>CM046333.1:29221900-29539352 GCA_025403435.1 Artocarpus heterophyllus
CTTTTTAGGAGTAGTGATATCCTCTTATATGTGTTATCCTGTAATTAAAAAAACTGGTGTTGCTTAACCATTTGGATACATAGGTGTAACCGAATGGTAAACAGTCTTTAGATGGTAAGTTTTTCGATGGTGAGATGATGGAATGTAAGATAAAAATAATCAGGAAGATAAGACAGAACTTGTCCTTAAGCCAATTATGGATAATCCTATAGGAATACGATACACTATGATATGTCATAGAGACTTAGCTACACAGGCTTCGTAATTCTATATAGTTCTAGAGTGCAGCTCCAAGCTTTTAGTGGAGTAGCGTTGGAGTTGATAATTTTGAAATATATATCTAGGATATTAGGTTTTAGAATATATCCCTGCGTTGGAGTTTATTTTTCTAAAGATTATTTAGATATGACTGTTTTAATCAGATAACTTCTCTATTGGGTTATTTGAATTAAAACTAAGGCTCTATCTCAAGAATCTCGTGTGAAAAATAAAGATTCGCAGGGATCTTTTATCGAAGATTTGGCAAAACAATCTTTAAGTTTGGCCTACCGATTGAAGAGGTTCGGCAGGCCAATCTGCCAGTTCAGCCTGCCGCCCGACGATGAAAAGATCACGTATTTTCAAGCAGATTTTATCATATATCGATTCTTATTTGAATTTTCGAGCCTTATCTGATAGGGACTGACTCCTAAGTCCAACCTTTATAAAAGCATAGTGAGTCTCTTTATCATTTAGATCAATTGAGAGATTAAGAGTGATACTCTGCTGGTGAGATTCTAAAAACTCCCTGAGAGCTCTTGTTCACAAATCACAAACACTAGCTTTGGTTTCTCTCAATTGGTTGGAAGGAGAGCCGCCTGGTGGAAGAGCTGTATGTGTGAGCCCACATTCACTCCAATCGTGGATAGAGAATAGCAAAGAATGTCAGTTGGTTGAGGTCCTTCTGGAACGTTACTTCTCTTCACGAATTGTGGGAGCTTTTTGGCATATACAAGGTTAGTAAGATTTGGTTAATTTATGTATATAGCATGTCAAACTTGTGTTTAGGAAAATACTTTAATATAAAAATTTTTAAATTCCGCTGCGTACTATTTTTTCAACAGTAAGTTCTTACAATCGATTTTTTAATTAGGAATGAAGGAATTTTTATGCTTTTAAACCATTGGTAGAAAATGTTGTTTTAGTCGTCTGATTAATTTTTCAACGGTTCTATGGTTAGGAGCAGTCTATGTCACACGTTAGCAATTTTAACATAGACACTTACAGTTATGTGCCACGACTTCCATCATTTGTACCACCATCAATTTGCCTCAACAAAAGCTCACACAGTTACTACCACTAAGAAGTCCACAACCTATAGAGCTTGGAGACCAAATTTCAAGGCTGTGAGCCCAACGACACACCCACAGGTGGCCCTAGAGCTCCGGCCTCCCCTTTCTCTTTAGACGTTTCCTTCTTGCTTCTATAGGGCCCGGTTGTAGGATCCTTTTTTTAAAAAAAAAACTTATGTATTTAGATTGTGCTATACTAAAAGTCAGAATAGAAACATAAACAATGTCAACAGACTTACGTTGTGTTTGATTATTTGGTTTTGGCCATTTCAAAACTATGGGCTAGTTTGAATGATGGTTTGATATGCACAATAACCAAATCATTCAAAATCATAAAAATGTTTAAAACAGGCTCAACTGTGAATTTTAAAAACTTAACTCTCTCTTAAATTCTAATCGTAACCTTTTTTATTCTTGTTTTTCTTTACAAACCATAGTTTTTCAAACACCTTCTTTAATGTAATGCTTTATTCTCATTTTACACCTTTATATTCCGAAAACCCGTTTAAAAACTGCCGTTTAAGCTATAAAAGTTTAAAACTACTAACTCAAACCATAAAATTCAAAATCACACCATTCTAAACACGCGTACCAAAACAATTAGTTTGTATAAGATATAAAATTGTGTGTTTTCTTTATTAAAATAATAGTAATTCCTACATAACTAAATAAACTAGAAATCTTTAACAAGCAAGAGAAACCGTTTAACCAAAAAATGTTCCTTTCTAAAAATGAAATCAATAAAAAGTTTCTTTTCACTGTATCATATCAAAAGAATGTCTAAGCTTGCTGCCAAAACGATGATGCTCTCAGCCATAACGAACGGCCTAAAATGGCACTTCCGTGAACAGCCGGGTAAGCAGCGTTTAGCCTAGCAATAAATCAGTACAAAAGTTAAAAAGACAGGAAATAAGAGTCATGCATAACAGGGGTTCTTTTTTTTTTTTTTTTCCCCTTCTCAACTCCGTCATAGAACTTAGACAAAATGAGAAATAAAAAAGAAAAGAGTAGGAAATAGGATTGCGCGAAGATATATTTACTTATCAACATCAGGTGTAGCCAATGGATCATCCAACTCTTCCCTCTGTTCTACAGCTGGGACAGTGGCAGCGAGATCTTGAACGCCTTCAACATGATACCAAACATGCCGGATGAAGAATTTGCACAAAGGAAAATTACGTAATTTGTGACGTTATTCAATTTCTCAATACCACTAAGATTATAAGTTACCAAATAACGACCCCTATGGATAATTTATGAATCACGGAATTTGATTAGTACTAGAAGTAATTGTTGTATGTCTAGCAACCACCCTTTGGTAAAAGTTAAGAGCCCTTTTGGAGAGACTTTTGAAAATTAGAATAATTTTGTTTTTTTGAGTACAAAAAAAGAAAGTGAATTTTTTGGGAATGGCATGGGAAACTTTACAGAAATTGTGTTTGGTTATTTTTCTAGAAAAAATATTTTGAGTACCAGAAAAAAGTGAAAATTGCATTCAGTATGCAAAAAATCTAGAAAACCCAATATGGCAATGCTGGCAAGCCCTTAAAATGAAAAGGGAAAACCATTCTATAGTGTTTTCTTCTTTCTTAAAAAAAAAAAAATGAACCGTTTCCAAACCATATTAGTTGATCTTAAAAACAAAAAAAAAAAAAAAAAAAACAAACAAACAAACACCATTGAGGAACTGTTTCCAAATCAGTTATTCTAAAATAGACCAAACGTGCTCTAAGATTCCCAAAGCATCCCTTCAACACAGCTTAATTGATGGTAAAACCTGGCTGTTGAGAGCATTGAGCATAACCAGCATATGTGCTGTACGCATACAAGGACGGAGCATGAGTAGCCCCATAAGCATAGGCGTCATAGCCTTATCCGTAACCACAGTATGCACTCCACTGACTTGGACCTACTTGCTGACCCCAGCTCCCCGACGCCTCCTGCAATAAGTCAGTATTAAGTACTAAGCATCTCTAGTGCCTATAACTTATCCAGCATAACAGTTCATCAGAAGTAATATAATATAGTCGAGCTAGAGACACCACTTGCCTATTCTATTAACGGCAGTTTACTAAACCGTAAAGGAATGCAATAATAAAGGTAATGATAATAGAAGGTAAAGGAATAAGAATCAAAATCATAGATTTTCTTTCTTGTTACTGTTAGATGTTGTACTCGGAAACAATCATATTTCCATACTAGTGTTTACTAAACTTAGTAACAGAATTCTTATCAATGTATTTACTAAAATATCTTGTTACGTAATTATACAATTATTGGCCTATAACACATCAACTTTTAAGGAATATGTAAGTAAACTTGGCATTCATTTCATTTTAGGAAATAATACCAAAAGGGTGTAAGGATTGACATCCCCTTTCTTCATTCTCTATATTGCATAGTGCCCACTAACCTCTGTCTCATTACCGATTTGCTAAGTTTTTATAGGATTAGACGAGAAAGGGAATCGCTCTTTTCTTCCTCCCTTTTCCTTTCATGCACAGTAAACGTGTCCCAAAAGTCGACATTGCAGGTCACTTAGATGCCAAAGATAATCTTCGAAGCTATCAGTATGTTTTATGATCAGCAGATCTCTTGTTCATACCATTTTGGACTATACATGAGAGTTGGCACCATTTCAACTCAGCTTTTAATTTCAGAAGCTTAAAACTGTTGATTTATTCCTTGTTTTCAAAATGTGGCACCCCATAACAAATCATGCAATAAATATATATTCGAGTAGTCAAAAAAGGATGATGATGATGATGACGACGATGATGATGATGATGATGATGAAAAAAAGCATTTAATGAAGATAAGCAATCAATGCAAGCAATCATCTGTTTAGCTGTTGGGCTCCTACCCAAGAGATCCGAACAATTTGTTGACCAATCATCTTTCCTTGCATTTTCTGAATGCTTCTTCAGCAGATGTCCTACAAAGGAAAATGTGGTTAGTAAGTTTGGAAAACTGACAAAAAGGAAGAAAAAGTAAGAAAAATATTCTTGATAAATGTCTAAGGTTATAACAGAAAACGAAACAAGTTATGGCACTTTAGGCATTTATCTTTTCTTGCCTTCATCCATCCTCCATACTCGTGCAGCTTTATTAAGTCTGAGAAAAATGAGAACTACGGTAGCAAGAGAAGGCGGAGAAGAGAACAGCCATCGCTCGCTTTAGAAAACAATGATCAACAAAAGGAAACAGAAACAAAGAAATACAAGGAAAATGACACATGCGCAAGGTTTTTATTTATGTTTCCTATTGCTGCAGAAAATCATGCAAGATGTTTCGCACGGTAAACAGACCTCGTCGCAATCTGTATAAAACCACATCCTTTGCCCACAGGAATCTTGACATATACAATCTCCCATAGTGCAAAAATGTTTGCTTCAGGTCCTCTTCTGAGACATTTGGATCCAAGTTACCAACAAAAATCTGTAATGGACAAAGAGGATAAGTTTAAGAGATTATGATGTAACCCCATAAAAATATTAATGCTACTCCAACTCACAGTCGTATTGTTTGTATCATAATCTGCTGGAAGCACGGCAACTGCTGGTGTAGTATATGCCGATATGGATACATCGCTACCAAAAAAAAAAAAGTTAAAGAGTGTTTTAGAATCAGGTTTACATTGTTGGATAAATAATTACAACTGAAATTTATAAGATCGATTTCCAAATAAAAGTAACCTTTAGCAGCAGCGTACTGCTGTTGAAAACCAACGGTCTTCTTTAGTGTCGCTGCACTAATCCGCATTGGCCTAGTTGAGCAATCGATGCCGTTCCAACTCATCAGAAAACTTAACGAACCCGTGTCCTTTGGAACGTCCAGTGTTTGGATTAGTAACGACCTTGGCACTTCTAACAGACGGATACTGAACTAGAAACGTCTCTTGCAAGAGATAATCCATAACATCCGGCGCCAAATCTCCAACGACAATGGAGTGCTCAGGGCGGGCGGCATCAGGACACCTTTCCCCAATACCGAAAGAAGCCCAGTTTAGCCTGAAAGTTTGTTCAGTTCAAGGCATCTTAGTCCCATTCCAACTCTGCAAAATCCTCTTGGCTGCCGCATGAGAAACAAACTCAACGAACCCGTAACCCTCAGGCTGGCCAGTGATTTTGTTGCGTATAATTTTTATTGAAACTACCTACATAAAGATAAAAGGACGCACTTCCAGACTTAGGTTATAAGACCCTTTTTCAGCACACTTCTATAAAAGTTCAAGTTTGATTCAAAAATTAAGGATGCATTGGATACATGGGTTTACGTGGTTTAAGCTCATGAGTTTGGTTCAAGCTGACGCATAGCTGTAAATTTGCTCTCATAGTTTAAACCATCCATTTTAAACTAGATAGATTTAAAACTATTGATTCAAACTATAAAGTTCAAAATCGTATAAATTTAAACTCAACTAACTATCTTTTCATGATTAATTTATTAGCTAGCGTCTATTTGATAGTGTTTTTAAAATAGATAAAAATAGTTTTATTTTTAAAAATAAATTTTTTTTTAAAATTATAAAAAATAGTGATACAAAATGGACCGGCCCAGCCCGTTCTTCTTAGGCCCACACAAGCCACGGGCCGGGCTGGCAGCCCATGAATTTAGTGGGCCGGGCTGGGCCGGCCCATATTCAAAATACCTTGGCCTGGTCCTGCCTGCGGACCAATTTTACATGGGCCGTGTCGGGCCGTGCTGTAGGCCTTAAATGAGTCAACCCATCATGGGTTTAAATATGCCAGCTCATCTAAGCATGTAATTTTTAATTTTTTCATTTTTATTTTTTATTTTTGAATTTTGAATTTTTAAACAAGTTAACAAATATAGAAGTTTGAATAGTCAAAGGAAATATAAAAAGGGATATTTTTTTTACGATTGCCTCATTAAAAACCTTTCTAAGGAAAACCCAGTGGGACAAAACCGTGGTAAGAAAAAAAAAGTACAATCGGGATAATTATACATAAGATGTTTACAAAATTACTAAAAACAAAAAAAAACATAAAAAACATAAAAAATATTGTTCATAATTAATTACAACATATTACTCCCAGTAGGAGTATCAGAAATGTCTAAATTTTTAAAGTCATCAACCCAATCATCTTGAACTTCTTGGCTTCTTCTGCTAGTATCCTCCCAATCTTTGACGCATATTACTGCTTTCAGAATATCGTCACTCATACGTGCACACCGTTCATCAAGTACTCTATCACTACAACTAAATACTATTCACTTGCAACGGTGGACACTAGTATGGTTACTATATCACGAGCCATTTTAGAGAACACAGGAAAAGTTCTTGACTGTGATCTCCAAAATGACAAAAGATCAAACTTATTGAAATCATGACCACCACCTTGCTCATTGAAAATGAATGTCGCAAAATTTGTTTCTAGATAGTTTTCCAATTCACTACGTGTTAAAGATGTGGATGATGCACCGAAACCAAATCCGGTGTAGCTAATCATACTTGCCCATGAAGAACCATGTGGTACAGATGTAGTATTTGCTAAATGTGCAAGGGATACTGTTTGGTCTCCTCCATATTTTTCATTATATGCAGTAAATATGTTGTTAACTTTTGCTTGCACATTTTGAATGGTTATGATGTCAGAATGCACCCTTAATTTTTCCCCTATAGCCTTAAGCAAATATTCAACACCAGTTAATTTAACTCTTGGATCTAATACAACAACTATGCAATACAAAGGTGGAACATGTTCTTAATATTTTTTGAATTTTTGTTCCATGAACCCAACAGATTTCCTAAACATGTAAAAATCTCTATGCATATCGAAGGTTGCAGCAATGCGTACAATTTATGTAATGCACAAGAAGAGGTGGGATAGTACACACCGAAGAGTTGGAGAGTGGCTTCATAAAAAACCTTTAAGAAATTGAAGAAGCATGAAGCCATTTGCCAATCAAATTCTTGAAGCGGCTCAGTTGGATTCTTCAAGATGTAATACACGGTTATGACTTCTTTGTATAGTAGGCATGCATTCAGCATCAAATATGTTGAATTCCACTGGTGTCCTATGTCAGTTAGAAGTTTTCTAGGTTTCATGCTTGCTCTCTTGCAAAGTTTAGCAAACTCTTCAATTCGAGAGCCAAAACTTGTTATGTAACCCAAGGCCGTTCGAATATTTTCCAAATAACCTTGAAAAAATTTCATGCCATCTTGAACACACAAGTTAATGATATGATAAGCACATCTTTGGTAAAAAAAGTGTTTCGCCATGTTGTGGTCTCAATATTGTTTTGAAAAGGTTAATAGCAGCAGTATTAGCAGATGCATTATCAAATGCGATGCTCAAACCTTTTCTTTAATGCCATAAAAATCAAAAACTTCCATGATGACTTCATGAATGGCCTTGGCATCATGCGGATAAGGCATTGATCGAAAAACAATTAACCTTTTTTGAAAAGACCAATCTTTATCCACATAATGTGCAGTTACACAGATATAACTAGTTTTTATACGACCTTCCCACAAATCAGATGTGCATGCAACAGATGCAGTGAATGAACTAAATTCAGTTAATAACTTTTCTCTCATTGAATGAAAAACTTTCATGATGTTAGCTCTTATGGTAGTTTTTGAAACACGCCTATATTGTGGATTATAAGTATTTTGAATGTACTCCTCAAAGGCTAAACCATCAACAAGACTAATTGGTTTTTGAGCACTAGTTAAATATCTAGCATGTCATTCTCTAGCTCTTTGTTGATCATATGACCAATTGGTAACACTACCATCAGGGCTAAATTGAAGTTTTTGTTGACGACAATCAGCACCACCTACACCATGCTTAGCTTTGCATTTTTTGCGATGCCTCTCTAAGTGACCAGTGCCAGAAGAGGATTTACATGTGTAGTCTTGTTTGCATTCTTTGCAAATTACGCGCTCTTCTGTTACATCATTCTCGTTTGTATGTGCTACGAGATCAAAGCAACTCCAAACTGGTGAAGTTCGTTGAACTTTCCTTTTGCCCTTACGAGTGACTTCAGATGAGCCATCAACTTGAGATAGTAAGTCAACTCCAATTTCTTCCAGTAGATCATTAAATTGTTCTTCTTTGTTGATCACCAAATGTGAAATGTTGGCTCTCCCTCTATGTGATGATGTCATAGCTTCAATAAAAAATAACAATAAATTAACGTAACATAAAAATTAAATAAAATAATTACACAATAAAATTAACTTATAACAATACAAAATTAATGAACAACAAATGAAATAAATTATACCTTCAAGTTTTTTTTCCTTTCTGAAGAACTCTAAGTAATCTAAAAAAAAAAAGACAATACATAAGATCTTAGAAGTTTGTTGAATGAGTATCTCTATGAATATTCTACGTTTATTTATAGGTAAAAAGGTTTTATTTTTTATTTTTTTTATTTTTAAATCTTTTTTTAATTGTTTTCTTTCAAGTGTGATTTGAATAGACAATTCGCTGAAACTTAATGTCTTAGCTTTGCACATTGCAGGCCTTCCTTCTAAGCCTCTATGTTAGGCCTACCCTTTTATAATTGCATAGGGGAATCTAATGCCATGTTCACTCACAGGTGAATATGGCATGTATAAATTATATAATATTTAATTCTTATATGTATTAAATAATATATCTATATATATTAAATGTATAGTATTTTGATGTGATAATACATGACCTATAGACTCAGTATCTGATTCTCAGCTTTGCTTTTCAAAAGCAAAGCATACCTTATATTAAAAACCCAAACTACCCTCATGTAAAATAAACTTGCATATAAAATTTTTACCCAGGGGGCGGTCGGAAGGAGGGTTTACCAGCCCCCTTCCAACCCTACGTCGATCTTATTGCGAAGGTCGATCCGTATACAACCTCTGCATAGGGGTAATATGCGTCAGGGTAATAATTAAGCTCCACACATACTAACAATACCTACAAGGAAAAAAATTAAAAGAATGCAAAGAAAAGAAAAAAAATTTGTCATGCCTATTGCAATGTGATGTGCATGGGGGAATCTAATGTCATGTTCACTCACGGGTGAATAAAGCATATATATATATATATATATATATTATATAATATTTAATTCTTACATGTATCAAATAATATATATATTAAATGTATAGTATTTTGACGTGATAATACATGACCTACATATTCAGTATCTGATTCTCAACTTTACTTCTCAAAAGCAAAGCATGCCTACAAAGAAAAAAATAAAAAAAAATAAAAAGAAATAAAAAGAAAAGAAAAAAGAACTTACCAGGCCTATTGTGATGTGATATGCATTGAAGATATCTAATGCCATATTCACTCACGGGCGAATATGGTATGTATATATATTATATAATATTTAATTCTTATATGTATTAAATAACATATATATATTAAATGTATAGTCTTTTGATGTGATAATACATGACTTACAATGTGCCTTATATAACTTACTGTAGAAGGCCATACTCAGCCATGTTTACTCGTGAATGAACATGAAAAAATATATCTATATATATTTATATGAAATTGAGCCTGGGCCTTCGGTGGGCTGGCCCATTGTGGGCCTATATGGGCCAGCCCATTGTGGGTCCAAATGGGCTGGTCTAGCCTGGGCCGTTGGGCTGGCCCATTGTAGGCCGGGATGGGCCGGCCCACTATAGGCCTAAACGGGTCGGCCCAGCCTAGCCTGGCCCATGATTTTCCATGGGCCGTGCTGGGCCGTGAACAACATGGCCCGACCCATCAATGTAGCAGGATGGGCTCGTGCCGACCCATGGGCTTCAGCCCATTGTTGCATCTCTAATTACTAAATATGTTTTTAAAATTTTTACCTTAAAAAACATAAAAAAATATTTTTAAAAATTCTCAAAATGATACCAAGCAATTTTTTTTTTTTTCTCCAATCCTAAATCCAAAAAATACAAGGAACAAAAAAAAAAAAAGGAGCAACACTAGCATAATAGAATATAGAAACATATATTTGTGTATATATAAAGCGAGGAAGAGAGAGAAAGAGGAACCTCGCCGGTCTGAGAGAAGCAGGAATTGAGGTAGTTCTCGTCGATCCAAAACTGCAAATCGCCAATCCAGAGGGTTCTGACCTCTTCAACCGTCGTTGGTTGATGATGATGAACATGATGCTGCTGTGGGGGTTGTGGGTACCACTGAAACGACGTCGTTGCAGCCATTAATATTGTTAGGCTTCAATGCTCCTCGTCTTTTGTTTCTTCCCCTGCCTCGGCGGCCTTAATGCTCTTTATTCTTTAGCAATCTCCCCTGTAGAAAGTACTCCTTCCCAGTACCACTCTCCTGCAACCTTTTTTTTTTCTTTTCTTTTTTTGGTTATTTGGTTGTCCGGAGTAAAGCGGCCCTTGATGTTACAAGCCACGTAGGCTACTAATCAGCAAAAAGAACCAATCACACAATTACCTATCTTACTTTAAACTAGTCAAACACGACCTCCGCACGCGCGTATCAAGCATATTAACGAAAAAGTTAAAAAAGACAGAAAACTAAAAAAATAAATAAATAAACGTCTCATAATGAAAAAAAAATAAAGTTTCCGAGGGAAGAAAGAAAACGTTTTTACAACTTAAAACGTTTAAAAGGCCAAGAAACCGTTTCAGCCGAAAAAGGACAAAACCACAAAACATTTTGAGCTTCAAACGTTATGCAAAACTTATCCTCTCTTTTAAAGATTACATTACTGGACAAATCTATGAGAATTTTTTTTAATCTTAGAGAGGAAATTTAAACTCTTCACCTTTAGATAAAAATCAAGTGTGATTTTACCGCTATGTTTACAACTACTAAAAATGGACTTTTAATATAATATTATTTAAAATTATAATAAAAATTACAAAATGACATAGAAATTAAAATCATAATATACACGTTACGGAGTAGTTATTGTAATGACAGTTGTATTACCATTTTCAAAATATTCTAAATATTTATCATTTTTTAGCATGACAATTAAAATTCTATGTGATATTTAATTCATCGATTCGTGTAAGAAAAATTTTAGTTAAAATTTATTTTATTACAATGTCTTCTTTTACAAAATTTAAATAGGTGATTCCAATCTGAATTGATGATCTAAACGCTTCTTAGTATACATCTAACTTTTCCTTCTGATATAGCAGTGTAATTTGTACAAACAAACTTTTCTCTCTTTTACTTCCACAAAAGAAATGGCGAAAAATGTGCACCTGGCCGTATTGACATTTATATCCCACAATATATTGTTGCGTCTTATATGTGCTCATGGTTATTGAAAAAAGCTTGAAAATACAATATTAAAATCTTCCCCTTTTATTTTTTTTAAACGTAATTTTGCCTTTATAGTGTAGGTCGCAAGAAATATAATCGTCAAATTTTAAAGTCAAAAAGTGGAAAAAGTACATAAACTCAATCGAATACAAAATTTGGAAGTTCAATCTTAAGAATCTATTTTGAAAAAATAGTAAAAAATAAAATAAAATTTTCTCTAGCTGAAGGGTACGGCCAGAGTGTTTTTTGGGGGGTCCCATGTTTTAAATCAAGTCATAAGAACGTAATGAAGCAAGATGGTCAAGTTCCTAGGTACATCCATGACCTCCTTTCCCTCTAGTTTTCCATGTCCCTTCCACATTACCAAAATTGTTCTTTCTTCTTTTTTTAATAATTTTTGAATTCCTAGGGACTTGCAATAACTTGGAACGTGAACTTAGGAAACAGAGCTCTAGACACTGTCAATAAAACAGACCTCACGACTTGAAATTTTATCATAGGAATACTATATTTTGTCCTTGTACATGCTTCAAGGTACCAAAAAAAAAAAAAAAAGCATATCAAAACAAAATTTGGTTACATATATATACTAGCTCTACCTCAGTGACCACCTCAAAATAAATCAAAACAAAGAAACAAAAACTGGGATGGAGAAACTGCAGATTA
The DNA here is from genome assembly GCA_025403435.1 of Artocarpus heterophyllus. Lineage (NCBI taxonomy): Eukaryota > Viridiplantae > Streptophyta > Magnoliopsida > Rosales > Moraceae > Artocarpus > Artocarpus heterophyllus. The sequence goes on from CM046333.1 coordinate 29,234,169, forward strand.
ACATAGAGATCAGCCTAGTTTCTTTTCCCCCTACCCCTTTTCGGTCCAACAACAACCCATCCATCTTCCACTTCAGCAGAGGGCCCACGCACGGGCTCGTCTACAAGCATGTCTTCTGCATTTGAATTTGACACAGACTTCAACGAGCCAACTGTTATTTTCGACGAGCTACCATTCCTAATACTATCAGGTCTCTCATCCATGTTCTCATCATCATCATCTTCATCATCATCATCGTTTACCTGTGAACAATTGGCAAGCAAAGAAAAAAAATACTTGTTTAAGTCCTTACAAATTTGACTTTCTGAGTTATTGCACACGGAAAAAAACCACTACTCATGGCTTGGATATTACAGTTGGTAAGATATCCACTGTGAACCCTTGCTAGCCATCAAATCCAACATGTCGCAGAACATATGTGTGTGTATGTGTGTGTGTGTGTGTTGAAGACAGAGACAGATGACTTGGGTACCATCCGTTCCCTTTGAGCCGTATTGTACAGACGACAGATTAAGGACTAAAGCGGGATAGTGGCAAGTTTTGAGTTACGAAGTGGACAAGCTAAAGCAATTCAAAATACCAAAAAAATTTCACTCCTTTTCCGCACCACAAAATGTGTGTATACATGTTTAGCGATTTCATTGTATCTCAATTTAAACATTATCAACAAACTGGGGAACCATACAATTAAACAGAAGTTGAATTGCATTCTTATCAAAGGTCAGACAGAGAGAATATTTTCTCGGACAAATCAAAGAAAAGTGCAGTTGTACTTGTGCCTTAATACCCCAATACAAATCCTACATCCTTGTAATAGTGATGTGCCTAGCTTCACCTCTAGTTATCACTAATGAACCTTTAAAATATGTGAAAAAGGTTAATAGGGAAGATACAACAGTAGGTGGTAAAGAAAAAGCATTAAACCTCCTAAAAGGTGAGTGTGTTGCGTGTGTGTGCGATATAAAATTAGTAATCTGAAAATTTAAACAGAAATGTGTGTGTGTGCATGCAATATAAAATTAGTAATCTCAGAATGTAAACTGCAAATTACCTGTCTGACATGAGAAACAGGGGCCCTCCGATGATTAGCCTCCCTAAGAACTTCAATGGACTTAAAGTTATCATCCAAGCACTCTTCATGCATGATCATTAATTTTTCGGCTATCTGCATAGACCAAGAGACAAGACTTAGACACTGATATAAAATAAAATAATATAAAAAAGCCTAACACAAGTTCTCCATCAATAAAAGAGCTCAAAGTAAAACAATAAATTAGAAAGTACCGAAGCTAAGAATGAATCATAGTGATGTAGGACTGTAGCCCGATGCCAGGCCAAGTTTTATGTTGTTTTAGAGCTTTTTGGTTGAGGGAAAAGGGAAAGGTGAAAGAGTCGTGAGGGGATTAGTTGAAAGATTTTGGTACCCATAGTTGTCCAGTAGGAGAGGAAAGAGGAGGGAATGGACTGGTTGAGGGATTTCAAATACTTCAAAGTACTCCAATTTTAATCTCCCACCGCATTTGTAGAGATTAGAAAAGTGAATCCATACAAACTGTTTATTACACAAGTAGGGTTAAACAAATAAACCCATAACCCAATTTACGCAATTAACCCAACCTCAAGTTTGGGTAACCTACCCAACTGAATTTTATTGGGTGGTCCAATTTTTAGCAATCTGCCTTAAACCTAGCTCACACAAAGGAATTTTTTCTGTTTTAAAATATATATTCCATACACACACACACACGCGTGTTTTTGTCGTGGTTTATGACTTGTATGTCAGAACTTACATTGTTGATCTTCCTCTCTATTTTCCTCACCTAAGTTATATGATTTTTGTTCCTTCTTACTTTCTTTCCCTCTTACCAAAGATAGCCTCATATTTTTAACTTCCTAGTGTAACGGTTGTCTCCTTTTCTTGTCAATTTATTTAAGAACCTTACACTCAAGCAGTAAAATTAGAAAGAATTCTATAATTTCTCTTGCTTAATGTTGAATGATTATGAAGAAGGACCAATAAGTGTTAAGAAAAGATGGGGAAGAAAGAGATTGATACCTCTTCAATGCTGCCATCGTCAACCTCAGTATTGAGAGAAAGCAAGCCTTCTTCGAGCATGTCTTCGACATCATCTATGTAAAGACCCTCTCAACAAACAAACAAATTTCAATAAAAAATTAGTTAAATTCATCATCATTTAACAAAAAAAAATGGAAAATATCATTTATGGTACCCTCTAGTTTAAAATTTTATCAAGTTCGTGGCTCACTGCTTGCAGAACTAATTGAAGCACCTATTATTAAAAAAAATTAAAAAAAAAAAAGCATCCAAAACCCTGAACCTGTTTTTTCAAAAATGAAATAACGATTCAACCAATTCAGCCCTTAAAAAAAGCATAAAATTCGAAGAGGAAGAACATATAAATATGAATTTGTTCCGTTTTGGTTTTGGTTTTCTGTTTGTAGATATAATGTCATTTTACTCAATTATAATCGTCATTTCATATTCCAAATAATGGGTTCACGGCACCGGATATTGTTTTGCATTAGAGTACACAAATAAGATTTCCTCATTGAAGTACCAATTTAAGTGATATTTTCCAAAGAAGAAAAAAATTAGAACTTGAGAAAACAATTGAAAGTACCAGATGAAGTGTAAGTGAAGAAGGAGAAAAGATTGGAGTGAATTTGGTCGGCTTTCTGGCGAGAATTGCGACCACCCCACTCATTATCGACGGCCAATTGGAGAGCCGACCATCGAGACAAAACCAGACCAATGCCTTCTCTAAAGGCCGACTCTGCCTCCGCAGACAATACCTTCTTCTCGTCTTTCATCTCTCTGTAATTCATAGATTATCAAAAATCATTGCAATTACTTACACATAACTGGAAGCGTTTTGTAATAAAAAGTCATGTTTTTTCTTTGAAAAAATAATATCAAATAAATATTTTGATGAATCTGACAAAAGAAAAAAAACTAAATCTGAAACCCTAATACCGGAATTCCTCAAAAACTTTCAATGATAAATCAACAAGTAAAAAGTATCTATATCATTCATCTAAATCTGAAACCCTAATTCAAAGCTTAAGATTGTCATTCTCCTCCAAAATCTATAATAAACAAAGATATGGCGCATATATGAGAGAGAGAAAGAAAGAGAGAGGAAGAACCTGGAGTCTTGAAGCTCTTAGCCTTTGGCTTCGCGAATGCCAACAGTAGTAAGGGACTAGGGGCAGGCGAGAGGGAGGGAATGAGAGCAAAGTTTTCTCGTAGGGTCCCCTTTTTTAAATGGATTCGAATCATGTATTTGAATTATTTTAATTTGAGACATGATTAGTATTAATGGTTTAAATTATAATTCAAATTTATGTTTAGATGTATATTTAAAGTGTTAATTTAAAAAGAGAATAAAATTAAAATTTACTTTTGGATAGATAGTGAAAAAAGTTTTTAATTAATTAATAAATCTAATAAAATCTTAATCTTCATAATCTTAAAAAATATACAAAATAGATCTTAATTTATTCATCTCTTTATTAAGAATGCAGTGAAATAAGAACCTTCCTAATCAAATATCAACGAAAAAATTATGATTTTTTCCTCAAATAAAAGAGAAAGAAGTTCAGTTTTATTATAGTAAATATATTCGAGTCTAAAGAGTTGAAGATGACATTAGAACTTTGAAAACTTAGATTCAAAATATTTATTTAATTTAAACTTGAAAAAAATAAATACGTATCCAAATTATTCTAAAAATTTGAAATAAAAAGTTGGCCGAATATATGAAATAAATGAGGCCTTTTTCTTCCAAATTTCATTTCTTTTTTATTGTGAATGTCGAAAGCAAGATTACACTTTTACCCTCGATTCATGTATTGGAACCCTCATTTCTTGTTGTCTTTTTTTCTTTTTTTGCTCTTTTGAGAATAACCTTGATTTCATCCTAAGGGAAAAAAATCTTTTTTATTTTCATGTAATCTCATTACTCATAAAACTTAGTCTTAGTAATATTCTTTTTAAATTAAGCCATACTATTTTATCAGTATTAAAATCATAACCTTATAAAATTAAATAAAATTACCTTACACAAAACAATTTTGAGCCCGAGCAAGCAACATCTCAGGCCTCTCTACCTTCTGTGAGAGGCCCGAACCCTGTCCTTGTCGGGCTTAATACTACTGCAACATCTTAAATCCAATACTCACATCATCATTATTTATTTTTTTTTCGCTTAAAAGAAGACATATACATATATAGGCCTCTGCTAGAAGGAGTTCCTATACATCGTACACGTGTCAATTGGAGAAGGTAGGTGACAATGCAACTGATTCTTAGATGGGACATATTCTGACATTGTCAGGCTAATTGTAGGGCTTGAAACGGGTGATAGCCAGTGTTGTGGATACTGTACCATCATCAATTCGGTAATTTTGCGTGTCGTAAGGGTAGAATAGTCTTTGAACAATAAATTTTAAATAAAAAATAGAACTTTAACCCACTAGCATGTCGCTGAAGGCATAACATATTTGTTAATTCAGTAAAAAATGCGAGCATTAAAAGGCTATAACTTCTTCATTTTAATTTTGATTAAGACAATTTTTTTCATATACATTCAGAGTGAAAAAAAGAACAAATTCTCATCCATGTTGCCTAGGAAAATATTTCATGTTGTTGATGTTTTGTATGATTACAGTGACACGTATTCAATTGCTTTTTGATATTTTTCCTTTACATACTTTTATAAAAATTCAAGCTTTAAAGTGTTATAACTTTTTCGTTTCAACTCTAATTGAGACGATTCTTCTTCTTACAGATTCATGACAAACATAGAAACAAAAACCCATCCACGTAGCCTATGAAAATCTATCATTAGCATTGAGGTTTTGTAAATTTGTTAAAAAATTCTACTCATAGCGATTTGAATAGTTTTGGGTTAAATTATCAAATCTGAAAGTGTAGTTTAAACTTCAATATAGATTAACATTTAGATATGTAAAAAATATATATAAATTTAAATAGGAATTAAAATCAGTTTTGTATTTCGATATGTATTGAAAACATAAATTTGAGAGAGAATGTACATGATAGTGAAAAATGCAAAATAGGAAAATAATTTGCATTATACAAAATGGTTTGAATGTTGCAAATTTAGGAAGGTTGGGATCCAAGTTGGGTGTTGATGCTTTGCTTTGTTTCGCTGATGATCAACACCACATGCGACTACGCATGGTGGTCGGATGGTCTTTCTTGCTCATCCCGGCTTCCCAAGGTGGACCTACACAAGAAGAGGATGCTTCGAAAATCAAGGGGATATCGATGTGGTGTCAGCCAAAAGCTCTTCGAAGCTCAAGTCAGGTTGTTCGGCCATATTCGAGAGCAAAGTTAGGTTGGAAAGAACATGTTAGCTTTAAGTATAGTAAATGCGCTCAATTTATAGGCCACCGCTTGGACCGAGTGTTAGGTGGGCTTGACCTATGATCCATTTGTCCCATTAAGCTGTGTTAGATGGTAGGTGACAAGTGTTACGATCTCTCGAAAGGTCACTTTTTCATTCAAAGGTTGATATGAGGCCATGTGTTGACCAATAGAAGCGAGTAGTGTTGGAAAACAAGTACGCAGCAAAATTTTAAAAATTTTAAATCAAAGTATTTTCCAAAACACAAGTTTGATATACTAAATACATAAATTAATGACAGATCTTACTAACCTCTTTTGTATACCAAAGTGGACTTGAATCCGTGTAGATAAGAATGTTCCAAAAAAGCCTCAACCAACTAGTCTTCTTTGCAATTCTCTATCCACGATCAGAGTGCGGGTGGTCACACGTCATACAGCTTTTCCTTTGGTGACTCTCATTCCAACTACTAGAGAAAACCAAGAGCTAAGGTCCTTGATGTTGAACAATAGCTCTTTGAGAGTTTCAGAGTTTCTCACACTAGAGTATTCACTTTTTGCTTCTCCAGTGATCTGAATAACAAAAAAAACTCACCCTCTATTTATAGTGGTTGAATTTGGGGTTAAACCTTATCAGATTAGGCCTCAAAATTTCAGTCTAGATCAACTTCTTATGAAAAACGTGTTAAAAATGTGTATACAGATTATCGCACGATCGACAAACCGATTTGGGAGATCAGCCTACCGAACTTACTCCATCGAAAGCCGAAGTTTCCCATCGGTCTACCAAACTTACGATAATCTTGAACCCTGGAAATATCTTATTTTTCACCCGAGAATCTTAGATAAAGCCTTAGTTTTAATTCAAATAACCCAATAGAAAAGTTACTTGATTAAAAGTGTCATATACAGATAATCTCATAGAAAATAAAATATTATCCAAATAATTCAACATGTTTATTTTGAATTAATTTACAAAATTAATTCAACCGATAAGCTAATATAAATTATTAAATCCAATCTTATCGAATTTTAGCCAATCTAATAATTTAACATAAATTACCAATATGTAGGAAAAACATGCCATGTCATTACAGGATTTATTATGAGCTAGGAAAAAAGACCCGATGAATATATATAATTCAAGCTCCTACAATTATTAAATATAATATCCCAAAAACATATTTTATAATTATCAAATCTAATGCTACTCCATTAAAAGCTTAGAGCTACACTCTCGAACTATATAAAATTATGAAGCTTCAATAAGCTAACCATCCATAACATATCATAATGTGTCACATTCACATAGGATATTCATAATCAGCTTAAGGATAAAATTTCGTTCTACCTTCCCGATTATTTTTATTTTACGTTCCATTATCATGCCATTGGAATACTTACTATCCATAGATAGTATGCCATCTAGTTACACCTATGTATCCGAATGGTTGAGTACTTCAGTCTTCCAATTACAGGACAATACATATAAGAGAATATTATTAACTTTGCAAAAGAGCTATGGATTCCATATCTATAAATAACAAGTCTACGTCAATCAAGAATCATGCCTCCAATGCACCAGTATGTGTACCATCATTAAGTTAAGATGTCATCCTTTAGTACATCAAAAGACATAAGTCAAGATAACGGGTCCATTAGTCATTTCAAGATTAAGAGACAATACATATGATTGTTTAAAGTGAATTGATTTGCATAAATGGAATTATTAATCAAATCAATTCAACTTTTGTTTCGATCCAATACATTGTCACCTATGACAATGCATCAATGTTTCTACTTGCGGAGTCCTACTTCAATGACTAAGACAAGCCATTTCCTGTTAGAGATGTAGACAACATAAAAATCTTAGCATGAATAAAATGCTCAACTTTATTCTCTTGATTGCAGATCTTATGATTTAGACTATCACCTTTAAGATTCATGTCTTTCGCATAATCTGTCCATCATATGCACAATTCCTAAAGGTTTAGACCAATAGTCTCAGACTTTTGTTTGCTTATCATACATTCAATAAAAATGAACATAAAGAGGACAACATTTAGTATATGAATAATAAATAAACTCTTCATTGATAAAATGTCTCCAAAAACATATTATAACATTTTATCCCTTAGGGTACTATGTCTAACAATCTCCCACTTGCACTAAGTGAGTAAATATGACATATCTCGCATCCTCATAGCCTCCACATGCTTCTCGAAAAACTCTTGTAGTTAGTGTTTTCGTAAAAGGATCAGTTAAATTGTCCTCAAACATAATTTTGCATACTGCAACATGTCTAGCCTCAACAAAGTCCTTTATCACATCATATTTCTGGTGAATATGCTTACTCTTCTTATGAACCATAGTTCCTTAGCATTAGCTATCGCTGTAGTGTTAGCATAATGCAACAATACCGCCTTAGCATTAGCTATCGCTGTAGTGTTAGCCCCAAGGAACTTGCAAAGCCACACTACTTCTTTCGAAACATCACTAGTTGCCACATACTCGACCTCCATCATTGAATCTGAAGTACAATCTTGCTTGACACTTCTCTCAACAATGGCACCACCACTCAGAGTAAACACAGAACCAGAAGTCAATCTTCTCGAATCTAGGCAAGATTAGAAATACGAATCAGTGTATCCTAGAGGTATTAGATCTTCACCCAAATTCACAAGTATATACCTTCGAGTCCTTTTCAGGTACTTGAAAAAATGCTTGACCATAACCCAGTGGTTCATTCTGGATCCGACTAAATTCGACTTACTATCTCGACCACATAACAAATGTTCGGTCGTGTACAAAGCATAGCATACATGAAACTACCCACTGCTGAAGCATAAGACACTTTCTTCATGTATTCTCTTTCTTCATCAGACTTTTGTGAGTCTGTCTTAGAAAGAGTAATTCAAACTTAGATGGTTGCTCACCTTTCTTGGAATTCTGCATTGCATACTTCTCAAGAATTTTATCTATGTATGTAGCTTGAGATAAAACAATCATTTTGTTTGTCCTATCCTAAAAGATTTAGATACTGAAAACATAATTAGCTTTACCCAAGTCTTTTATATCAAATGCTTGGTCAACCATAAGTCATGATCACCTAATCAAATCTTATGTTCCAAGAACGGGAAGCCTGCTTAAGTCCATAAATTGACTTTTGCAGCTTACAGACCTTACCCTCTTGACCCTTAGCCTTGAACCCCTCTAGTTGTACCATATATATGGACTCATCAAGACAGCCATTTAGAAAGGCCGTCTTGACATCTATTTTCCAAATCTTATAGTCGAGAATGGCAACTAGGGATAAGAGATTGCGAATGGACTTAAGCATGGCAACAGGCAAAAAGTTTTTCTCGTAATCGATTCTTTTCTTTTACGTGCATCCCTTAGCTACCAGTCTAACTTTATAGGTTTCAAATTTCCCATATGCTCCTCTCTTTCTTTTATAGATCTACTTACACTCTATAGGTTTTACCTCTTCGGAAAGATCTACAAGTTTCTAGACTTAATTAGTCTCCATATACTTCATCTCAATGTCCATGGTTTCTGTCCAGAATTTTAAATCAATATCCTCTATAGCCTCTACATAAGTGTAAAGATCCTTGTCATGTTTAACCAATTTAGTTAAGTAGGCTTCACCATTGAACATATATCTCTCAGGCTGACACTTGATCCTCCCACTACGTCAAAGCCCCTTAGGTTGTTGTATGGTTATGCCTTTGAAATAATAAGAGAACAGTCATCAATAAAAATCCTTGTTGTATCGCCCAAAATGTTTCTTCAAACGTAGATGTTCGTAGTCTAGACAGTGGTTGTCGTATCTACAGCGAGGTTAGAATTTGAAAGATTAAAAATTTAACAGCTAAAAAGATAAGGGTGATTTCAACAAGATTTTAAAGAAAACAATTATTTTTTTAACAATTTTAAATAAGATTTTAAAATATAAAATTAAAACAGTGAAGCTTCGAGAATACCTTGTATGTTTCATAACTAATATGAGATTTAACTCTAAATAATAATTACTTAAAGCATTTGATTTATTATATCTTTTCCTATTAATAGCAAGCATATTTACTATTTCTATAAGTCAACCTAAAGCGACAATATAACAAGCTATAATGCAGTAAGAGTTTTCCTATAAAAAGTAACAAAATAATCATCTCTCACTAATGATTTGATGCACTAATTATGAAAATTATAACTATTGTCACTACAGCTATAATAAAAAAAATTAAGATAGAAAAGATAATAACAAATCAAAATTATTATATTTAAATGGAATAAATTTTTGCATTAGTTTCGGTAGAACCTCGTCTTATTAAATGGTTTAAGAATACACTATGTCATACTCTGTCAACAATAAATCAAGCATTAGTAAGCATTTACTGTGCCAGTTCATGTCTATAATATAGCAAAAACTTAACTTAACAAACATGCATGATTTTAGTATTATTAATATTAATTATGCAACATAATTAAATTACGTAAAGAAAGCATGACCGAATTTATATAAAAATAGACAGTATAACAATATTAACAATAATTATAAAAGGCTTAAAACATATAATTTATTCCATAAAAATATAAATATTAGAACATAAATATAGAGTTAAAAACCATACCAAAACACTATACATAAAAGTTCATGTCTCTTCTCACCAAATTCTCTACACTAATTAGATATTATTTTATTATTTTTAGTAGGGTCGGAAGAGTACTCTAGTAGATCTCTTTCAAAAAGAGAAGACTGTTGAGCTAGAAGCTCAACAATTAGTTGAAGAAAGAAAGGAGGGAGGGGGTTTCCTGGCATGCCCATGTTGGGGAGAACACCCCCCCTCCTTTTATAGTGAAAATTTTTACTATTTATTAATATTTTATTATTTTACTACTATATTATATTATTATTATTATTCAACTTGTTTAGCAAGTTGTAGTCTAACTTGCAGCGTGCAAAACTTCTCCTTTTTTTTTTTTATGTTGTGCTTATGCAGATATTGATGTAAGCATTATTGCATATGTTGTCCCCTTTTGCCCTTTTTGTGTCGTTTTGCTCCATTTTTTTTTAGATTTCAAATATAAAATTAATAAACACACTAAAATTAATTATGTTACAAACATCATACTTACAATGATTTAAAAAAAATCAAATATAAACTAAAAATTCATAAAAACTAATTGAAATAAAATATGGTACAGAGTAAATTTGGTCATACTGGAAATATTACTTAAGACATAAAATATTATTAGAAAATTACTAAGAATATAACAACATATTTGTAAACTCAAAGTACAATATAAAACTTATTAAAACTGCAAATAAAATTACAACTTGAAAATTAGAGGTTTTTGCCGATTGGACATAGAACAAATATTTAACATATAAAAACGACTTTAAAAATTATCACAAATATACTTAAACATAAAAGTACACTAAAAACACATATTTAAACATATTTTCATACTAAGACAAAAAACACTGCTAAATACAAAACTGTTGTTGATTAAGGGATTTAATGACAAATAATAATGCAAAACAAATGATTTTAGCTTTAGAAATTGTGCATTTTTACATGTTCATCACTCCTATATGGTCACCTAAGCAGTGTTCATGCTACTAAGCTTTTTTTTTTTTTTTTAAGTGCTCGTAAGGCGTATCGTACATTTTGGCTACATGAATTATGCAATTCTATTAGCAAATGGGATTTTGAAATGCAAGAATTTCACACAACAAGCATCATGTGATGAGTGAGATTGACTAGGTCGTAAAATAGAGATGCCTTTTGGGTTGTTTCATGTTGCTACACAGACCAACTATCAAAGATCAGAATATCCACACCGCATTGTATTAGATAAGTAATGACTACTATTGTTGAAATGTATGAAAATTTAGTTATTGTAGCTTAAGGAAATACAGACACTCACTGAACCGCCAAGGCCAGGTTGTCTTTATGCATACCGGCTATAAAGGGTCAGGGCATGTCAATCGCACTCTGTCGATTAGATATTGTAGCATGAGGGGATATAGACACCCGTTAAACCGTCGAGGTAGGGACCTTTTTTGGTTTATCGCATGCCGTTATACATACCACCAAGGGTCAGAGAGTGTGCATTGCATTAGCAAGAGTAGATATGCTAAGAGTGTCTATTTCTGCAGGATATATGACACCCATGAAAACAAGCGAGCTAGTTCCCCAGTGGACTCGCCAAATATTCCTGGCTCTGTGGGAGAACTATGTGTGTCATGCCTATAGGACCCTATGAGCGACAGAGGGTAGCATGCATAAGTGAGGTGAACCAGAGATAAATTTAAATGAAGTGTGTACGTATGATGTAGGCATTGGTCAATGGATAGAATTGGCACTGGTCTATGAGTTTGGATAAGGCATCAGTCAGAAATCATATATGTTTATACAAAGATAATAAGAAAATTTATTAAACGACAATATTATTATAATAAAATAAATATGGTGACCCTAATAAACATGGATATTATAAAGATAAGTAATAGCAAGATACGATGATTGTAAAAATAATAAGATGATAATCTCTTAGCCTATACGTTTATAATAAAATTAAAATAGAAGTATATTACTTGTCATGTTTCCTAATAAATTTTGAGGTGTTAAATTGTGATGAAGAAAATACCAAGGCAGGGATTGGAAAACTGTCAAAGGATTGCATGAGAAGAGCACAACTCGGATGTTGTAAAGATCTAAACTCGTAACTGGAGATGGACTGCACTCTCTTAATATATTTGACGTTTATTTGTTTCAATAATTGATGACTTTATATCTTTTTTTGTATAAACTTGGTCGCTAGTTTTTCTTTTAACTGTTAGAACTATGATTGATCACTCACTCTTTATATTCCTTGTACGTATGTTGTTAATTTCCTAAAGTATTGGCTTCAGTTTGGCATCATTGCTTAAAGGGTTGATCTGATGGCTCTTATATATTTGTTTCTTGTCGTGGAATTGTTTTGGAAAAGGTTATCTTGGATTGCCTTCATAACTATTAGAACTAGAATTGCTTTGAGGGTTAATGGACTCAATTCTATATGTGAGTGATTTGAGGATCAATTACCTTGTTCCAAAAAGGAAGTGAAGTGTTCTATTCATAGAGGCTCTCCAAAGGAAGATATGATAATATTAATGGAGCTTGCCTCATATTTTTCTTATTATTTAATATGTAAAAGTGGTAAGTATGTGTTACGAGTACAAGCATACACAGTTGCAAGTAATAGAGTATATTGGAGTGCTGATGTCGATCCTACGAGAATTGTATTTAATTTGCATTAATTACTAAAATTGATTGGCTCTAAGATTATTTGGATGACTAGATAAGCAACGAGTAAAAGAAACTAATAAAAATAACTAAGTAATTAAAATAATGTAATGAAAAAACCAATTAAAAAAAATACTAGAGCATCAATTTCACCATAATTAGTCTGCATTAATTTTATTATTAAGTGAATCTCATGATTAATTAGACAAGATTTTTTAATTAACCCAATTACCTTTCTCGAGCGTTAAATTGAATAATATGCTCAAAAAACCCGATTCCAATATCTCTATCTAGAAGCAAGTAATTAACATTCATTAAGCTCTAGTTCTTCTAATGACTACAAATGAAGTATCAATCTCTCGATCTTATAGTCGCCTAGGTTACGTTTTCCACATTCCATATATGGAATCTCCCTCTCTCGAGCGTCAAACCCTACTTACTAAAATCATCTAATTCATTGGCCAAATAAAGTAGCAGTATTTAGTGTGAGACAACACAAATAAACCATGACAAACCATTTAAAACAAATTAATATTTCATAATATCACAAAATCAAATATCTAGAAAAAACAACTATTTCATGACTAAAATTAAATAAGCTAACATCAAGAGCTCAACAATTACAAATCACAAAAATAAAAAGAAGATAATAGGGACAACCCAATTTGGAGTTGTCACGGTCTCCATGCTATTCATCTTCTTTTCCTCTCATACTTATTGACCTCCAACTACATCTCCCGTGATGATTTATTGGAAATAAATCTTAAATCTAAAAACTAGAACTAAAATCCTAAGCTAAAAACAAGAGAAACAAATTTTTTCTTATCTTTTTTCCCATCTTCTTCCTTGGATTCAGCTCAAAATCCTTTTGGAAAATTGTGCCTACTCCTCCAAAAATAGAGGCTTCACCATCTCCTTTAAGGTTTTCGAGTTTAAAAGGCATTAGGCTTCATTCAGGATGAATTGTAGTCCGTTGGATCAACAAGAGGGTAAAAGTCAGCCAAAAAAGGCCAATCGTCATGCATGGGGGCGCGCCCAGGGAGCATTCGGTGTGCAGCAGGGCACGCGGCCATGCAACAGCCTGCATAGAAACATGGGCCATGCACTAGGCCTACGTTGGAGAGTAGGTGTCTCGGGTTGGGCTGCCTACTTGACACAACGGGGGTGGGCCATGCCTGCAGATCCGCGTGGTTGTGCGACGCAACCTGCTAGCCTCTGATGCATGCAGCTGATGCTGGGTGGCCTAAAATTTGCTTCTTTTGAGCTCCAATGACGTCCAAAAATCCCTCTAAGCCCAATTTTATTATTTTCCTACAAAATATCACAAAAAAAAAATCAAAATAACACATAAGCTTGAGGATTTTCACAATATTTAAGCACAAGAATTGTTTGATTTGTGAATAAAATACTCACTTATCAGTATGTTTTGATTTTGCATTGATTTTGCCACAAATATATGAGAATGTTGCCATTTACTTAATATTTATTTCATTTAGAAGAAGTAGATACAAATCGATGCTCCAAGCTTGCCACGTATATGAATTTTTCCTTTTCCTTCCTTGTTTTTAAATTTAAGAGATACTTATTTTTCATTTGTTAATTTCTCCCTCAAGGACCAACCCGTGTGTGCTAGAGGTGCATTCTCATTCAAATTAGTTCTTTTACTCAAATGAGAATTGAATAATTTTTTTTGCTTCTTCTCTATGCTGGCCCCTTATGACCATATCATTTGTATTTCTTTGATCTATATTTTGGTTGCATTATTTGTTTAAGACATGATATAGTATTTCATGAATTATCTAACTCTGCCGAGCCCACAGATACCATAGAGATCTCTCTAGGTGAAAAGGTCATTTTTTAAGCTCACGGATTTTATTCAGGGATATACATATTATACCATCGCATGCTAGGTATTCCTTTGGAGAGTAGTTAAAAATTACAAGAATGTATAAGGAGACTTCATGGGAGCTTCCAAGGTTGGTATTAGTAAGATTAATTCAATTTGATATTTGAAAAACGCTTTAAAAGTGTATCTGGTATGTTTATTGTTTTAAAGTAGTTTTCTTGGTAGTTTGTTTGTAAGGCATCTTGCATTACTAGTTTAGTCACACTATAGTGGGTCTAATGGGCATTGTTATACTCAACCGCACCATGCCGTTTCTTATGACATTATTCCCGGGTATATCTAAAATCCATCTCTGATCTAACAAGTTTTCAATCAGATTCTTCATAACATTCAACCATTTTGAGAATAAACAGGGCTTCTTTGTTCTTGGGGGAAAAAAGAGATGGTTTAAACTTGTTTATTTTGTTCTTGGTTTCTTTTGATTGATATTTAATTTTGTTCATGATTCTCAGAGAGAGAAAAACAAAAAGGGAAAAAAAAGATGAGGAATTCAAGACTCAGACATTGAGAAAATTTTTTAACAATTTAGTTTTGGAATATTAGCGTTTATTTGGCAAAAGTAGTTGGAATCACTTTTCATGGTTACAACCATTTTTGTTACAGTGTTTTCTCTTACAAAATTTAAACAAAAAAGTAACTCAAACCATAAAAAGGGTTCAAATTGCTCTCCCAAAAGGATGCAGTTTGCTCTTGTTTGTCATTATTTGATTTGATCTGTTGAAGTTTTAGTTGTATTTGGATGAAATCGTTCCTCAAATATTCACTTGTTTAATTGTTGTGTGTTTTAAACTTGGTTGACACATGCTGAATCACACTAGAGATGCAACAATGGGCCGGGGCCCGTGGGCCGGCCCGAGCCCGTCCTGATACAGTGATAGGCCGGGCTGGCACGGCCCGACACTGTTCACGGCCCGGCACGGCCCATAAATACTTGTGGGCTGGGCCGGGCCTATATATGTTGGCCCATGGGCCGGGCCGGCACGGCCCATGGAAAATCATGGGCCGGGCTGGGCTGGGCCTGGGCCGGCCCGGCCCGGCCCGTCTAGGCCCACAATGGGCCGGCCCACCGGCCCAGGTTGGGCCGGCCCATCTAGGCCCACAATGGGCCGGCCCATCCCAGCCCATAATGGGCCAGCCCACTGGCCCAAGTTGGGCTGGCCCATCTAGGCCCATACAGGGCCACAAGAGGCCTATTGTGGGCCAATTTCATATATATATATATATATATATTTAGATATATTTTTTCATGTTCATTCACGGGTGAACATGGCTGAGTATGGCCTTCTCCAAATAAGTCATGTAAGGCTCATTGTAAGTCATGTATTGTCACATCAAAAGACTATACATTTAATATATATATTGTTTAATTCATATAAGAATTAAATATTATATAATATATATACATGCCATATTCACCCGTGAATGAATAATTGAATATGCCATGAGATTTTCCCAATGCAATCACATCACAATACGTCTACCAAGTTCTTTTTCTTCTCTTTTCATTTTTTTTTATTTTTTTATTTTTTCCTTGTAGGCATGCTTTGCTTTTGAGAAGTAAAGTTGAGAATCAGATGCTGAATCTGTAGGTTATGTATTATCACATCAAAATACTATACATTTAATATATATATTATTTAATACATGTAAGAATTAAATATTATATAATATATATACATACCATATTGAACACATCACATTGCAATAGGCCTGACAAGCTCTTTTTCTTTTCTTTGCATTTTTAAAATTTTTTTCTTGTAGGCATTGTTAGTATGTGTGGAGCTTAATTATTACCCTGACGTAGATTACCCCTACGCAGAGGTTGTACGCGGATCGACCTTCGCGGTAAGGTCGACGTGGGGGTTGGAGGGGGGGTGGTAAACCCCCCTCCCGGGGGTTGTAGGGGGCGGAGCCCCCTGGGCAAAAATTTTATATGCAAGTTTATTTTACATAGGGGCAGTTTAGGTTTTTTATATAAGACATGCTTTGCTTTGGAGAAGCAAAGCTAAGAATCAGATATTAAGTCTATAGGTCATGTATTATCACATCAAAATACTATACATTTAATATATATATATTATTTAATACATATAAGAATTAAATATTATATAATTTATGCATGTCATATTCACCCGCGAGTGAACATGGCATTAGATTCCCCTATGCAATTATAAAGGGGCAGGCCTAACATAGAGGCTCAGAAGGAGGGCCTGCAATGTGCAAAGCTGAGACGTTAAGTCTTCAGCGAATTGTCTAATCAAGTTACACTTGAAAGAAAAAAAATTAAAAAAAAAGATTTAAAAATAAAAAAAATAAAAAAATAAACTTTTTTACCTATAAATAAATGTAGAACATTCACAGAGATACTCATTCAACAAACTTCTAAGATCTTATGTATTGTCTTGTTTTTTAGATTACTTAGAGTTCTTCAGAAAGGAAAAAAAACTTGAAGGTATAATTTATTTCATTTATTGTTCATTAATTTTGTATTGTTATAAGTTAATTTTATTGTGTAATTATTTTATTTAATTTTTATGTTACGTTAATTTATTGTTATTTTTTATTGAAGCTATGGCATCATCACCTAGAAGGAGAGCCAAAATTTCACATTTGGTGATCAACGAAGAAGAACAATTTAATGATCCACCGGAAGAAATTGGAGTTGACTTGCTATCTCAAGTTGATGGCTCCTCTGAAGTCACTCGTAAGGGCAAAAGGAAAATTCAACGAACTTCACCAGTTTGGAATTACTTTGATCTCGTAACACGTACAAACGAGCATGGTGCAACAGAAGAGCGCGCAATTTGCAAAGTATGCAAACAAGACTACACAGGTAAATCCTCTTCTGGCACTGGTCACTTAGAGAGGCATCGCAAAAAATGCGAAGCTAAGCATGGTGTAGGTGATGTTGATTGTCATCAACAAACACTTCAATTTAGCCCCGATGGTAGTGTTACCAATTGGTCATATGACCAACAAAGAGCAAGAGAATGGCATGCTAGATATTTGGCTAGTGCTCAACAACCAATTAGTCTTGCTGATGATCCAGCCTTTGAGGAGTACATTCAAAATGCCTATAATCCACAATATAGGCGTGTTTCAAGAACTACCACAAGAGCTGACACCATGAAAGTTTTTTATTCAATGAGAGGAAAGTTAGTAATTGAATTTAATTCATTCATTGCATCTGTTGCATGCACATCTGATTTGTGGGAAGGTCGTACCAAAACTAGTTATATCTGTGTAACTGTACATTATGTGGATAAAGATTGATCTTTTCAAAAAAGATTAATTGCTTTTTGACCTATGCCTTATCCGCATGATGCTAAGGCCGTTCATGATGTCATCATGGAAGTTTTTGATTTTTATGGCTTTAAAGAAAATGTTTTGAGCATCACATTTGATAATGCATCTGCTAATACTACTGCTATTAACCTTTTCCAAACAACATTGAGACCACAACATAGCGAAACACTTTTTCACTAAAGATGTGCTTGTCATATTATTAACTTGTGTGTTCAAGATGGCATGAAATTTTTTCAAGGTTTTTTGGAAAATATTCAAACGGCCTTGGGTTACATAGCAAGTTCTGGCTCTCGAATTGAAGAGTTTGCTAAGCTTTGCAAGAGAGCAAGCATGAAACCCAAAAAACTTCCAACTAACATAGGACACCGGTGGAATTCAACATATTTGATGCTGAATGCATGCCTACCATACAAAGAGGTCATAACCGCGTATTACAACTTGAAGAATCCAACTGAGCTGCTTCAAGAATTTGATTGGCAAATTGCTTCATGCTTTTACAATTTCTTAAAGGTTTTTTATGAAGCCACTCTCCAACTCTCAGGTGTGTACTATCCTACCTCTCCTCATGCATTACATAAGTTGTACGACATTGCTGCAACCTTCGATATGCATAGAGATTTTGACATGTTTAAGGAATCTGTTGAGTTCATGGAGCAAAAATTCAAAAAATATTGGGAGCGTGTTCCACCGTTGTATTGCATAGCTGCTGTGTTGGATCCGAGAGTTAAATTAGCTGGTGTTGAATATTTGCTTAAGGGTATAGGGGAAAAATTAAGGGTGCATTCTGACATCATAACCATTCAAAATGTGCAAGCAAAAGTTAACAACATATTTACTGCATATAATGAAAAATATGGAGGAGGCCAAACAATATCCCCTACACCTTTAGCAAATACTACTTCTGTTTCACATGGTTCTTCATGGGCAAGTATGATTAGCTACACAGGATTTGGTTTCGGTGCATCGTCTACATCTTCAACACGCAGTGAATTGGAAAATTATCTGGAAACAAATTTTACAGCATTTATTTTCAATGAGCAAGGTGGTGGTCATGATTTCAATAAGTTTGATCTTTTGTCATTTTGGAGATCACAGTCAAGAACTTTTCCTGTGCTCTCTAAAATGGCTTGTGATATACTAACCATACCAGTATCCACAGTTGCAAGTGAACAAGTATTTAGTTACAGTGGTAGAGTACTTGATGAACGGCGTGCACGTATGAGTGACGATATTCTGGAAGCAGTAATGTGCGTCAAAGATTGGGAGGATGCTCGTAGAAGAAGCCAAGAAGTTCAAGATGATTGGGTTGATGACTTTGAAAATTTGGACATTTCTGATACTCCCACTGGGAGTAATACGTTGTAATTAATTATGAACAATATTTTTTTTATGTTTTTTTTTTTTGTTTTTAGTAATTTTGTAAACATCTAATGTATAATTATCCCGATTGTACTCTTTTTTCCTTACTAAGGTTTTGTCCCACTGGGTTTTCCTTGGAAAGGTTTTTAATGAGGCAATCGTAAATAAAATATCCTTTTTTATATTTATCTTAACTATTCAAACTTTTATATTTATTAACTTGTTTAAAAATTAAAAAATTAAAAAATTAAAAATTACATATTTAGATGGGCTGGCCCATTTAAACCCATGATGAGCCAAGATGGGCCGGCCTATTTAAGGCCCACGGCATGGCCCGGCACGACCCACGGCACGGCCCGGCACGACCCACGGCACGGCCCGGCACGGCCCACGGCACGGCCCGACACGGCCCACGGGACGGCCCGGCACGGCCCATATAAAACTAGCCCGCGGGCCGGGCCGGGCCAAGTTATTTTTAATATGTGCCGGCCCGGCCCGGCCCACGAAATTCATGGGCCGGCCCGGCCCGGCCCGCGGGCCGTGTGGGCCTAAGGAGAACGGGCCGGGCCGGGCCGGGCCGGCCCATTCTTGCAACACTAAATCACACAGCCTGCACGTTTTGTTTATTTGAAGAATTTAGAATCAGATTTTGGATGTAATGACGACATCGTTGGAGGACATTAATATATGGCTTCCTTTTGGTTTTTTTTTTTTCTTTTTTTTTTTTTGTGGTGGGGGGGTTAGTTACTGAATTCAAAATATATATATATTTTTTAGTACATGATTATGATAGAAAGGAGTGGATTGTGTCTCATAAAACTTAAAAATAAATAAATAAAAAAGATAAGGATAGAGAAGAAACCTTATCTTTTACTATAAGATGCTGAGTGAATTGACAAGTAGAAGAAAACTAATAATTTTTTTATTCTCAAAACTTTCACGTAAGTCAAGTAGAAGTACAATAGCAAGAGTTAAACAAACAAAAACGAATTGCCAACTATTGAAGAAAGGCGCCAGTGGCAAGGTGGCTCGCATCGGTAAGTGAATGTCACGGAGGTAGAGGAGAATTCCACAGGAAAGAGTGAGTCATACAGGCTATATCCGCCGATCAACTTATGAGGTGTTTGGTATGATAATTAAGACTATTGGTTAGAACTGTAAATACTGTAACATATGAGAGCTTTACACTGTAATAACTTTTTTGCTTTTACTATAGCATGTGAGAGCTTTACACTGTTCCTAACTAAAAAATTGATTAGAACTAGCTAATACCAATTAGTCGTAAAAAAAACAATATAGACAAAAACACCAATTCCCATTGAGGGAAACAGGAAGAAGAGGGAGCAATGCAGGAGGTATTTTTTTATTTTAAAATCTTCTCTAGTTTTCTTTGCTTCTTTTATCGTAGCATGTGAGATGTAAAGGATGAAACATCAATCGTCTAAGGAATCCTTGGACTTGTCCTTGTGTGATCTCTGATTGTTTGTATTGCAGAGTAGTGGCTGTATCTGCAGAGTAGTGGGTGTGCCTGCCTGCACCTGCAGAGTAGTGGCTGTGCGTAGGTATTTTGTATAGCAGTGTCAGTACACAGCCACTACCTCTGTCCTCTCTGTGTCTCTCAGCCCCTCGTGCCCTCTGTATGCCTATAAATTCTCATTGTCATTGAAAGATCTATAAGCCATTTTTATCATTCAATCACAAGTTCAATTCTTCAAATTGTTTGCTTGGTATCAGAGCCGTTGCTTCGCAGCCCAAAATGGCTTCTAACAATTCTCCTCCTTCACAAACAAATTCAACCTCTGAGACCACACAAAATCCTGCAGTCCAGCCCAATCAACAAAATGCTACTGTTCAATTTTTTAGCCCCTTTTCTCAGGCAATCACTGTCAAGTTGGATGAAACCAACTTTCTTCTATGGGAACACCAGATCTTAGCCTCGGTTCGTGGCTTTGGTTTGGAAAGCTTCCTTTTGGGAACAAACACTTGCCCAACCGAAATGCTGCCCTCTACGAATGGTCGTCCTGACTCAGTCAATCCTGAGTATGTAGCTTGGTGTCGTCAAGATCAACTACTTGTCTCTTGGTTACTGGCTTCAATGGACCCCAGCATATTGGCTCAAATGGTTGGATGCCACACCTCAAACGACATTTGGGAAGCTCTTCAAAAACTGTTTGGTGCTCGTTCTAGAGCCAGAATTATGCAGTTCAAACTGTAGTTGCAAAGTCAAAAAAAAAACTGGCCTTACCATGAGCCAATACTTAGTCAAGATGAAAACCTTGGCTGACATGCTAGCCTCAGTTGGACACTCACTGTCTGATGAAGATAAAATCCTCTATATTGTTGCTGGGCTTGGAAGTGAGTATGACTCTGTAGTCGTTACTGTTACCTCCAAGATAGACTCCTACACCCTGACTGATGTGACTGCTCTCCTCCTAGCCCATGAAAATCGTTTGGAACAAAATGTTGTGAATGTCGATGGACCTCAGGCCTCAGCCAATCTAGTAACACAAGGACAAAGCAAGAAACCAGGCTATCAGCGTTTCCCACACCACCAGAATCAACACATTCCAAACTATGGCAATAATGTTCGTGGAAGAGGAAGAGGAGCTCGAGGAGGACGTTCCTGGAACAATGGTGGACGACCTCAGTGTCAGCTCTGTGGAAAAATGTGACACACAGTGCAGAAATGCTACTACCGTTTTGACCCCAACTTCTCTGGTATTCAAGCCTCAGCTCAAGGGTCTTGGCACTCCCCTCCTGGTGGAAACTCCACTATGTCTGCCCTGTTGACCACTCCTGACAACATCTCTAATGGTTGTTGGTTCCCTGACACAGGCGCCACCAACCATGTGACCAATGACCTATCCAACTTGAGCATTGCTTCAGAATATGGTGGCTCGAGCAAATTGCACATGGGAAATGGAACAGGTATAAACATCAAACATGTTGGCAAAACTAGCTTCATCTCACCCTAAAAAATTTTTCACTTGAACAAAATATTGCATGTTCCACAAATCACCAAAAATCTTATAAGTGTCTCACGTTTTGCTAAAGATAATAATGTTTTCTTTGAATTTCATCCTTCTGTGTGTCTTGTTAAGGACCTAGCAACGGGTTCAACTCTGCTGCAAGGGAGAACTAGTAATGGCCTATACAAGTTCAATCTCATCTGCAAATCCAATTCCTCAATTTCACCATCATCATCATCAAGTTCAAACCAAGTCGTCTCTCCAGTCAGTCTAGGTGTTTCCTCTCAAAAAAAGGTTGTTTTTCACTACACAAATCAGCACTCATCCTCTGTCAATGTTGCTGAAGTTAGTCATAGTCTAGAACCTAAAGTCAATACATTAGAGTTATGGCATAGGCGTATGGGACATCCCTCAATGAAAGTTGTAAAAAGAACTCTAAATGGGTGTAATCTTCCCTACATCAATGAAAATTCTAGTTCCTTTGTGTGCAAAGATTGTCAACTGGGAAGCAGTCACAAACTACCTTTCACACCCTCTATCACAAAATACAATGCACCACTTGAATTGATACATTCTGATTTATGGGGGCCCTCACATATACCTTCCTCAAATGGATACAAATACTATATAAGTTTCATTGATGCCTTCTCTAGATACACATGGATATATTTTTTAAAACTCAAATCAGATGCCTATCAAAGTTTTCTACACTTCAAAACACAGGTAGAATTACAATTTG
The DNA here is from genome assembly GCA_025403435.1 of Artocarpus heterophyllus. Lineage (NCBI taxonomy): Eukaryota > Viridiplantae > Streptophyta > Magnoliopsida > Rosales > Moraceae > Artocarpus > Artocarpus heterophyllus. The sequence goes on from CM046333.1 coordinate 29,257,132, forward strand.
ATAAAAAAATCAAAGCCATACAAACTGACTGGGGAGGGGAATACAGATCCTTGAGCACCTTTTTTCAAAACATTGGAATAGCTCACAGACTATCTTGCCCACATACCTCTGAGCAAAATGGAATAGCAGAAAGGAAACACAAACACATCATTGAAAAGTGTCTGACCTTACTATCCCAAGCCTCCCTACCTTTCAAACATTGGGATGATGCAGTGGCAACAACAGTCTACTCAATCAATAGGACCATAACTCCAGTTCTGGGAAACAAATCTCCCTTTGAATTCCTATTCAGAACGAAACCAGATTACACCTTAATGAAACCCTTTGGCTGCACTTGTTACCCTTGGTTAAGACCTTATAACTCTCATAAACTTCAGTTTAGATCAACACCCTGCACCTTCCTAGGTTACAGCCATAGGCATAAAGGATACAAGTGCATGGCATCTGATGGGAAAATATTCATCTCTAGACATGTAGTGTTTGATGAGAACAACTTTCCCTCTGCTTTAAAACCTGCCAATAACCAGTCAAATATCTCAAATATTCTCAATTCTATCCCGGTAGCATCTATGGCTCCTCCAATTAACTCAAGCCAGTCAATGGACTCTCAACCCTTCTCTACTGAAATGAGTTCTCCTGAGATATCCTCTCCTTCTCACTCCTCGAGTCACACCTTTTCAATGGACCCACATAACACTCCTATGACATCTAGTCAAGAAGCTAATTTGCCAAATACAAATGATGTTTTACCAACTTCCACTATTGATATTCAAGTTGCTAAATCTAACCTCTCTAAACCGGTTGAAACAAGTCCTAGAATACCAGTAAATGATCATGTTATGATAACAACAGGAAAAAAAAGGATCTTCAAGCCCAAGATATACATTGCAAAATCTCTTGACATGAGAGAACCAATCTCAACTACTGAAGCACTAGCACACAACTTATGGAAGAAAGCTATGGAAGAAGAATTCAATGCCCTGCTAACCAACAACACCTGGACTCTCGTTCCACCTCCAACAGATAGACAGTTGATTGGCTGTAAATGGGTCTTCAAAATTAAAAGAAACCTAGATGGAAGTGTATCCAGGTATAAAGCACGACTTGTAGCCAAAGGCTACCACCAGAAGGCAGGATTTGATTTTACTAAGACCTTTAGTCCAGTGGTCAAACCAGCAACAATTCAAGTGATACTTACTGTGGCCCTTGCTAGAGGCTGGAAACTAAGACAATTGGATGTAAATGATGCCTTTTTGAATGGGCACCTACAAGAAACAGTTTATATGGAGCAGCCTCTAGGCTTTGTCCAAGGGGATAGCAAGAAAAATCCCCTGGTATGCAAGCTAAACAAGGCTCTATATAGACTCAAGCAGGCCCCAAGAGCATGGTTTGATAGACTAAAGGAATCTCTGGCTCAACTAGAATTACCAACAGCAGACCAATCTCTATTCTATAGAATTACCATTAATTCATGTCTTCTTATCCTGATCTACGTGGATGACATTATAATCACTGGTAGCAATCCCTTAGAACTGCAAAATCTGATTGACAGACTAAACAAGAGTTTTGCACTCAAGGACCTAGGAGATCTGTACTATTTTCTTGGAATAGAGGTGGATTAATTACCTCAAGGGGGTCTACATCTTAGTCAAAGAAAATATATCGCACAACTACTTGTCAAAGCTAAAATGCATGAGGCCAAACCATTGCCTACACCTATGATTACAGGGCCACCACTCTCAGCACAAAATGGAAATGCTTGTGAGAATGCTACCCTCTATAGAAGCATAGTTGGAGGTTTACAATATGCAACAATGACAAGACCAAAAATTTCATTCAGTGTCAACAAGGTAAGCCAATATATGCACAATCCCAAAGACACTCACTGGCAAGCAGTAAAAAGGATCTTAACCTACAAGGAACTCTGGACCATGGAATCCATCTCAAAGTGCCAAGAAAACTACAACTAAGCGGGTTTTCTAATGTCGACTGGGCAACGGATCCAGATGACCGAAAATCAACCTCGGGTTTTTGTATTTTCCTTGTAGGGAATTTATTTACCTGAAGCTCCAAGAAGCAACCAACAGTCTCCAGAGCTACCACCGAGGCCGAGTATAGAAGTTTAGCAAATGCTGCAGCAGAAATAATTTGGTTAAAATCGCTTTTAGAGGAATTGGGGATCAAATCACCTCACACTCCAATTGTTTGGTGTGACAACCTCAGCACCGTGTCACTATCCGCCAACCCAATTCTTCACTCCAGAACCAAACACATAGAACTTGATCTATACTTTGTTCGGGAGAAGGTAATGAACAAACAATTAAGTGTGCAACATGTACCTGGGATAGATCAAATAGCAAACATTCTGACGAAACCACTGTCACTTCTACACTTCAACAGACTCAGACAAAGACTAACCGTTGAAGCTCACACGACGCTACGTTTCAGGGGAGGTGTAAAGGATGAAACGTCAATCGTCTAAGGAATCCTTGGACTTGTCCTTGTGTGATCTCTGATTGTTTGTACTACAGAGTAGTGGGTGTGCCTGCCTGCACCTGCAGAGTAGTGGCTGTGCGTAGGTATTTTGTATAGCAGTGTCAGTACACAGCCACTACCTCTGTTCTCTCTGTGTCTCTCAGGTCCTGGTGCCCTCTGTATGCCTATAAATTCTCATTGTCATTGAAAGATCTATAAGCCATTTTTATCATTCAATCACAAGTTCAATTCTTCAAATTGTTTGCTGAGAGCTTTACATATCAGAACCAACTAATGCCAATTTCATAAAAAAAATATAGATAGAAACACCAATTCCCATTGAAGGAAACAGGAAGAAGAGGGATCAATGCATGAGTTATTTTTCCATTTCAAAATCTTCTCTAGTTCATTTCTCTAGTGTGAGAATTACCCAATGCAAAATAAAGAAGAAAAGAAAAGAGGGAAGAAGAGGCTAAGGTTTCGTATTACGACAATTGCAGAAAAAACATAATTCATTGAATAAACTAAGAAAGAGGGGTTTATATATTCCTGCAGGCAAGGGAATAAAAGAACAATATATCCGTACTAACAAATAGAAATAACCAACACTAAATCTGATATAAATCTAAATAATTCTTAATACTTAGTACTATAAGTTTTTTTTCTGTTCTCTTTCAGAGAACTCTGTTAAGTGTTAGAACTCTTCTATTATGCAGTAGAATGCTACTAGGTAGATCTCTACGGTTAGAGTTTCTCTACTGTTGTTTTAGTTTACCCCTTTGCTTTCTTTAAAGCAATTTTATTTTATAACCTACAAATTTTTAAAATATAAAACCAAAAATGCACTACAATAGTGCCAATAGTATAAGATGTTATGGCAGCAGCTGTAACGATTTTTTTTTTTTTTTCAAATGTAGTAGTTATGATTATTAGATTGTTGGTTTTACGATCATTTGCTTTTTAATATTTTTGTGTGGCTACTAACTTTTTTTCCCCTTTTGTTTGCAAGCCAAAGATATAGACCTGCTTAGATTAATTTTAGCAAAAGAAAAGTACTTTCCATGCAAATTAGCATAAGATATTTGGGAAATATTGTGATAGAATCAAGAAAAACCTCAACATGCATAAGCTAGAGTGAGACCCTGCTTAAATATGGCTATCGACATTTTTTTTTTTTTTTTGAATGATTGAGACTTAAAAAAATATTTATATTGTTTTTTTTTTCTTTTGAACTAGAATTTGTATTAGCAGAGACAATTTTTTTTAAATGATTAGACCCTAAATATGTATTCATATTTTTTTTTTCTTTTGAACAAGAATTTGCATTATTAATACTAATATATTTCTGCAAATTCTTCAATTGATCAGATAGTATAAATCTCTAACCTTTTTAACGTGAGAAATATTGTAGTAAACATGCAAAATGTTATTTTTGAAGTGTAAACAGGTGTAATTGCCAAAAGTTAGGGCGGCAGAACAAAATATTATTGATCTCTACCGTGAGATAGAGAATCTTTACTGTACAGTAGAGACTAGCGTACTTCAATTTTAGGTGTCATCAAAACACTAGTAACTAAGACTTTTTTCTTAGTAAATTTATTCTTTATTTTCATTAAATCATAAATTATCAAGGTTTAAAACGGTTTTATTAAATTTGTAAACTTCTTCAATTAAGATATCGACTGCTCAATAGAGACCATCTATCTGTGATAGAACTCAATATTGAAGGTAATAATTTATGTATTATAACTACTTAATTTGATAAATTTTGGTAGAACTAAATGTTATTGATCTCTACCCAGGTGTGTTTGTTTGGGTTTTCAAATCACGGTTTGAATCATTTTGCTACAGTAATTTCTCTCACAAAATTTAAATTTTCATTCAAATACTCTACTCAAATACTCGTACCCAACGCATAACACTTGAAATTTTATATCTTATTGATTTTTTAGGCTAAGAATTTAAATTAATTGGAACAACTATTTAGCACCCTCATTAACTTTTTGCTTAGTGAACTTCATCAGAACATTAGTAACTAAGGCGACGGATTTTTTAACTTGATGAACTTGCTAACTTTTTTTCTTTCTTTTTTTTTTTTTTTTTTTTTTGTTTTTTGTTTTTTTTTTTTTTTTTTTTTTTATTTACTGAAAGCACCAACTTTTTTGGTTTAAACTGCTTTACTAAATTAGTTTAACTTGTCATTAAATTTTTTAAGATCTCGACTGCTTGGTAGAGACCATCCACCGGCAGTAGAACTGAATATTAAAGGTCTACACTATGGTGAAGTGAATCTCTACCATGCGGTATAGAATCCCTATGAATTTGCAATATTTTGTTTCTTTAAAGTCTAATATAAATTTATTTAGAAGAAAGGTTTAACATAATTAACAATACCAACATTGGAAACTTTGGAAATAGTTCATATATCATTACATTTTGCAATTCATATATACAAATTAAATTTGGGAATAAGAAGAAGCAAAATTTTGTGCATCCATGCTACAACTACATCTTATGGAGCATCATCTTCGAAGAGAACTTTATAGAAACGTTTTCTTTCTTCTGGATCAAATAAACCTCCTAACTTGTCTCCCTCCTGGTCATCAGGGTCAGAATTTTCTGAGCATTGATCTTTGACTTTATCCAATCTACCCAAAACCAAGCCTGCCTTTCTCTTCTTCTCCATATTTTCTAAATAATGCCTTCGATTATACTCGTGAAGACCCTCCTGCATCAATTCCCCAAACTTCTCCTTCGCCACAACCAGAGGATCTTTGTCAATCAGCTCTGACCCTTTATAGGCCTCTCTAAGAAGAACAGTGTAGATCTGATATTTATTCGAAACGTAGAATATTCCGGGGTGTTTGAGCAACAAAATGTTCAATTTCGCCGGCAATGCAAACTCTCTCCTAAAATGTCCAAGCTTCAAAATTGATGCTTTCTTCCAAAGAGTCAACGACAATAGCTCGTGCACCAATCCAACTGTTCTCTTCTCCATCTCCTTGGATCCCTCAACCAGCTCTTTAGGGTCCAAGTAAGGCGAAACATAAGGAGTCGAATTGAATTCGCAAAATCTTTCCTTTGACTTCACCCAAGTGGAAGGCAACGAACATAAGAAATATGGCTCAACACCCTGCTCCCGAGCTGCAGCCTCAACTGATGAAACCGCCAAGTCAGAGTTCCACGACACCAGCTCAATCTCCAATGAACTCCTCCTCCCGCTATAGTTGACAACGCGAAACAAATTGGAATACTTTGGCACAATCCTAATAAGGTAATCATCAGGGAAACCAAAATTCCTCTTTAGCTCATTGAGTTTCACGACATTCAATCTGTGATTCAAGCTCATCATCAATAACTTCGCCAATCTCTGAACCAACACCGGCTCCAGCATATCCTTCACGGTTTCTTCCTCCTCCACCAAAGCCATCATCCTCTTTGTCAGCCGACAGTAGTACTCGTTGTTGCAGTGGAGAAAGACCTCGAAACAACAAGGGTATTTTTTGAGCCAATTGAGAGCTTTGCCTTGAAGGTCAAGGGTCTTAAACTTTTTCTGAAGGTATTTTACTGGTACCACCCCATTTGGGTAGCGAAGGATTATGTTTTTTATCTGGTTATTGACTATCCATCTGCGATTTCTAGAGAGAGCCGATTCGAGATCCGGGTCCTTCTTCATCGACCAGAGTGAAAAGCTTCGACAAAGGTATTGAATGGACGGTAAAACACGAAGCTTAGGATTCCAATAGCTTAGTTTTTTTGTGTACATTTTGGTTTCCACTTGACACTTCTTTATGAATCAAAGTCCTGTTAAACAACATAGTACATCAAAATTAAAAACCTTAAAAACCACAAAATAGAGCTCCTACAGTGAACACGATATGAAAATCAACTTCAGCTAGGCATTTTAACAAACAGAAGGTGAACGAATGGGAAAAAAATATGAGCACTACCAAATTATAACAACCAAGGATAGACAGTAACCAACAATTACAATCAATGGCCAAGTATGGAACTTCTCTTCTGTTAATTCTTTTGTTCTTTTTTTTTTTTTGTTAATGTTAAACTTACCCTTCGTTGTAGCTGACAGCTCTCTGCGCTTGGTGTCGTGGTTGTGTTTGCTGTTGTGAACACGAAAGCAAAGCAAAGTTACCTTTTCAACAAACTATGCTGTTACCTTCTCAGCGTACTTTGAAGTTGTTGTTCCTAGGAATCAACATAGTAGATTCTTGTACGCTCCATAACACATTCCTTAATGTTAAAATATGTCTTTCAAGCGGACGTCTGCATAATTTGAGCAAAATACAGGAGATATCGCTGTAATTCTCTCATTTAAAATAAATAAACAAATAAAGCCCTATTGCCTTAACAATAATCTTCGGCAAAAGAGTATGATGAGAACGGGACCTTTTTTTTATCCATTGAGTCTGAAATCTAAATAGTAAATATATTTTTAAAAATTTTTAAGTAAATAATATTTTTAAAATCATATATTATTTTTAAATACTTAAATTTTTCATTTTTAATTTTTAATTTTTTTTTTACTTTTGTTTTTCATTCTCTCTACTTTACTTTTCCTTCTATATCATTTTATAAGAAAACAAATTTTATTTTAATTTAAACGAGTTATTTATAAAATATTATTATATTTTATTCTATTTATTTTTATTTTCAATTACCGATGGCTTAGTTCTCTTCTTCAAATTCAAAGGCCTAAAACAAGTCCAGTAAGCCAAGGACCTTTTTCGTTAAAAAAAAAAAAAAAAAAAAAAAGAGCCCGAATACGTTAGATTATCAAAAATCCATAAAAATATAGCTGAAAAAAAAAAAAAAACAAAGAAATGGGTAGAAGATCCGCTGCTGCCAAAAGTCGTCTTGGCAACCTCAAAACGCGACATTTGACGGCAACCCATCCTCAGTTCACGACGGAGATGGATTTCGTAACCACCGCACCACCTTCGAAACGAAAATCGCAACCCAAAGGCAAAGTCCCTAACCTCGCGCCTCCTCCGGAATCCGATCGTTACCTCGCAATGGATCTGTGCGCCACCTCGGTCTCAACGTCATCTCTCAGGACACGCTGTCATCGGGTCTGGAGCGCGCAACAACGACGAAGCCCGACCTAGTGGTAGCGTTCGTGATCCGGCGATGGCGATTCCATCGCGATGGAGATCTCACAGTCTCAAATGCACTTCATATGTCAAAATCTCGTGATTATGTCCTGTCCGTCATGATCTTGTGTTTCTGTCCCGTCCGTTTCGATCTCCACCTCCATCCATTAGTTCGTCCGTTGCCACCCCTCCCCCTCTGTGGGTTGCCGTTGATCGACCATGTACCCGACATCGACACCGCCGCCCTGCCATCATGAGCCGACTGTTTTGAAATTTTTTCATGGGAATTTCTAAATTTTTTCAGTGTCTTGTTTAATTCAATTATTTAATTGTTAGATTAAAAAACGTAAAGATCAGCTATAGCTGTGTTTATTTTTGTTTTTGTGAGACTTGCATTTTTAACCATTTAATATCAATCCAATGGTCAAAAATAAAAGTGATAAAAAGGTCTTAATAAGGTTCTCATCGTAGCATTCCCCATAACCTTTTCCTTCAAGAAAAATGGGTTTTTTCAAGCATATTTCAAAAAGTATATGCCAAACAATTAGTTTCTAATACAAAAATAAAGGCTAAAAAATAAAGCCCTGCTAATAGTGTATTTTTTTAAGTCTTACAGTGAAATCTCTTTAAAAGAAAAGAAAAAAGGGTTCTTTTAATCATGAAAGATATGCTTGTTTTTTCAAGAGAGTATTTCGTTTTTCTTTTATAAAATTTTTAAAAAATAGAATTAATCTCACATGTTCCCCTTAACTTTAACTCGTTGTTACTTTAGCCATTAAACTTTAAAAATTTACTTTATGTCTTGAATTTTGAATTAGTCTCAATTAACTTATTTTCTTAGAATATTTTGTTCAAAACCAATGGAAAAACATAGGGTTAACTGCTAGGTAGTCTTAATTGTTTTGGCAAATATGTTAAAAGGAGAAATGCAGTTGAGTGGTCGTTTTCAGTGTATTTTTAATAAAAATTCTGACACGAGAAATTGTGTGATACTAACAAGTATAATCAGAGTACTAAAGTTCAAGAAGTAATGTGAGATTAACTAAAATTCAAAGGCATAGATAAGATACATCTCAAAAAATAATAATAATAATAATAACTTAACAATCTGTTATCCACTTGATCCTTCAGACGTATATCCTTACGATTCATTTTTCTTTATTAATTTTTACCAAGGCCCCAAGCAATGAGATGGGTGGAAACAATTTTCACTGCTGTGAATGGCTTTAAACGATAAAAGGTTTGATCTTAAAAAATAAAAATAAAAAAAAAGGAAATCAAGCAATCAGATTGTTTGCTTATTTTAATAACCCTCAGTTAATACCAAACAAAGATGGGCGGAAAGTTTCTTTTCCCCCTTCCGCGCAAGGATGGGTGGTAGGACGTGGCACGTAGAAGGAAAATTCTAGCATGTAGTATTTTTTAAAAAAAACTATTTGTTTAAAAAAAAACAGGTTTTGAAGTGTTTGTTATAAATATTAAATTAATAGTATAAATAATTTATTTATTTATTTATTTACAATGTAAATAATTTGTATTTATATAATAATTAAATTTAAGATATAATTAATTTATTTACCTCTTGTTTATAATATTAATTAATCCTTATATAAGATAAATATTTTCAAAACCTATTCTCTACTTCAAAAATGGTTCAAAAATGTTTTATTTTTTTTATTCATCCTAGGTAGAAATAGTGCACTGGTCGCTATTTATTTTTTTTTCTACTTGGCTAGGAAGCGGCCCTATTGAAAATTTTTATCAATCACTATTTTTTTTTTTTTTTTCCTCACTTGACATTTATTTCAGACAAGTAAGGACACATGCACGCAAAGGCAACTCTCGAAAGACTGGATAGAAAGACACGACTATCTCGAATGTTCGAGTATGGACAGGGTCATCATGCACAGTTGCAGTAAACATAAGCTAGAAACCGGAACAAAAGCAAAAACAAACACAAAAACAAAAGGAAAAAAAAAAGAAAAAAAAAGAGCGCATTCAACTAATTTTAGAGTTCTTTAACAGCCGACAATGATGGCAAGTACAACAATGGCGACCACGTTATGATAGTTAAGTATAGAAGACCGTAATATTATACCAAAGACCTAAAACACATTACTATTCAGTGGTAAAAGCAAAATTCTACAACTAACAAGAACTCCAATGGCAAAACAGACTCGATGTTTATTAGACATTCCAACTGAAAAATTTATTACAGAATCCTCACCTCAAATAGTGAGGAAAAAAAAAAATAGTAAGACATATAATGTATTACACTTTCAATTGGCAATAATATTACAGAATCCTCACCTCAAATAGTAAAGACATTAAAATCGAATTGAATGGAGCAACAATGCATAGAAGCAAATGGTTCGGTGCTATGCACATACTTTAGATTAATGAAAACTTTGAAAACGAACCCTCACGTGCCCAAGGGTCCGACTTCGAAACCACACAAACCCGTCTGTCTTGGTGCTTCATCCGATTCTGCTTCAAACATGTGTGCTCTCTGTGCTTTCCTAAAACAAGAGCACCACAAGCATCCCCAAGAAGAGTGATAAAATCTTTCAGACGATGCTAGGTGGGTCTCCTACCCAATTGCAAACAGCACGGGGCCAACGTGTCCTCACGCAGTCCACCAATGGGGCATGCTGCTGAGGCTCAGGTTTAGTGGCATCATTTTCATTCCCTCTGGATCCATTTCCACCAGAACTAGTGGACACTGACACATCCGCCATGTATTCCTCCGGTGTCCACCTTGGCGGAACCGAGACCCTCAGCTTGGTCAATCTAGGTCTTTGCACTGGCGTCTCTCCAGAAATTACTTGGCTACCATTCAAATCTGACTTTGCAATCCCATTAAAATGGTAGAGATCAAAAACCTTCTTACCCATAAGACCAGTTGAATCCTTCAAGCCTCCTAAACTCTTATCCAGATCTAGTATGACCTGCCAGAACTCACTCCATACAATGAACCCCGTGTTGCAAAGGTGATCGACCTTATCCGGTGGAAGTCCTACATTTGTTTCCCTGAGGACTCGATGAAAGCCTTCCACACTAATGAAACCCCCACCACCACTTTGATCCTGTGCATCAAAAGCTTTCCGAATTTGTGATTCCCTCTGCTCCAGTTCATTCTCATCTTGAACAGAAGTATCAAGGGCAAATAGCACTGTATAATGGGACTCGCTCCCAATAACCCATATTGGCCATTTTGGGCATTTTAGATTTTGGCCAACTTTACAGAAATTTAGGGATTCCAGAAGAGTAAGGAAACCAACTTCCACAGTTCCCGATATGCCCTTTAATGACAGGCCACCACCTAAATCCATCCTTCCATCAAACACATTGGGGACTGCCTGACCGCAGAGCAGTAAGTTCACAATTTCCTGTTAAAAAGAATCTAGCAGGTTCATAATCAACATAGCATGGAAGAACAACGAACACATCTCTTATTCAAGCACAAAATCTGATAAACAATTTCTTCACTGATCAATGGTTAATATACCTGAGAGGCATGTCCAAAGGGAGCAGTGACTAGAGGTAGGCTCGGATCATCCCTATCAGCTTGAACAGAATCCTACAAATGCAATAATTTTAAAGAATTTACAAATGCAATAATTTTAAAGAATTTATCACAGGATGCAAGGAGATACATTAGATACATTTATATAAGAAAAATCAAGAAGACTAAGTAGCAGCCTACTACGTTTTTCAGGCGCCTTTATATTATATTAGTAAAGCACTAGTGTCCCTATAGACTAAGGCCAATGCAACCAATTTGCTTATTTGACTAACCATTCTCCAGGAGTCCAATCCCTAATATTATATACATTGATGATGCACACAAGATGAGCCACCCACCTCTTATATTTAGGCTAATAACTAGCAAATAATTCCTTTAAGCTCAACAATTTTTTCATGCAATACACTTATCCAACACCATCAACAACAAAAAAGGTCCAGATAGTAAGTTCGGAAAGCTATCACACTAACAAGCATACCAGTCCTCGAGAAAGTAAAGCCGAAATAAGGAATAGCATTGCACCCATCCGACTACGGAAAACAGGGATCATTGCTTCAAGCTTCTGAAATGCACTTGCTTGTGATGTGTAGGCATTAACTCTCAAAACTTTCTGTAAATCCAAAGCTGATTCAATTGAAAGACCTTCAAGCACTTTTGCTATGATCTGCTGAAGCCTTGAAATAATCAGTTAAGTAATAATGCCCAAAGTCTTCAAGAAATAGTATTCCCTCGTATAGTTTGAAATTAAAAAAACAAAAAAAAACAAAGAGAGAGAGAGAGACCAAATTTTCATATAATAACCGCAAGTGCATCAATGTTGGCCCTAAATCCACATACCTCATCCTTTGGGCTGCCTTCAGAGTCCTCAAGATTTCGTCCAATAACACTCAGAGTTGCAATAACGGCACTTTTATTACTTCCACATACAAACAATATCTCACCCATGCTTTTAATCAGAGCTCTAGTCAAAACATAACAATTCAAGTTTCAGTCAGAAATTAGCACAAGAAAGAAGGACAAACATTCATAAGAAACAAGAACCTAAATTCTTGCATAAATGACCATTAACTCATAGCTAATAATCACACAATTTTAGTAAAACGTCCCAAATATCATAGCACAAGAATAGAAATTTTTTAACCCATAGAGCTAACTCTTCTTTCTTTCTTTCTTTCTTTCTTTCTTTTTTTTTAATTTATGGCCGAAGAACAAATAAGGAGAACAACATTAAAGCAGGAACCCGGACAATGCTTTAAACTAGCTTTACTCACTAGTTCAAATATGGCCTTCATAATTCCCCTCACTAGTTCAAATATGGCCTTCACAATTCCCCTCAAGAGATAGAGAGAGAATGGTCTATATAAGTAGAAGTGCTATGGATCAGTCATTGGACTTGAGAAAAAACCTTTGAGCATAGTGATGGTGTGTTGAACTTTCATCTAGGTCAAATGAGTCATCTCAGAAATGCAGAGCATTTTCTAGCAGTGGTTCAGCAAATGTAAGACTCCATGGGATTTGTTACCATCAGAAATTCATAAATTACATAACTACCTAGTGAAAAGAATGTCAAATTTGAAAACTTGCCAAAGTAAAAACTAACTAAAGATAAAATAATTTGAGATTGTATCAACCCATATTTTTATTTGAAAAGGAGCATCTAAATCAAATGACATGTTCTCCGTCCTAAAAGGAAATAATTATTTCATTTGCAGTAGAATCAAAAAGAGAAATCAAATTAAGATTTGTGTGTTAAATACAAAAACACTAATACAGGCCAAAGACAATCGAAATGTTAACAGATGAATATCTTTTTGTTTTAGCAAGAGAAGAAGAGCATTTGATACAAGGTGGGATGCAACCCACAACCTCCCTCAAAGCCACATCCCACCCAATCCCTGGTGGCACTAGACAAAACAGTCTTATGCCAGAAGAATAGCATTTGCAGGGGGAAAAAAATAGATTACTCATGCAAAGACTAATCACCTTGTTTTTGCAGATTCAGTAAGAGAAGAAAAATTATTTGACGCAACAAATTGATTCTTCGATAAGCTCTTCGAAGCAAAAGGTTGTGGCGCAGTTTGTGCAACTTTACCTAATTCTTCTGGGAAGAAAAGAAGGTATTTCAAGACAAATGCCTGCATAAAAGAAAACAACAAATGACTATATACCCCCAAAAAAAAAAAAACTATCGAACCAAAAAATTTAAAACATTCGTCAACAAAATCTGCTTTCGAAACCAAAAAGAGAAAATCAAATATGACAAATATTATCAATGTGATTTTTGTGCACAAACATCTTCAACAGAGGAATTAAATAAGTAAAGGAAAATTATCCAATGCAGAATAGACACCAAAAACAGCCGTTTGGAGGAGGAATGATTGAAACACAGAGAGAGAGAAACATTCTTCAAAACAATTTGTTCCACAAATTAAACAGGAATGTTGGTAAAGATCCTAAAGCTGAGACTTCAAAATAATTAGCAAACTTTACAAACATATACACATTATGTTAAAGTTTCTCCAACAGATTCATTTAAACAAGATTGATTTCCCTAGGTCAAATACTGGCCGCATAATCCATGTCCCAAGACACCTTATAATAGTCTAAACTAATAATCTCATGCGCACCAGTCTTAATTACCACCAATTCCTTTAGAATGTAGACTGGAAGATGGTTGGTCACATCTCATTGGCTGCAATTTGTCAAACTTACTTCATTAAATGTTAGAGACCTTTTGGGATAGCTTGTGCTTTTACTTTTAAGCAGTAGAAGAAGAGAACCATAAGCTAGGACTTTTTAATTAGTATTTGGATAGTGTACAAATAAGCGCTTTTTAATTTCAAAAGAACTTTTGAATCTATTTGGTTAAATAAGTCAAAAGCTCTTATTGGTATAAAAAGTAGTGTAATTCAAGGATATAGATGGAATTCTCAATTTGTTATTCCTAATAGAAGGTCAAAATGTAAATAAAAAAGATTTTGATAAGCACTTTTTTCAAAAACACCAAATGGATGGATTCTCCCAAAAGTGATTATAAAAGCCAAAAGCTACTTTTGGAGTAAATAAGCTAAAAGCAACTTTTTTTAAGCCATTCCAAACAAGCTCTTAATTCAAAAAAGAGATATATTTCCAATTCACTGCTTATAGTACTGTGAACATCCAATTCCAAAGTGTGTGTGTATATTTATATATATATAGCGGGAGAGACAAGAGAACGGGAGAGGGAGAGGGAGACTATTGAAGACTCTAGAATACAACCAAGGGCCAAGCCTACAGCCCAATTCCAGCAAAACAAAACCCACATAAGTACCTATTCAAAGCATAGAACAATCTAATCAACTGCGTTTAATGTAGAGAACATTTGTTATCTTTTTTAGGGAAACCATGAACAGCACCACCATGAAGTAAAGCAACATTGCAATAATAAAAATCATGAATTTTTCTTGTACAAATTTGTAATTAATGCTTTCTTAAAAAATAACCCAAACTCTGGTTACATTGTTGAACCAGAGAATGGTTGGACTGCTAAACTAAAATCAACAAAAGCGATCTGATGTAATCGATGAACATTCTCAGCAAAGTGGCGAAGAACACAACTAAAGCTTTTGCATAATAAGATGAAAGGATGGCTGTATCACATCTCTTGATAAGATTAACCCATTTGGTCTGCTACACATAACAAAACTAAGTATTTTGTGGTCTCCTTCCTGGTCTATGCTTGTGCCATAACAAGTTTCTAAGAATGCGTTGAAGTTGTGGCATAATTTGTTTGAGGAATTAAATCTAACCTACGCCCTGCCTTGGAGGTTTGTGAACTTATTCATGATAAAGCTTTCAAGAAGGTTTGAAGGCACATAGTAGAGCAATTAGGAAGCCAATATTTTTGGACATGAATTGCTACATCTTACATGGCTAGAGAGAAACAAAAAAATTCTCGAGGAAATTGCAAAGATGAAGAAAATCACATTGAATAAGACATTAAAGCATAGAAAATTTTGAATTGATGAACATTCTACAGCACTCAAAAAACGAAAAAAAAAATTATGACCAACTCAATTTTGAAATCAAGTGGCTTGAAGATTGATACAAAGCCGGGAGAAATACAATTGTCTACTTAGAAACTCACAGTAATAATTGAAGCTAAAATGTCTCAATCTACATCAATATACAAACGTCACTTCATGTTAGTTCGCAGCAAATACACAAGATCATACATTTCTTGAAAATACTAGGCACGTCAACTAACAAAAACTTCGAGTCAAGTTGCTGTAAGCTTAGCAACCAATATGTTGAGATAAAAAGAAATTACTTGAATGGCCGCTAAGACACCACAAGGCCCACCTTCATGCTGCACTAATCCCATAGAAGTTTCTAGATCAGGGCTGAACCTATAGAAAATATTATCACACATCAGCAATGAAGACCAAGGATTCAAGTAGATCCTTCAACGTAAAGTGAACATGCATAAGTTCAGGGGAGAATATCAAAATTAGCTTAACCAGGAGCTCACACCCTAGGCGTCATGGTATTAGTTTAGAACTGGTGACGGAACAGGACAATGCATAAAGAAATGATGTAGTACTAAACTATTAAACCTACAAATATAATATGAACAAACTTTTAATTACATTCAGCATATGGCAACCAATCAGCACCTAGCACAGAAAAAATTAGCCAACATTGAAAATGGAAGTCAATCGTTTCATGACAAGCGGACATATAATTTCTCACTTTTCACTTATTTGCTTGGTCTTGATGACATAATGCGAAATACATACATACTGATATTGGTAAGGAAATAGTTACAAGTTACAATGAGTTGAGTTGTAACGGACCCTTGGCCACAGCTTAAAGGTCCTTATATAAATAAGGTTGCTTCTAGGTGGCAAAACTGGAAGTATAAACCTGCCCATCCATTTGCTTTCATCTTAGAGGGCTCTCAAACTTCCTATAAGACAGTGTAAAAGTACCTTAGACAAAGCATTTACTTTGTACAAGATCGATCAAGAAAAATCTTTATAAGCAAGGAAAATCATCCTTATTTCCCAATAGCCATGCCCTAATATATGCTTAAATAACATAAAGATCACAATTGCCAAAGTCCAACCATATGAGTATTTGTGGCCTGTTTGGTCATAGGTTTGAATAAAAATTCAAATTTTTGTGTGAAAGAACACTACAACAAAAAGGTTTGAACTGTGGTTCAAACTGCGAACCAAACGGGTACTTGGTAGGTTACTTTTAGTCATATAACTAGTAAAAAAAATGCAAGAAGATACCAAGTCCTTAAAATTACATCAAAATTTGTCATATACAAGAATCTATTAGAGCCTCCTGCCAGACCTGCCAGACTTAAATCACTCAAAGAGAAAAAATACACACACACGTCATATATATATATATATATATATATTAATTATGTATGTGTGTCAAGAAAATAACAGAATGATAACACCAATACCCATAACAAATTTTCTGGCAAAACAGTCAATTCCTAAAAAATTATTAAGTTAATGTATCTAAATAAGTCGAGAGCTAGTTAAATCTCCTTCACAGTGTACACTACAGATTCACTTTGAAGCAAGACATCATATGAAGCAAATTCAACGCAAACTGCCTATGCAACAAAAAGGTAAACAAATTTTCGATCAAATAACAGTATTGATCCAACCCTAATCTAAGTCGTTGCAAATCCTATCAATTGAGAATCAAATTCCTTTAAAAAAAAGTGAAATTTTTATTCCAAATAAAAAAAGGCGAAATTTTTATACAATACGATCGTACTAAATGGCGTTACACTCACCTAATACCCTGATTACTCCACTGCGCAAGAATTCCCTCTGAGACTTCCGCCCCAAACACCATCGAAAACAGCTCATTCGCTTCCGCTTCCGTCAACTCCCTCCCCAAATTCAAATCGCCCAAGCCTAATTCCTTCTCTCCCTTCACAGCTTTACAATCCGAGCTCGAACCAGAAACCGAGACAGTGGAGCGCGAGACCGGCGGCGAAGGAGCCGAGTCTTTCTTCGCCGTAGCCAGCAGCATTCGCTTCTCGGCGGCGGCGGCCATGAGCTCGCGTTGTAGCCGGCGGTTCACCTCCGGCGACTCATCCTCCGCCGGAGCGGCGGCCGTAGCAGCAGTAGCCCCTCCTCCTCCTCCTCCGGCAACGGCGTCCCTTGGCTTGCTCCGCTTGGGCTCCGGCGGGGAGTTCTGCATGCTCATCCGCAGAGCCATCCGAAGATCCTCGTCCTCCTGATCCGCCATCGGAGACTTCTTCCCAAGATCCGAAGGTGAAGAGCTGGGGTTCCGATTCCGAATTCCCTTTTGCTCAGAGTTTCGTAGATCAGAAAAGAAAGCAGAAATCTTTTCTTGAAGAAGAAGCAGAAATTTCAAAATGACAAAGAGGGGCTTCCAATTTTAAACCCGGAAGAAGATTAATAAAACGGGAAATTAAAAGGGAGCAAATTCCCACTAGGAGGAATCGAAACGACGTCGTATGCCGTTCCGGAATTACCATTATAGAACGGAAAGTGTAGTTCAAGAACCGGATTGGAGGCGAAAATACGGAGAAAGAGTAAGGGTATTTTAAGGAGTTAAGGTTTCTGTTAACCTGTACTTGAAATGACCGGCGATACTTTCCTTTCAGGGAGAGGAAAGAGTTATTAGTTGAGCAGTATAGCTTTGTAATATTTTGTCTATAAATTTTAGAATGTATACTTCTTTTTAAGTATAAATTATTAATAAAAAAGATTATTCTATTGAAATTTTACGGATAAATTGTTAAATAATTTTAAATTAAAGATATTTTAGTAATCTAAATTATAAAAATAATAAAAAAATTAAAACTATAATAAAAATATTTATTGATGATTAAAAACAAAAAAAATAATTAAAAATATACTAATATCCTAATCTCTCTTTTTTTTCAATATACCAAAAATTTTTTAAAAATTTTATTAACTTTTTTTCACATGTAAAAAGCATTTTAAAATTTTAAAAGGTATAAATACCAATAAACCCTTCAAAAATATGAAAAAAAAATTATTAATACTGTCTGAGTTTTTTTTCTTTGAAAATTTTGTGTTATATTTTTTGTTATATTGAATATCTTTATATTATATTCTTTTTCATTCCACTAATATATTTTCTTTTAAAATTTTAAAATACTCTTTGGGTATGAAAAAAATAAAATTTTGAAAAAAAAAACTTTGATATATAAAAAAGAAGGATTCCAATAGTAAAATGGTTTTAATTGATTTTTTTTTTGTTTTTAATCATCAATAAAGACTATTTTATTATAGTTTTAATTCTTATGATTATTTTTATAGCCAGAATTACTAAAACACCCCTAACTTCATAATCATTTGTCAATTTTTTGTTAAAATTCTAACAGAATGATCATTTTTGTTAATAGTTCATATTTCAAGGGGAACGGATGTTCGTTTTAAAGATTATGGAGCAAAGTATTATAAAGACTATAATCCATGGGGATTTTTGTAATTAATCCTAGTTTGGAGGTTTGTTTGACTTTCGCAATGTGTTTGGTCAGAGGAAGAGATAGAGGGAGAGGTACAATCTATTGTTTGATTGGAGGAATAAAAGAGTGGAGCAAGGGTGAAAATATCATTATCAGTAGAAATATCAATACTTCAATTTTATGAAAATCTGAAAAAATATCGATATTAGTGGAAATTTTGACAAAAATAAAAAATATAGAAATTTAATATGAAATATATCTTTAATACTTTAAGATACAATAACATTAAAAAAAACACAAATAAACATAATTTACATAATAAACTCTATACATGTTAGATTGTCAATCCTAAAAGGAAATTCTGTGAGAGATTCCATCATAATTCAAACAATATTGATCACATGACATATTATTCGAGTGGTGCTGAATATAGTTATGAATATGCTATATGTATGTTTGTTGACTTCTTCTTATTGTATTTGTAGAAAACTATGGATTCTCCTAATTGTTTGCCAATAGTGGTAGTATACTCAGATGAAAATAATTGTGAATTCCACAACCATCATTGTTTCCATGGTAAGGAAGGCTAAATCTTGATGCAAAGTTAATGGGTATAGTACAAAAATTCATTCATTGAAAATATAAAATACTGATTAGATTATTTAAAGAGAAAAAAATCCATTAAATTTTGTAATTCCTACAATGCCAAAATTTTTTTTGAAAATTCCCTAATGTGTACCAAAATTTTTTACAATATAAAATATAAATTTTCTAATATTGATATTTTTACTTAAATTTACCAATATTTTTTATATTTCTCCAACATTTTGCTGAAATCGATAATACAATGAAAAAAATATTTTGATAGCTTGAAAAGTTTCATCCTTGGAAAGGAAAGACTCTCCTTTCATTCCCATCATTTTTATCCTTCCACTTACTGAAGGATTTATGCAATCCACCAATTAAAGGATCAAAAAGACTATTTTATCTTTCAAAATGTTTTAGTATAAAATGATAAAAAGGATAATATTGTAATGAAATAGATATGTATTCATCCATAAAGGATTAGCATAATCATTTTTATCGCTCACATTCCTCGTTTCTACAACCGTCTTCATGCCTTTTATGAAATAGAGTAGGCAAGATTTTATGATATGTAGACTTTTGGAAGGAAGTGGTCAATCATCAATATGACTCTTTAGTAGTCCTCCATCTTAGATCTCAACTCTAAACTCAATTTTTTTGATACTTATTCATCTGTAAGACACATATCTTTCTAATAATATGACATCTTGTCAATTAAAATATTGTACCGATTAAAATAAATATCACATCAATTAATACACCATATCATTTAAAATATTTTAATTGATATAGCATGATATCGAGGGGAAAACAAGAATAGAAATAAGACTACATTTTAAGGTAAATCCATAAGTAAAATATCATTTTTTCACTAATAAATATATTTTTAAATTTTTTATTATGGTGATTTTTTTTCAAACACTTGCCATTATAAAAATGATAATTCACTCACAAGTTACATGTATATAAATTGATATTAAGTCACATGTCATTTACTTTTTAACATAGTAAATTTCTTATTTATTATAATTTGTAGTAAGTGATTCTTTCAATTTGTAGAGGAGACTAGTGAATATCAAGTATATATTTATATTGTGTGTTTAATTTGAAACTTGGTAATACTAAATCTTGTAAATCTCGTATTTATGAAATTTGATAATGAAGTAAATTGAGTGAACCATTATTAAATTTAGTTAGGTAAATTCAACAAATCATGATTCCAAGTTTAGTCATTATTAAATTTATCAATGAATTAAATGCAATGATCTCGAATTTAGCAAAATCCAACTATTTATTAAATTCTTAAAAATTCGATCACTTATTTTTATTTCTTAAATTTTTTAAGACAATTTATCTCCTACAATAATGCTTACATTGTGTTTTGTATGAATGCTTACACTGTGTTTAGTATGAATGAAAAATAAATGATATGTTGATTGATGCATTTTTAGCAACAAGTGAATGGAAATAAAGTTCATGGCATATTTATTACTATTGCCTATAATAATGTTGTGACAATTTGTTGAGAGGAGCTCAAATATCCTTTTGATGAAGATATACCTTTCAAGTCCAGTAGTGGGAATACCAAAAATAAAGTCTTGGAGGAGTGAAAGCCAAGCTTGGTAAGCAAGCATACGCCAACTCCTATTGCTTTCTCTTCTTTTTCTTTTTTTCTTCACACCAAAGTCGTGATCAAAATCAACAGGAGTTCGCTTCGCCGATCCTGTTTTCCCAGAGATGTTGGTTCGAATCTAGCTTGAAAACTAATTTTAATAAATATCGTGTGACCTCTTCAAAAACCAAAAATAAAATGTTTAAAGCAGAACTAGAGGTGTGAATGACTTTCATTCAGGTTTAATTTTATAAACTTATTGTTTCTTACGTGTGTTACGTTCTATGCTAGGTTTTATACATGTTGTAGGTTAAACCTTGCGCTAAGAAATACATACATTGAGATCCAATATTTATGACAAATTAAGTGAGTTTTTGCAAAAGATATAGCTAACAATGAGGCTGCTACTAGTGCGAAAGAGAAAGTGCAACAATAGCATAAAGAAAAAAGCTGCAATGAATATGCAAGAGTTAAGCAATTTGATGAGGTAACCATTGATAGTGTTAAGTTCTTATCCCTACAAAATAATTTCAAGTTGCAAATGAATTGAAAGGTGTAAGAAGAAAAGCTTCCATGAATAATTCACTTGACAAGTATATTGAAATGCTTCAATTTGGCATGAGTAATATAGCTAATGCCATCAAAAAGGGCAATGCTATTACTATAAATGCATAACCACATATCTACTCACCAGAAGAAGTTTATACTAAATTGATTAACATTGGGGCTTCTAATGATGGAATTAATCCCATTATATGCGAACATATTAAATAAATGTGTATTATAGGTTATCATATAAGGTTAGCCCAATTAAAGTGATCAATTTGGGTTTTATGCTTTTAGAGGTTATGATCCCTAAGTCAGTACGTATGTTTTTTTTCCGCCGCCTATCTATAGAGAGATTACAGAGACATTTTCTAAAGGAGGACTTACGTACCAGACTTATAAGATCCTCAATCTACAGACTCGGGAATCACAATTCAATAATAGATTCATATTAGCTTTCGCATCTTATTAATTATCTGCATGATTTGACATGAATGATCTTGGTATAATGATGATTTTCATCATAAAATTATGTTCTAACAAATAGTATCAGAACCTCTTCACGTTAAATTCTTAGAAATCAATAATTTTATAGATATGATTTACATAGAAAAATTCTCAAATTTAACAACCTATGGTTTTTTAAAATTGTTGAATTTGAAGACAAATTTAGAGATTTTTTGGTTTAACATTTTATGGAATTTTTGGGTTACTATTTTTTCAATTAAACCCAAATCAAGAAACATGGCTGGCAGTACCCTAATTGCTGCTAGCACAATGATCCAGGCGTAGTTGTCAAGCCGCCTGACAAGAGAGACTGCTGCAGTCTCTAGTCACGACAGTGTAGGGAAAGTGGTGAACTGTGGCTGCCACATAAGGAAGAAAAAAAAAGAAAGGGCTGTTGGTGTTTTGGCCAGCAGCAGGTTTTGTTATCGTCGCTAGCTACCTTTTCTGACGGCTGTGCCGATAGTGAAAACTACGGCCTCTGGCCACAACAAGGCTGGGAAGAGTGGCAAGCCTAGGAAAAGTGACAGCTTTTGGCCACAGCCCAAGAGAAACAAAAAAAAAATAGGATTATGTTTTTTGGCCAATGATGGCAAGGCGTTGGCCTTTCTCGGGCATAACCGTCAGGCTGCGCTAGCTAGAAAAGAACGTTGCGGCCATCTCACCGCGACACTTACAAGTGGCGGCCATTAAGCCACCTGTTTCTCCCAAGTGGTCAAAGACCCCTAGGGTTAGCAAAGCTCTGGGCTTCGGCCCAGAACTGAAGAAGCTACATACACGGGCCCAACTAGGCCCGTGACTGGTAAACCAACAAAAGCTACGGGCTAAGTTCGTAACAATAAGAAGGAAAAAAAATTTAAAGAGAGGACTGTGACACAAAAAACTAGAGGGGGCTGGTTTAAGGATCCGAGTTGGATTCACCGACTCGGTCTAGCCTCGACATAGTTAAAGTTGATCGGTTGACTTTGACCAAAAATTTTTATTTTTTATTTTAATTTTGGTCAAATTTTGGAATAATTTTGAATTCAAATATTGGTATTTTCACATATATATTTTGAGATGAATTAATTGAAACAATGTGTCACCAAAGTGATCTCTCTTATGGAAATCAATTTGTTTTGGGTATAAATGATTGTGTCCATATAACTTATGTAAGTATTGACTGGCCCAAAGGAAGGCCAATATTTGATAGAATCGCATGTACACTTGTGGTAATAAATGCGTGATAATTTTTCAGTTTTACATGTAAACAATAAATTGGCCCAAAGGAAGATTTATTGTTTGACATGTTCTTATTGTTAGTATTTAATTACTACACCAAGACATCACTTATAAATTAATATTTATGTCCAAAGACTAAATATTATTGGAATATTTGATATCTTAAGATGAGGTTACCTTTATTTTGAATTTATTATTGTTATTTTGGATTCTTATGTGGGCTTATTTTTTGTTTGTTATATTGTTCTCTGATTTAGCTACTAGTTTTGCTTCAAACATTACTGCTAACATCACTTCCATTCCTATGTTGAATGATACCAACTTCAAATCATGGCAAGAGAACCTCCTTATAGTTCTTAGAGTCATGGATCTCAACCTTACGTTAAGGGTTCCTACTCTTGCACCTCTTACAGATAAGAGTTCTTTTGATGAAAAGAGAGACATAAAAGGTGAAAGAAGTCAAATCACATGTGTACGGTGTTCATAAAGAAGGCCATTTTGAAAGCATTTAGGGGCACTATGTCGGACATGATAAAGACAACCAAAGAGTTCCTTGAAGACATTGAGAATAGATTTGCCAAATATAAAAAGGCTAAAACTAGTACACTTTTGGCAAGCCTCATCTCAATGAGATACAAAGGTGAAGAAAACATCAGGGAGTACAACATAGAGATGTCTCATCTTGCTTCAAAGCTGAGAGCATTTAAGCTTGACCTCTTTGAAGACTTACTTGTGCATTTAGTTCTTATATCTCTTCCCACACAATTCAATCAGTTCAAGGTAAGATACAACTGCCAAAAGGACACTTGGTCTCTTAACGAGCTCATCTTACATTGTGTGTAAGAAGAGGAAAGGCTAAAGCAAGAGAAGACATACAATGCTCATTTGGCTAATACTTCTAAGAATAGAGGGAAGAAAAGAAAGAAGGATAAGGAAGCTATAGTCACATCACTTCAAAAGAAACAACAAAAAAGACTAGATGATCCGAAAGGTACTAACTGTCTCTTCTATGGAGTTAAAGGCATAAGAAGCAGCACTACATCAATTACCATGCTTAGCGTGCTAAGAAAGTATGCTTTTTAATTTGGTTTTGTTCTGAGGTTAGTTTAACTTCGGTACCTAAACATACTTAGCGGATAGATTCTGGTGCAACCATTCACATCAATGTGTCTATGTAGGGTTGCCTGAGATCCTAAGAGCCAAGTGAAGGTGAAAGATACATCTTTGTAGGTGATAGTAAGAAGATCAAAGTTGAAGTAATATAAAAATTTAGATTATTGTTAAAGGCTAGATTTTATTGGATTTTGATGAGACATTTATTGTAAGACAGAATTTGATTTCTATTTCTATTTTGGATAAATCAGGTTATTCTTGTTCATTTAAAAATAGAAAATATAGTTTGTTTCATGATTCAAAATTTGTTGGTTCTGTTCCTTTGTCAGGTTACGATAATCTTTATTTGATTGATACAATTGTTTCATTTAATAAATCCCTACAATTAAGTACATGAGGTACAAAGAGAAAATTAACCAGTAAGAATTCGGTTGCGTTATGGTACAAGAGATTAGGACATATCTCTAGAAAGAGAATAGAGAGACTTATGTCAAATGAAATTCTAGACCCCTTAGATTTTATAGATTTTGATGTTTGTGTTAACTGTATAAAGGCAAAACAAACCACTAAAAGGAGATTTGAAGCCAACAAAACTTTGAACGTCTTAGAACTTATACATATAGGTATTTTTGTGCCATTCCCTATGGTTTCTTAGAATGGTCAATAATATTTTACATTCGTAGATGATTTTTCTAGATATGGCTACATATATCTCATTCATGAAAAGTTACAATCGCTGGATGTGTTCAAAAATTATAAGGCTGAAGTTGAGAATTAACTCAATAAAAGGATTAAAAGTGTCGGATCCGACCGTGGTGGTGAGTACTATGACAAACATGACTGTTCAGGTGAACAACGTCCAGGACCATTCCCTAAATTCCTAGAGGAATACCGTATTGTTCTACAATACACTACGTCGGGTTCGTCTACTATGAATGGTGTTGCTGAAAGATGAAATAGGACACTTAAGGACATAGTGAGGAGTATGATTTCTCATTTTACCTTACCAGAATCACTCTGGGGAGAAGCGCTTAAGACTACAGTATATATCCTTAATAGGATTCCAACTAAAGCAACTGTCAAAACCCCTTAAGAACTTTAGATAGGCAAGAGCCTAGTCTAAAGCACTTACATGTTTGGGGATGTCCAGCTAAAGCGAGGCCTTAAAGGCCTAACGAAAAGAAATTAGACTCAAGGACGATGAGTTATTATTTTATTGGATACTTTGAAAGATCTAGTGTTGAAAAATAGTACACAGTGCAATTTTAAAATTTTTATATTAGAGTATTTTTTAAAATACAAGTTTGACATGCTATATGTATAAATAACTAGATCTTACTAACCTTGTTTGCCAAAAAACTCCGCAATCCGTGAAGAGAAGTAACATTCAAGAAGAGCATCAACCAATAAGCCTTCTTTGCTATGCTCTATCCATGACCGGTGTGTGTGTGGGCATACTCGTACAACTCTTCCACTAGACGACTCTCCTTTCAATTAATTGAGAAATACCCAAAGCTATAGTTTGTGATTTGTGAACAACATCTTTCTAGGGAGTTTTAGAGTCTCACCAGCAAAGTCTCACTCTATATTTTTCAATTGATCTAAATAACAATGAGTCTACTCCCTTTTTTATAGAGGTTGGGCCAAGGGTTAGTCCTTATCAGATAAGGTTTCGAAAATTTGAATCAGAATCAAATCAGGATCAATACTAGATAAAATCTATGTAAAAATACGTGATCTATTTATTTCTCGGTTAGCAGGCCAAACTGGAGATTAGCCTACCAAACTTGCTCCATCGGCAAACAAAACTTAAAGATCGGCTTGTTAAACTTACGATAAATGATCCCTACGAATCTTTATTTTTCACCCAAGATTCTTGAGATAAAGCCTCAATTTTAATTCAAATAATCCAATAGAGAAGTTATTTGATTAAAACAGTCATATCTAGATAATCTCTTATAAAATAAATATTCTTGATAATTCAACAAGTTTATCTTGAATTAATTTATTCAAAATTAATCCAACCGATAAACAGACATGAATTATCTGATCCCGATAATTCAACAACCTTATCTTGAATTAATTTTTACAAAATTAATTCAACCGATAAACATACATGAATTATCTGATCCTATCGAATTTTCAGCCAATTTGATAATTTGACACAAGTCACCAATTATTGAAAAAATACGCCGTATTGTTACAAGATTTTTTATGAACTAGCCAAGGGGACCTGATGGACCTATATAGTTTAAGCTCTTGATAATTATGAACCCAATATCCCAAATATACATTTTATAATTATCAACTCTAACACTACTCCACTAAAAGCTCAGAGCTGCACTCTCGAACTATATAGAATTATGAAGCCCGTATAGCTAAGTCTTCATGACATATCATAATGTATTGTATCCCCATAGGATTATTCATAATCAGCTTAAGGAAATTTTATTACCTGACATATCATAAGCAGATAAATTTTATACTATTTGTAATAACCAACTTAGCTGACAGGAAATTTTATTACCTGATAAGTCTCCTCATATTTTTCAAATACTGTAACATGTTAATCATAGTATGAACCGATATCGATCAAAGTTTAATCGTGTATTGTTTTTTACTACATTAAAGTCTAAAATTTATTTTAGACTTAATAGAAATGTGAACTTGGCTATTTTAGTATCTAGACTCAATAATGATATAGTTTTTAACAGTTTCACTAACTGAGTTTGCACAACATTTTCTATCAATTCGGCCACTCGTGTAGCTCTATTTTCAAATTAATTGACAATTAAGGATCTAATTTGAGTAAGAGAATTTTTTGATACACTACTAACTTAGTACTAACCCAAAAATTCTCATAATTAAATTTCTCAAGTCCTTTATAGATAAATTTCTTCCGTCTTAGTAACATTGAATTTATCAATTCATTTATTAAATTTTGATAGTTAATTAACTTAACTATAGAATCTATTATAGAATTTTTTGGAATATTCGTATATTAATTCCATAAATTCTTTACTCACAAAATTCATACATGATGTTTCTAGGAAAATCCTTGATTTAAATATGTAAATTACATTATTTAATTCTAGAATTTTCTCAGTCATTATAGTTTCTACCGAAACCCACAGAGTGATGGAATCACTCTTCAACTCCTCAAGCACCACTTTGCTTCAAGGCTTGAAGTCGTCCATGTAACTCTCCTCAAGGAAAGTTGCATTAGTTGAAATCATGACTTTATTTTCCTTTGGGTTATAGAAATAACCCCCTTTAGTCCTTTTTGGATATCCTACAAACACGTAAATTTTCAAACATGTTTTCAACTTATTCGCATCCCTAAACAGGACATAAGCCAGACATCTCTATATGCGAATATGGTTTAAAAATGTCTTCTTGCCTGTCCACAACTCTAAGGGGTTTTAGGAACCGATTTTGAAGGCACATTGTTCAAAAGATAACATGCCGTTTGTAGTGCATATCCCCAAAAGACAAAGGCAAGGATGAATAACTCATCATGGACCTGGCAAGGATGAATAACTCATCATGGACCTGACCATGTCCAACAAAGTTCTATTCCTTCTCTCCGTTACACCATTCTACTGTAGAGTGCCTGGCGCAATCAAATGGGATAAAATCTCATTCTCTAATAAGTATCCCAAGAACTCATCAGAAAGGTATTCACCACCTATATCGGATTGAAGTGCCTTTATGCGTCTACCTAATTGCTTTTCCACTTCATCCCAAAACTTCCTGAATTTGTCATAAGTTACGCTTTTATGGTGCATTAGGTAGACATACCCATACCTTGAGTAATTGTCAATAAAAGTGATGAAATACTTATACCCTCCTCGTGTTTGGATGTTCATCGGTCCACAAACATCACTATGCACAAGTTCCAAACCCCTTTGGCCTTATTGCCTTTAGACCTAAATGGTCTTTTGGTCATTTTACCCTCCAAACAAGATTCACATTGTGGCATAGATTCCACCTTTAAGTGACTTAAAGGTCCATTCCTTACCAACCTTTGAATCTTATTCAGGTTAATATGACCAAGGCGCAAATGCCAAAGATAAGTCTTATTAGAGTGAGAAGTTTTAAGTCTTTTAGAGTTATTATCATTCATCTCAGCATTAAGCAATAAGTCCACCCTAGGTTTGATAAAATATAGATTATTTTGCATCCATCCAAAACAAATAAGAGATTTGTTTTTACGAATCACCACTTTATTATTAAAAGAAACCAAATAGAAGTCTTTAAATAAACAAGCTCTAGAAATTAAATTCTTTTTAAATTTAGGAACATAAAAACAATCTCACAAAATTAAAATCCTATAATTCTCAAAATGAAGATGGACGTCTCCTACTACTTCAGTTAAGACCAAAGAACCATCATCCATCCGAAGCGTGAAGCTTCACGAAGTAGACTTCTCGTTTCTTTGAACCCCTGTAGAGAAACACAAACATGATTAGTTGCTCCAGAATCTATGACCCAAATGTCACTAAATTCCTCAACCAAACAAGTTTCTAAATACAAAAGATCACACATACCTCCTCGAGAAAGGAAGTCCTAGCAATTCTACTTTATGTGCCTGACTTTCCCGTAGAAGGAGCACTTTAGCTTCTTTGGGTTCTTTTTCTTTTTCTTCTTCTTCTTCTTCTTCTTCTTTTTCTTGTCGTTTCCAAGAATAAAAGACTTCCCATTTTTGACCCGTTGCTTCGTTCTATTCCTTGGGTTAGGATTGGAACCAAAGGCAGTTGCCCAGTTGGCCTCGCCACTAGCAGGAGACTCCCTAATCATCAGTTCAAACTCTTGTAACTGTTTTATCAACTTTGTTAAGGTCATATCCCGTCTATTGCTTAAATTAAAAATAGCTCTAAACAGAATGAATTCCTTAGACAGAGTCTTAAAGACCATAGTCATCTGAGTTTCAACATCAATGTCAATTCCATTGGTTTGTGCCTCAGCAAGGTAGACCATGACCAACATCATATGCTCCTTTATGCACGTCCCCGGTCTTTACTTACAATTCAAGAGTTTTTGAAGGGCCCCTTGCCACTTCGTTAAGGCCTCGCCTCCCTCTTCTAAATTATCTAAGATCTGCCTAGCAGTATCATAATCCTCATGTTGAGCCTGCAACACGTTGTTCATGCTGGCCATAACATAGCAGCGGTCCTGATCATTAGCATCTTTCTAGTGATCGTACACTTGGATTTGCTCATTAGTTGAATCTCTCATAGGCTTAGGAGGATAAGGTGTCGTCAGCACAAATTTTAGTTTCTCAAAGGATATGATGATGTTTAGGTTCCATTTCCAATCATTGTAATTCTCTCCGCTTAATTGGTTTTTGTCAAGTATCGATGATAAAACATTTTTAAACATTTTTAATTTACAATAAAGAACCATATACTAAACATAGACAAACATATCACAATAGTTTAGTAAGATAACATAATCATGTAAAACATACAAATGTGTTTATGTGTCAAAACCTGAAAATATCATGACCTTACAACGATAATTCCCAACTCAGAATTCAAGAAGCTCCTAGGGGAGTCTTGCCAAATTCAATCAGGAACATGGATCCCTTCCTGATTAATATATGCCATCTAGGACCTGTATGATCCAGCATATATTAATAATTATATCAATTTTATTAATAGAGCTCCTAGGGAAGGTTAATAATAAAATCAACATGAGTGTATAACCATCGTTTCAATATTTTATCCAAATTTATAATCACCACCTAAAGGTGTGCAACAATAAATCATGCTAAAATACCTTATTCTCTCGGAGATCCAACTCGGTACATGATGAAGTCTCTTCTTAGGGGTTGGAACCACCATGTGCTACCTATGGACCAACAATAGAGGCCGTAGGTCCTCACTTCAAAAACCTTCTCCCACTCATTCTTTTGAAATCAAGATTTTATTTTATAAATATGCATGAATAATTTTTAATGAGCGGCACTCCCTAATCTATTTGACATATTATCAATATACATGGCAAATGATATTATAATGTAGACAAGCAAAGCAATCATGCAAAGCCATAAGCAAAATAATAATAAATAACCGTAATATTATGGTTCCATCTTAGAGAAAAGAAAAACAAAGATTATAAGAGAAGAATCAAAACATTTTACCTATTCTTCATCCTTGAATCTTCAAATTGTCTCTTTCTTCATGTAACTTCCATCCTCAAGTCTTCAATCCCGCATAGATCGAATACTCCATATTTTCGGTCATATTCAATTTTAATGTTTCTTAGAATTTCCCAAAAATAAAATCAAAACTGCATCGAAAAACGTACCTTTTAAAAAAAATCATAGCTCTTTGCTGGCATGCTGATCTGTGTGATCGGCTTACCAGTCATGATCCATCTGCATGCCGATCTTTTCAGGTCGGCCTACCTATCATAACAGTTCAGCCTGCCACCAGAACCATTAGATTTCTACCACAGACATCCTGTTGAACTTAAAGTCTAGCCTGCTGATCTATGACCATCGGCCTGCCGGACCTAAGGGTTTGGCATGCTGACCAAGCAGAGATCACCTTTTTTCCAAAAAATATAATATTTAATGCAATTTATTAATTTTATTTTAAAAAATTCAAAAACATAAAATTGGAGACTCATAAAATACCTAGGAACGTTATCATCCATCTTCTAGATCCCACTTCTCCAAATAATTATTTAATTACAAAATTCTTATAAATTTAAAATTAAATAATAATTCTTATACGGAGATGATAGTCCACCATCTAATTATATGAAAAACCTAGATCCATATTCTAACCTCCAAGGAACTATAGCTGGCATAAATTAATTAATTAATAAATAATTTAATGAACCATAATTAATTAATAACACATTCACCATATAATCCATGACAACATATAAATATATAGAAACCCTAGAGTGTCAACTCTCTAAAAAATCAATATTCAAGCTTAGGAGAGTTCAAGATCACATAATTTATACATATAGCATGATCATAAACTTGCAAATTTATGTAAAGACCATGTCTTTGATACCAATTATTGGAAAAATAGTACGCAGTAGAATTTTAAAATTTTTATATCAAAGTATTTTTTAAAGCACAAGTTTAACATGCTACATGCATAAATTAACTAGATTTTACTAACATTGTTTGCCGAAAAGCTTTGCAATCCGTGAAGAGAAGTAACATTCTAAAAGTACTTCAACCAACTAATGTTCTTTGCTATTCTCTATTCACGACCAGTGTGTGTGTGGCCACACTCGTATAGCTCTTCCACTAGGCGACTCTCCTTCCAACCATTGAGAAATTCCCAAAGCTATAGTTCGTGCTTTGTGAAGAACAACTTTCCAGGGAGTTTTAGAGTCTCACCAGTAGAGTCTCACTCTAGATCTCTCAATTGATCTAAATAACAATAAGTCTCACTCCTTTTTTTATAGAGGTTGGGCCTAGGGGTTAGTCCTTATCAGATAAGACCTCAAAAATTTGAATCAAAATCAAATCAGGATCAATGCCAGATAAAATCAGTGTAAAAATACGTGATCCATTTATTGCTCGGTCAGTAGGTTAAACCGGTGGATTAGCCTGCTGAACTTGCTCCATCTGTAGGCTGAACTTAAAGATCGACTGGCTGAACTTATGATAAATGATCCATGCGAATCTTTATTTCCTACCTGAGATTCTTGGGATAAAGCCTCAAGTTTAATTCAAATAACCCAATAGAGAAATTATATGATTAAAGTAGTCATATTAAAATAATCTCTAGGAAAATAAATATTTCTGATTATTCAACAAGTTTATCTTGAATTAAACAGACATGAATTATCTGATCCCGATAATTCAACAACCTTATCTTCAATTAATTTTCACAAAATTAATTCAACTATAAACAAACATGAATTATCTGATCCTATCAAATTTTTAGCCAATTTGATAATTTGACACAAGTCACTAATTATTTGAAAAGCACACCGTATCGTTACAGGATTTTTTATGAGCTAGCAAAGATGACCGAATAGACTCATATAGTTCAAGCTCCTGATAATTATGAACCCCAATATCCCATATATACATTTCATAATTATCAACTCCAACGCTACTCCACTCAAAAGCTCAGAGTTGCACTCTCAAACTATATAGAATTAGGGAGCCTGTATAACTAAGTCTCCATGACATATCATAGGATTATCCATAATCAGCTTAAGGACAAGTTATGTCTTACCTTCTCGATTATTTTTCTCTTACGTTCCATTATCTCACCATTGAAAAACTTACCATCTAAAAACAGTATACCATTCGATTACACCTATGTATACAAATGGTTGAGCGCTTTAATTTTTCAATTACAGGATAATGCATATAAGAGGATATCAACTACTCCTAAAGATGAGCTATGGATTCCATATCTATGAATAACAGGTCTATGCTATCAAGAATCATGCCTCCAATGTACCAGCATGCATACCACAATTAAAATGTGGATGTCACCCTTTGGTACATCAAAAGACATAAATCATGACAACAGGCTCATTATTCATCTTAGGATTAAGATACAATACATATGATTGTCTAAATTGAATCGATTTGCTAAGACAGAATTATTAATCCAAATCAATTCACTTTATGTTTCGATCCAACACATCGTCACCTATGACAATGTGTCGATGTTTCTATTCTCGGAGTTCACCCTTGATGGTCAAGACAAACCATCTCCTGTTAGGGATATAGACAACATAACAATCTTTGCATGGATAAAGCGCCCAACTTTATTCGCTTAGTTGTAGATCTTATGATTTAGACTGTCACCTTAAAAATTGTGTCTTCTGCCTAATTCTTAAAGGTTTAGACCGACAATTTGAGACTTTTGTTTGCTTAACATAGATTCAACAAATATGAGCGTAAAGAGGACAAGATTTGGTATATAAATAATAAATAAACTCTTTATTGATAAAAATATCTCCAAAAACATATTACATTTTTACTCCTTAGGGCATACATGTCTAACATCTAGGAGGTACAAGTTTTATGATTCCACTACTAAGTCGATTTTTGAGATGGGAAATGCCTGGTTCTTTAAGGATGTCGCATTTACTGGGGGAAGAAATAGTTAGGGACTTTGTCTTTGTAGAGGAATAAGTTGATATTTCCACTGTTGTTATTGACATTGATCAGGCTCCTATTCCTGACATTGTTCAAGAAGCAGATCCAAATCAAGACAATGTCGGAGAACCTTCCATTCAAGAAATTGTTCTAGAAGAATCAACTCTACCACTTTAAGAACCTATGTTTTTAAGGAGATCCACTAGAGAAAAGAGAAGTACGATGCCAATGTTAGACATGTATACCCTAAGGAGTAAAAATGTAATATGTTTTTGAAGACATTTTTATCAATAAAGACTTTATTTATTATTTATATACCAAATCTTGTCCTCTTTATGTTCATATTTGTTGAATGTATGTTAAGCAAACAATAGTCTGAGACTATCGGTCTCAACCTTTAAGAATTGGGCATATGATGGGCAGATTATACGGAAGACACAATTCTTAAGGTGACGGTCTAAATCATAAGATCCGCAATCGATGGAATAAAGTTGGGTGCTTTATTCATATAAAGATTGTTATGTTGTATATATCTCTATTGGGAGATAGTTTGCCTTGACTATCGGAGGTGGACTCCATGAATAGAAACATTGGCACATTGTCATAGATGACGATGTGTTGGATTGGGACATAAAGTGAATTGATTTGGATTAATAATTCTGTCTTGGGAAATCGATTCACTTTAGACAATCATTTGTATTGTATCTTAATCTTGAGATGAATAGCGGGCCCATTATCTTGACTTGTGTCTTTTGATGTACCAAAAGGTGACACCCATATTTTAATAGTGGTATGCATGCTGGTACATTAGAGGCACGACTCTTGATAGCGTAGACATATTATTCATAGATATGGAATCCATAGCTCCTCTTTAAAAGTAGTGATATCCTCTTATATGCATTATCCTGAAATTGAAAAACTGAAGCACTCAACCATTTAGATACATAGGTGTTACCGAATAATATACTGTCTATAGATGGTAAGTTTTTTGATGGTGAGATAATGGAACGTAAGATAAAAATAATCGGGAAGGTAAGACAGAACTTATCCTTAAGTCGATTATGGATAATCTTATGGAGATACGATACACTATGATATGTCATGGAGATTTAGCTATACGGGTTTTGTAATTCTATATAGTTTGAGAGTGCAGCTCCAAGCTTTTAGTGGAGTAGCGTTGGAGTTGATAATTATGAAATATGTATCTGGGATATTGGATTTCATAATTATCAGGAGCTTGAACTATATAGGTCCATTTGGTCCCCTTTGCTAACTCACAAATCCTGCAACGATACACCGTGTTTTTCTAATAATTGGTGACTTATGTCAAATTTATTAGATTAGTTGAAATTCAAAAGAATCAAATAATTCATGTCTGTTTATCGGTTGATTTAATTTTGTGACAAAATTAATTCAAGATAAACTTGTTGAATTATTGGGATCGGATAACTCTTGTCTGTTTATTAGTTGATTTAATTTTGAATAAATGAAATCATGATAAACTTGTAGAATTATTATGAATTCTTTTATTTTCCTAGAGATTATCTAGATAAAGTTGTTTTAATTAGATAACTTTTCTATTAGGTTATTTGAATTAAAATTGAGACTTTCTCCTATAGAATCTCGGGTGAAAAATAAAAGATTTGGTGAGATTTTTTATCGACAGTTTGGCATACCGATCCTCAAGTTTGGCCTGTCGATGGGGCAAGTTCAGCCTGCCTACTAGACAGATCGGCCTTCCTATGTACGAAAAAAAAGATCACGCATTTTCACACAGATTTCATCATATATTAATCTGAATTTGATTCTGATTTAAATTTTTGAGACCTTATCTGATAAAGACTGACCCTAGACCCAACCTCTATAAATAGGGAGTAAGTCTCATAAGTTATTTAGATCAATTGAGTGATTAAGAGTGATACTCTGCTTGTGAGAACCTGAACACTCCCTAAGAGCTCTTGTTCACAAATCACGAACAGTAGCTTTGGGTTCTCTCAATTGGTTGGAAGGAGAGTCACCTAGAGGAAGAGATATATATGTGCGCCCACACTCACTCCGATCGTTGATAGAGAATAGCAAAAAAGGCCAGTTGGTTGAGGTCCTTCTCGAACGTTACTTCTCTTCACCGATTGCAGGAGCTTTTCGGCACACAGAGGTTAGTAAGATCCGGTTAATTTATGCATATAGCATGTCAAACTTGTGTTTTGAAAAATACTCTGATATAAAATTTTTAAATTCCACTATGTACTATTTTTCCAACAATTTGTATCAAAGCCATGGTTTTTACATAAATTTATGAGTTTGTGATCGTGCTATATGTATAAATTATGTAATCTTGATCTCTCCTATGCTTGAATTTAATTTCATAGAGAGTTGGCACTCTAGGTTTCTATATATTTTATATGTTGTCATGGATTTATATGGTGAATGTTTATTAATTAATTATTGTTGATTAAATTATTATTTAATTATTAATTAATTTATACCGGTGATGGTTCCTTAGAGGTTAGAATTTGTATCTAGGTTTTTCATGTAATTAGATGGCAGACTATCATCTCCGTCTAGGAATTATTATTTAATTTTAAATTTGTAAGAATTTTGTAATTAAATAATCATTCGGAGAAGACGGATCTAGAAGCGGATCTAGAAGATGGATGATGACACTTCAAGTATTCTTGAGTCTCTAATTTTATGTTTTTGAATTGTTGAAAATAAAATTGATGAATTGCATTAAAAAATTGTATTTTCTGAAAAGAATAATTTCTGCTCGATCGGCATGCTGAACCCTTCTGTTCGATAGGCCGATGGTCGTAGATCGATAGGCTAGGCGTGAGGTTCGGCAGGCCGTCAGTAGGGCAAAAATTAGGTGGCTTTGGCGGCAGACCGAACTTCTAGTTCAGTCGGCCAATTTGTCATGAATCGGTAGGCCGATCTGTGAAGATCGACAGGCCGGTGGGTCATGACCGGCAGGCGGAGCACCCAGATCGGCTTGGCGGTAGAGAGCTGAAATTTTTTTCAAAAAGGTGCATTTTTTGGTGCAATTTTAATTTTATTTTTGGGACAATTCTAAGAGACATTAAATTTAGATATGACCGAAAATATGAAGTATTCGATTCATACAGGATTAAATACTTGAAGATGGGCATTACTTGAAGAAGGCTATAGCTTGAGGGTTCAAAGATGAAGAAACGATAATATGTTTTGATTATTCTCTTATAATCTTTGTTTTCTATTATCTAAGGTGGAACTATAATATTACGGTTATTATTATTTTGCTTATAGCTTTGCTTGTCTGCATTAGAATATGATTTGCTATGTATACTGATAATATATCATATAGAATAGGAGTGCCGCTCATATTAAAATTGTTCATGTATGTTCTTAAAATAAAACCTTGATTTCAAAATATTAAGTGGGAGAAGGTTTTCAAAGAGAAGACCTAAGGCCTCCATCGTTGGTCCATAAGAAGAACATGGTGGTCTCGACCCTTAGGAAGGGATTTCTATCATGTACCAGATTGGATCTCCGAGAGGATAAGGTATTTTAGCATGATTTATGATTGCACACCCCTAGGTGGTGATTATAAATTGTAGATAAAATATTGAAACGATGGTTATACACTCATGTTAATTGTATTATTAACCTCCTCTTGGAGCTCTGTTAATAAAATTAATGGCCAAAGAAACAATTATTAATATATACTAGATCATACGGGTCCTAGATGGCATATATTAATTAGGAGAGGATCCGTGTTCCTAATTGAGTTTGGCATGACTCTCCTAGGAGCTTGTTGAATTATGAGTGGGGAATTATTATTGTAAGGTTGTGATATTTTCAAGGTGTTGACACATAAACACATTTGTATGTTTTTTACATAATTGTGTTATCTTACTAAATTATTATATTATGTTTGCTTATGAGCATGTGATTCTTTATTGTAGATTAAAAATGTCTAAAAACGCTTTATCTTCGATACTTGACAAAAACCTATTAACCGGAGAGAATTATAATGATTGGAAACGAAACTTGGATATTGTCCTCTCCTTTGAGAAACTGAAATTTGTGCTAACACCCCTTGTCCTCCCGAGCCTATGGGAGATTCCACCAATGAGTAATTCCAAGCATACGATTGCTGGAAAGATGCAAATGATCAGGCCCGCTGCTATGTTTTGGCTAGCATGAATAATGTGCTACAGGTTGAACATGAGGATTATGAGACTGCTAAGCAGATCTTGGATAATCTAGAAGACATATTTGGAGGCCAGGCTATAACAAAGTGGCAAGGGGCACTTCAGAAACTCTTGACCTGTAAACAGAGATCGGGGATGTTTGTAAAGGAGCACATGATGTTGGTCATGGTTTACCTTGTTGAGGCACAAACCTATGGAGTCGACATCAATGCTAAAACTTAAATGACTATGGTCTTTGAGACTCTATCAAAGGAATTTATTCCATTTAGAGCTACTTTTAATTTGAGCAATAGGTGGGATATGACCTCAATAGAATTAATGAAACAGTTATAGGAGTTTGAACTACTGATCAGGGAGTCTCCAGTTGGTGGCGAGGCCAATTTGGCGGTTGCTTTTAGTTCTAATCCCAACTCCAGGAATGGAAAAAAACAACGGGCCAAGAATGGGAAGTCTTCTGTTTCTGCTAACAACAAGAGCAAGAAGAAGAAGAAAAAGAACCCAAAGAAGCTTAAGTGCTTCTTCTGTGAGAAGGTCGGGCACATCAACTAGCATTGCAAGGACTTCCTTTCCAAAGGAGATAGGTGTGATCTTCTGTATTTAGAAACTTGTTTAGTTGAGGAATCCAATGACATTTGGGTCATAGATTACGGTGCAACTAATCATGTTCGTGTTTCTCCGCAGGGGTTCAAAGAAACGAGAAGTCTGCTACATGAAGACTTCACGCTTTGGATGGGCGATAGATCCTTGGTCTTAACAGAAGTAGTGGGAGACGTCCATCTTTATTTTGATAATTATAGGAATTTAATTTTACAAGATTGTTTTTGTGTTCATAAATATAAAAGGAATTTAATTTCTATTGCTTGTTTATTTAAAGAATCCTATTTAGTTTCTTTTAATAATAAAGTGGTGATTCGTAAAAATAAATCTTTTATCTGTTCTGGATGGATGCAAAATAATATATATTTTATCAAACCTAAGATGGACTTACTGCTTAATGCTGAGATGAATGATAATAACTCTAAAAGACTTAAAACTTCTCACTCTAATAAGACTTATCTTTGGCATTTACGCCTTGGTCATATTAACCTGAATAGGATTCAAAGGTTGGTAAGCGATGGACCTTTAAGTCACTTAAAGGTGAAATTTATACCTCAATGTAAATCTTGTTTAGAGGGTAAAATGACCAAAAGACCATTCGGGTCTAAGGGCAATAGGGCCGAAGGGGTTCTAGAACTTGGGCATAGTGATGTTTGTGGACCGATGAACATCCGAGCACGAGGAGGGTATGAGTACTTCGTCACTTTTATTGATGATTACTCAAGATATGAGTATGTTTACCTGATGCACCATAAAAGTGAAACTTTTGACAAGTTCAGGGAGTTTCGGGCTGAAGTGGAAAAGCAATTGGGTAGACCCAAAAAGGCGCTTCGATTCGATCGAGGCGAAGAATACCTTTCTGATGACTTTTTGGGACACTTATTAGAGAATGATATTTTATCCCATTTAATTGTGCTGGGCACTCTATAGTAGAATGGCATAGCAGATAGAAGGAATATGACTTTATTGGACATGGTCAGGTCCATGATGAGTTATTCATCATTGCCTTTATCTTTTGAACAATGTGCCTTCAAAATCGATTCCTAAAACTCCTCATGAGTTGTGGACCGGCAGAAAGACATCCTTAAACCATATTCGTATATGGGGATGTCCGGCTCATGTCCTGTTTAAGGATGCAAATAAGTTGGAAGTATATTCAAAAGTTTGCGTGTTTGTAGGATATCCAAAAGGGACTAAAGGGGGTTATTTCTATAACCCAAAGGAAAATAAAGTCGTGGTTTCAACTAATGCAACTTTCCTTGAGGAGAGTTACATGGACGACTTTAAACCTCAAAGCAAAGTGGTGCTTAAGGAGTTAAAGAGTGATCCAATCACTCCAGAGGTTTCGAATGAAACTGTTCTGATCAGTTTAGAAAAACCAAACAAACCTGAACAACAACCTAAGGGGCTTCGGCTAGTAGGAGGATCAAGTGTCAACCCGAAAGGTATATGTTTAATGGGGAGGCCTTCTTGGCTGAATCGAATAAACATGACAGGGATCCTTATACTTACGTAGAGGCTATGGAGGATGTTGATTCGAAACTTTGAACAGAGGCCATGAACATAGAGATGAAGTCTATGGAGACTAATCAGGTTTGGAAACTTGTGGATCTTCTCGAAGGGGTAAAACCCATAGGGTGTTAGTGGATCTACAAGAGGAAAAGTGGAATGGATGGAAATGTCAAAACCTTTAAAGCTAGACTAGTAGCTAAGGGTTACACGTAAAAGGAAGGAATCGATTATGAGGAAACCTTTTCAGCTATAGCCATGCTTAAATCCATCCAGATTCTCTTGTCCATAGCTACCGCTCTTGCCTATGAGATTTGGTAGATGGATGTCAAAACGTCTTTTCTAAATGGTTATCTTGAT
Source organism: Artocarpus heterophyllus (assembly GCA_025403435.1). Taxonomy (NCBI): domain Eukaryota; kingdom Viridiplantae; phylum Streptophyta; class Magnoliopsida; order Rosales; family Moraceae; genus Artocarpus; species Artocarpus heterophyllus. The sequence goes on from CM046333.1 coordinate 29,297,052, forward strand.
GAGTCCATTTATATGGAACAACTAGATGGGTTCAAGGTCAAGGTTCAAGAGAGTAAGGTTTGTAAGTTGCTAAAGTCAATTTATGGACTTAAGTAGGCTTCCCATTCTTGGAACATAAGATTTGATCAGGTTATCAAGACGTATGGGTTCTCACAAAATGTAGATGAGCCATGTGCTTACAAACACATTAAGGATGGGAAGGTGGTTTTTTTACTGCTCTATGTAGATGACATTCTGCTAATTGGCAATGACGTCGGGGCATTGTCAGTGGTCAAATTATGGTTAACCAAGTAGTTTGACATGAAGAACTTGGGTGAGGCTAATTTTATTCTCGGTATTCAGATCTTTCAGGATAGGAAGAACAAAATGATAGCTTTGTCATAAACCAGCTACATAGATAAAATTCTCAGAAGGTTTGCAATACAGGATTCCAAGAAAGGTGGGCAACCATCTAGGTCTGGGATTACTCTTTCTAAGAAAGACTCTCCAAAGTCTGATGAAGAAAGAGAATACATGAAGAACGTGCCTTATGCTTCGGTAGTAGGTAGTCTCATGTATGCCATGCTTTACACACGACCGGATATTTATTATGCGGTCAGGATTGTAAGTCGATTTCAGGCGAATACAGGACCGAACCACTGGGTTATGGTAAAGCATATTTTTAAGTACTTGAGAAGGACTCAAGGGTATATGCTTGTGTATTTGGGTGAGGACTTGACTCCTCTAGGATACACTGACTTAGATTTTCAATCCTGTCTGGATTCTAGGAGATCGACTTCCAGTTTTGTGTTTACATTGGGCGGCGGTGCCATCAATTGGAGAAGTGTGAAGCAAGATTGCACTTCAGATTCAACAATAGAGGCCAAGTATGTGGCAGCTAGTGATGCTTCGAAAGAAGCAGTGTGGTTCCGCAAGTTTCTTAGGGATCTTGAGGTAGTTCTTGGTATGGATAAGGCAATATCATTGTACTGTGATAACAGTGCAACGGTAGCCAATGTTAAGGAACCAAGATTTCACAAGAAGCGTAAGCATATTGATCGGAAGTATCATGTGATAAAGGACTTCGTTGAGGGCGGGCATGTCATTGTGTGCAAAATCATGTTAAAGGACAATTTAGCTGATCTATTTACGAAGACACTTACTAGAAAAGTCTTCGAGAGGCATGTGGAAGCTATGGGGATGCGAGATTTGTCATATTTTCTCACTTAGTGCAAGTGGGAGATTGCTAGACATGTATGCCCTAAGGAGTAAAAATGTAATATATTTTTAAAGACATTTTTATCAATAAAGAATTTATTTATTATTTATATACCAAATCTTCTCCTCTTTATGTTCATATTTGTTGAATGTATGTTATGCAAACAATAGTTTGAGACTGTCAGTCTAAACCTTTAAGAATTGGGCATATGATGGACAGATTATGCGGAAGACACAATTCTTAAGTTGACGGTCTAAATCATAAGATCTGCAATCAAGGGAATAAAGTTGGGCGCTTTGTTCATGTAAAGATTGTTATGTTGTCTATATCCCTATTGGGAGATAGTTTGTCTTGACCATCGAAGGTGGACCCCATGAATAGAAACATTGGCACATTGTCATAGATGACGATATATTGGATCGGGACATAAAGTGACTTGATTTGGATTAATAATTCTGTCTTGGCAAATCGATTCACTTTAGACAGTCATTTGTATTGTATCTTAATCCTAAGATGAATAGTGGGTCCATTGTCTTGACTTGTGTCTTTTGACATGCCAAAGGGTGACATCCACATTTTAATAGTGGTATGCATGCCGGTATGTTGGAGGCATGACTCTTGATAGCGTAGACCTATTGTTCATAGATATGGAATCCATAGCTCCTCTTTAGGTATGGTGATATCCTGTTATATGCGTTATCCTGTAATTGAAAAACTGGAGCGCTCAACCATTTAATACATAGGTGTAACCGAGTGGTATACTGTCTATGGATGGTAAGTTTTTCGATGGTGAGATAATGGAACGTAAGATAAAAATTATCGGGAAGGTAAGACAGAACTTGTCCTTAAGCTAGTTATGGATAATCCTATGGGGATACAATACACTATGATATGTCATAGAGACTTAGCTATACGGGCTTTGTAATTCTATATAGCTTGAGATGCAGCTCCAAGCTTTTAGTGGAGTAATGTTGGAGTTGATAATTATGAAATGTATATCTGGGATATTGGGTTTCATAATTATCAGGAGCTTGAACTATATAGGTCCACTTGATCCCCTTTGCTAGCTCATAAAATCCTGTAACGATACAGCTTACTTTTCCAATAATTGGTGACTTATGTCAGATTTATTAGATTGGTTGAAATTCGAAAGAATCAAATAATTCATGTCTGCTTATCAGTTGATTTAACTTTGTGACAAAATTAATTCAAGATAAACTTGTTGAATTATTGGGATCAGATAATTCTTGTCTGTTTATCAGTTGATTTAATTTTGAATAAATTAGATCAAGATAAACTAGTAGAATTATTAAGAATTCATTTATTTTCCTAGAGATTATCTAGATAAAGTTGTTTTAATTAGATAACTTTTTTATTAGATTATTTGAATTAAAACTGAGACTTTATCCTATAGAATCTTGGGTGAAAAGTAAAAGATTTGGTGAGATTTTTTATCGGCAGTTCGGCATGCCGATCCTTAAGTTTGGCTTGCCTATTAGACAGATCGACCTGCCTATGTGTGAAAAAAAAGATCACACATTTTCACACGGATTTCATCAGATATTTATCCAAATTAGATTCTGATTCAAATTTTTGAGTCCTTATCTGATAAGGATTGACCCTAGACCCAACCCCTATAAATGGGGAGTGAGTCTCATAAGTTATTTAGATCAATTAAGAGATTAAGAGTGTTACTCTACTGGTGAGAATCTGAAAACTCCCTGAGAGCTCTTGTTCACAAATCATGAACACTAGCTTTAGGTTCTCTCAATTAGTTGGAAGGAGAGTCACCTAGAGGAAGAGCTGTACGTGTGAGCCCACACTCACTCCGATCGTGGATAGAGAATAACAAAGTAGGCTAGTTTGTTGAGGTCTTTCTAGAACGTTACTTCTCTTCACTGATTACTAGAACTTTTTGACACACAGAGGTTAGTAAGATCTTGTTAATTTATGCATATAGCATGTCAAACTTGTGTTTTAGAAAATACTCTGATTTAAAATTTTTAAAATTCTACTGTGTATTATTTTTTCAATAGCCAGATGATTACATTGTATTTCTCCAAGAGCATGAGTTTGATATTAATGTGGTGGAAGATGATCCAATCAACTTTCGTCAAGCTATAGAAATTTCTAAATCTCAAGAGTGGATTGATGCCATGAATAAGGTAAAAAAGTTCACGAAGCACAATGAAGTTTGGGATCTTGTCATATTGCCTGAAGGAGCGAAACCCATTGGTTGCAAATGGATATTTAAGATCAAGAGGGATTTGAAAAGCAATATAGAGAGGTACAAGGCTTGTCTTGTCGCTAAAGGCTTTACACCAAAAAAAACCATCAATTATAAATAGACTTTCTCTTCGATTTTATCGAAAGACTCTTTTAGGACAACAATGGCACTTGTCGCATATTTTGACCTTAAGCTTCATCAAATGGATGTTTAGACTGTGTTTTTCAATGGCAACATTGATGAAACAATCTTAATAGTGCAACAAAAAAACTTTGTGTTGGGAGATGCAAAAAAGATGGTTACAAGTTGAAGAAATCCATCTATGGGCTTAAGCAAGCTTTTTGTCAATGATATTACAAATTTCATCAAGTTATCATCTCGTTCGATTTTCAAAAAAATATGGTCGATGATTATATATACTACAAGTTTAGTAGGAGTAAATATATTTTCCTGATTTTATATGTCGATGACATTTTGCTTGCCATAACAATATAGGCTTATTGCATGAAACAAAGAGATTTCTATCAATGAAATTTGAGATGAAGGATTTTGGTGATGTCACTTTTGTGTTGAGTGTATAGATGCAACGAGATCGCTCCTTGGGCTTTCTTCGATAGTCACAAAAGGGCTATATCGAAAAGGTTCTCAAGAGATATGTCATGTAAGATTGCAAACTAAGTGATAACCCTATGGCTAAGGGAGACAAGTTTAGTCTCAACAACTACCCTAAGAATTATTTTGAGATTAAGAAAATGCAGAAAATTTCTTATACGTCAGCAATAAGGAGTCTAATGTATGCTCAGGTTTGTACGCCTTCGGATATTGCATACGTTACAGGGATGTTGGGTAGATATTTAACAATCTTGGAAAAGATCACTGGATAGCAAGCAAATGACTCTTAAGGTATTTATTGAGAACAAAGGATTACATGCTTAAGTATCGGAGGTCAGATCAACTTGAGATTGTTTGGTATTGATGAGACTTATAAAATGCATATTTCTTAAATTTAAAATCAATCATTTCGCATTAATATTTCTCGCTAAATTTCTTAATTATAGCAATTTAGTGATAAACAGTGTTTTAGTGTCTTAATGTGAAAATATGTTTAAAACATGTTTTAATGTGTTCATATGTTTGATAATATTTTCGGTAATTTTTAGAGTCGTTTCAGTGTTTTAAATGTGTGTTTAGTCTATCAATAATCAAAATAATAAAAATAATTAGTAGTAATTTTATTTTAAGTCTTAATGAGTTTGATAATGTGTTTTAAGTTTGTAAATATGTTCTATTATATTTTTAGTAATTTCTAAAAATATTTTCAAGTCTTAAAAATAATATCTAAATCAAATCGAAAAAGACTATAACTTTTAAAAGGTTGTAATTAATTTTGTATGTTTTAATGTAAAATAAATATTTTTAATATTTTTGTAATATTATGTTTGTAAAATAATTAATCATGTTTTAATTTTTGATCTCTAGATTTAAAATCTGGTGAAAAAAAGGGCAAAACGGCACCAAAACAGGCAAAATCTGATAACAAATGCATTAAAAAGCCAAAGAATACTCGAAGTTGACTAGTGGAGTCCACGTGTTGTGTTTTGGTTGGCACGTGATGACAAGAATTAGATAAGTCAGAGGGAATCTCAAGTCTTGTCGGATCGCATGCTGCGCGTCCCACGTTCGTATCTTCTTTGAGCCGTGTGATGTGATGTCTCGGACTGATCAAACAATTGCTCTTCTCAATCCTATTCAGCCCACTTGGGCCTATTTTTGTTTGTGTTTTTCGTTCGCTGGATCGTGTGTTGGATGCTTTAGATCGTGCTAGAGTAGTACGTTAAGAAGCTACGTCACAGAGGATCACAAACTCAAATAGGCAGTCTCTACAAGCAAATCTCGTATGGAAAATTGAGGAAAAATCATCTAAAACAATCACAACTTAATCCATATTTGTCAAAAGAAAAATAGTGTAAAAACTATTAAAAAATATTTAAATAGTTAATTTTGAGCACTATAAATACTAGGCTTTGAAGCTTAGTTCTTCACCCCGATTCGTAGTGTAAAACACTACTATGTAAATAGCTTAGTTTTTAGTTAGTTTTATTTCAGTTTTTAGTCTAATTTTTTGAAAAATATTTCTCAGTTTATGTTGTAAAAATTATGCCCAATAATGTTTATACTATTTTATTAGATATGTCTTTCTAATTTTCTTTTTAGTTGAGATGAGAAGGGGAAACGCTGACAACATTACCTAAAATATTTTTAGTTTTTCTTAGTTTTCTAAGTAGGTATAATGCCAAAATATTTCCTAAAAAACTTAGGATTTTAATATTTTCTTATCTAGAACTTTGCCAAAATTCTAGTTTTGATTTATTGACGATATAGACTAGCATGAATAACGTTTAGGAGGACCTTGATTAGTCGTAGACAAAGAATGACTCAGTAAATGCTTAACTTATTATTTTGATTGTTATTTTAGTTAAGTTATGTTGAAATGCTGGCTGTTTATTGAGTTGAGTTTTTGCTACATTATAGACATGGAATAACACAATAAATGTCTAGCAATTCTTGATTTATTGTCGACATAGGATGACATAATGTACTCATAACTAATTAATAAATAATTAGAAAAACTAAAATATATTTAAGTTAATTATCAGAACATAATCTTTGAACCTTAACTATGTTATAATTATTGTTTTATCCCTTTTAATTTGCCGTTATTATTATTGTTACTTTGCTTAAGTTATTTTAAATTAATTGCACTTGTTTTTTAAATTCTATGTTAATTTTATCTACATTTCTTGTTATTAAAATTTCAAAATATCAAAATCTGAAAATGAAAAAATGCTGTAAAAATATGTAAATATTGTGAATATATTTTATAAATAATAAATATTAATCCTCACATTTTTCAATTTAAAATAAAAAGAAAAAATTAATATAATAAATATATTAAAACTGAATAAAATCCTTCCTTGTGGGATCGATCTCTGATTCACTGAGTGATTATTACTTAAGACAACCTTATATTTGAGGTTATATTGGAGTGCGTTTTACATGAAGGAGTCAAGTTTTTAGCACCGTTGCTAGGGAACGCTTTTGTTTTCAATGCAGCATATTATATTTCTTTCCTTTTTGTTTTCTATTTTATTAACTCTTTTTCTATTTTAATTGTTTTTCTTTTGTTAATATTTTCTGTTTTGCAGGTGTTAAGTACTCTTTATGTAGAAATCTACATGCGTTTTTTGTACGTTACTGTTCACGTTAAGCACTATTCATAAAAATTAAAAAACATTAAAAGAATTTAGAAAAAATAATAAAAAAATTTATTTTCTTTTCTTTTCTTTGTAAAAAATTTATTTTGCTAGTTTTAGGTTTAGTTTTAAGTTTTTGACTTAGAAATAAAACTTGATAAAATTTTAGATTAGGTTTTCCATGATACTTAATAATAAATTATGTTTTTGTGAAGTATTTTTTAAGAAAGTTCTATTTGGAGTCTAGTATTGGTTCGGAACCCTTTTCCCATGACTAGGTAGTTTTAGAGATTCTTCCAACACTAGTCATTCCAGGAACTTTGTTCTAACTAAGAGTTTGGTTTTTAAGGAGCCTTAGCTCCACCAATCTTTCTTGGGAATATTTAAAGGATATAATTCTCAAAATCTATAAAATCAATTAGGCGGATACTTTTCATTCATTGCTTTATTCTCCCTGAATAAAGAAAAGCTTAGTGTCTGTCTATAAAATTTTGTAAATATTTTAAATAATTTGTATGCTGGTTTGGTCTCATGTGTCGAAAACTCATAGATTAATTAGGAAAAGTTTAGAATCACCTTTAGTCTCTGTTATGTCTTCTAATTCACCGGAAATGGCTAATGATGAAAATGTTCATAATGAGAACATTGCTAATCAACAACTCATCAATCCTGTTCATTCAATGCAAGATTATTTGCAACCATCTCGAGAATCCACTCCATCTTGTCTGGTTTTTCCTCTTAATGCCCATCATTTTAGGTTTAAACCAGGAATGATCAATTTGCTTCCTAATTTTCATGGTTTAGAATCTGAAAATCCTTACTTACACTTTAGGGAGTTTGAAGATATTTGCGCTACCTTCACTGACCAAGATGTTTCAAATAAAATTGTTAAGCTAAAGCTTTTCCCTTTTTCTTTAAAAAACAAGGCTAAAACTTGGCTTGCGTCTTTAAAACCTAGGTCAATAGGTACATGGCAAGTAATTCAAATTGAGTTTTTAAAGAAATTCTTTCTAACTCATAAAACCAATGCTTTGAAGAAACAAATTCAAAATTTTTCCCAGAATGTAAAAGAAGTTTATTTTCAATCTTGGAACGATTGACACTTGTCAATTCATCGAAACAATGTATGTGACGACCCACCTTTTCGGGCAGTCACTTTACTTTCATAAACATAGTTTCATAAACAGTAATCTTACTTACTTAGTAAGAAAATACTGTAATAAAAATTTTTTTTTTCTTTCCTTAAACGTTCTTTAATATTGATGCGACCTCTGTCGCATTCAAGTTGAGACATCGCTCAACACTTGCCCTTAAAATCATTTCAAAACGTTTCTTAAAACTTAATAAGAAACATTTATTAAATCATAGTTTAAAACTTTACTTTATAATTACATAAAACAGTCCATAAACTGTATTTTAAAACTTTGAATACAATTCTTAAAACTCTGATTTTCTTTAAACTTCGAAAACACAACATTAAACAATGGAAAACATTTTCTTTACGTAGCGGAAGCAAACAGTGATGGTATCCATACCCAAATCTTCGCATCTGTCCTCCGCCGCACCCAGCTCTTCTAACGGGTCCCATTGGTCACCCATAAATTACCTACAGCATGAAAAACTTTTAATGAGCTTTCGCTCAGCAAGTTCAAACATATTCTCACAAAGCATTTAAACATGCTTTAAAAACTTTTCTCATGAAAACCTTTCTCTTGAAACGTTCTTCATGAACGTTTTCCATAAACATTTATGAAATATTTTTCATAAACATTTTCCTTAAACATTTCTAAAAACGTTCTTCATAAACGTCTTTCATAGAACATTTCTGAAAACGTTTTTCATAAAACATTTCTGAAACGTTTTGCATAAACATTTTTCGTAAAACATTTCTTCAACGTTTTTCTTAAAACGTCATTCGTAAACCTTTTCTTAAAAACATGAAATGTTTTTCATAAACATTTAATGTAAAACCTTTCTCTTAAAACATTTCTTGAACGTTTTTCTTAAAACGTCATTCATAAACCTTTTCTTGCAAAAATAAAATGTTTTTCATAAACATTTTTCATAAACCGTTTCATGATAACCTTTCTCAAAATGTCTTTCATGACATGACATATAAATATTTCATAAAAAGGCATTCAAGTAACCTCAGAATGCATGACTCCATTTATGCTCAATTATTAACTTTAATTATGAGCATTTTATGAACATTCTATAAACTTAAATATTCATTTCTTTCTCAACCTTTATTCTTATTCCTTAACTTTCTTTATCTTGTAACCTTCATTTTCCTACTTTACTTTAGTGTTCGTACCAACTCATTAATCATGAGATCGTAAACATGATGCTTCCCTTGTGGAAGACTTGAGACCATCAAACATTGAGGTCTTGTACCTCACCTTTAGGAGGTCACACTTTAATTTCACTTTCATTACCTCATAACAAAGAGGCTGGTACGACACTTTCTTTTTATCTTAACGTTACCTTCTTATTAACTTTAGTGAGCATTTCAAATGCAATCACATCATATGCAATACACTTGCAATTCATAGCTTGTACTATAAAATTTATTGCATAACAGATGCAACATATTGCACAATAAATGCAACATAAAATGCAAACATATTTTACTAATCATAATTTGCATTCTAACACACATTGCATAACAAATGCAACATATTGCTTAATAAATACATCATAAAATGCAAACACATTTTGCAAACTATAACTTTTATTCTTAAATTTATTGCACAACAAATGCAAATTATTGCATAGCAAATGCATCATTAAACCTTTAACTTAAACTATAAAACATTATGCATTGTCATAATGCAAAACATACTTTCAATACTTTGAAAATCATAACTTAAACTTTTAAATAACATTATGCATATCAATATGCAAATAAACCTTTAACATAACGATTGCAAATTCATTGCAATTCTTTTTCTTGAACTTTAAAACTTTTTGCATAAATAATGCAAGCATACTTTAAAAATAACTTGCTTAACAATTTGCAAACACATTTGCAAACATATAAATGAGCATTTAAAAATCATTTACTTCATGCTGTAGGTGAGGTTTGAAACTTACCCAAACTATGCTCTAGCGTTCTCTATTCCGTTCCTTTCTCGTTCCTTTTCCTTCCATTGGTCGGCCTCTGTGTCCTGATCAAACGACAGCCGACTTATTAATTAACTTTCTTTATTATCAATCCACTCGATTGATAATAAAACGTAAACATTAACCATTCATTTATTTTTTCATAACTTGACTAGTATACTTTCGGTCTACCGTTCTTTTTACTCAACCTTATAAACCATCAGTTTACATTTCCTTCAATTAGCCTTGTAACCCACTGGGGTTACATTTTCTTTTAACTTTGTAACCCATCGGTTACCTCTCGTTTACTTAAAACATCCCTCGTTAAATCTTGATCTCACATGACCGTTACGTTACTTAACGTATTACGGAACATTTTCCATCTAATAACATTATGCTAAATCAGAGTGTTCAACTCCGTTCTAGCCGTTTCCTTAAAAATGACGATTTTACCCTTAACGGGTTTTTCGTCACCTTATAACGTTATAAAACCTATTCTTACATAAAACAGTGTAACAATCACTGATCATGCATTTCATAAATTTCTATGAAAGCATCTAAAACAGTTTATTCTAAAACAGTTTATACTGTATGCGAGATTCTTACTTACTTGAACTCCAAGCTAAGCAGATCTAGTTGTATCTCGCTGCATCTACAGTATGTGAAGCATCCTCTGCAGTGCTCATCGAGCGATCATAAATGGCTAGCAATGCTTCCTGGAGATCATTCATTCTTGAAACTGTCATTCTGGACTCCGATACTGCTGTTTGAATCGCCTCGATCTACGTGCAGTCAGTACCGGATGATTTTCATTGGAGTGAAATTAGCTCGAACGGAGGTCACCATTGCGTTCAGAGCGTCGAAACGAGTCGGGAGGCGGTCTCGGAACTTCGATCGGAGGTCCGGATCATAAAATCCCATTTTGCCCTTTGATCGGCCGTTGACCGGCGTTGACCGCCGTTGACCGGCGGCGGTTGGCTCCGTTGAGGGCTGAGCTCGAGCCTACCCCCCCTAATTCGACCCTCCTGAGTCGATTGGTGGGGTCAATTTCACCCAATTCGGCCTCCATCTGCTCCAATCGAGGATGGATTTCTCGGCTAACACCGGCGGCTCCGATCTCGGTCCTCCGGCGACGGTAGCCCAAAATTGACTTGGGCGTTTTCTTCCCCGTGACCCTCTGAGCATTTCCCCTATGTTGGGGCAGCTCAACACCACGTGGAACGGCGGCTCCACCTCCTCACGGCGGCGCTCCACGGTGGACCTTGGTTCTCCGCCTTCTCGCGGTGTTTCCCCAAAATTGAGGTGTTGGGAAGCTTCCTCTCGGTCCTCTGAACGTGTTTGTGCCTTCAATTTGGCACAAAACGGCCTAAAATGGCCAACCCAAACTCACCCACGTCAACGGTGGCGGGTGCCTTCGTTCTCCGGCGAGGGGCGGCGGAATGGAGCAATTGACCGAGGGGTCTTGCTCGCCGTCGCCCTCTGATCGTTTTGGCACCGGCGGTGTGCCACACCGCCACCAGGCACGACGGCTGCGACGGCGGCTCCACGGCGGCGACGGGGCAGCTCCGGCGAAGCCTTTCCAGCCAAAATTGAGCTGGAAAATTGGTACCATCTTGTTCCTCTCCTCACACTGAGTCCATAGACACCAAAATCACGTTGATTGGTGGTCGGACGGCGGAGAAACGACGTCGGGAAAAAATGGGTTTCGCCGCCACTTTGGGCGGCGCGTGGGCCCTCCTCCGGCGGCTATTTGGGTGGCACGACACCTCGTTGGACTCAGCTCAACGAGAGCTTCCCACTGGTATGGGAGGTGTCGAAAAAATAACGCCGGAATCTCAAACGGGATTTGAGGAGAGAGAGAGAAAATGTAGAGAGAGAAAGTAGAGAGAGAAAGTCGAGTTTGTGATATTTTCTGATTTTTTTCTCTTTTTTTTTTCTTTTCTTTTTATAAAAGTATAAAAAGAAATTGTGGTCCACACAATTCAATTCTTATACTGCGTTGCTCTAACACTGTATAATTTTCCATCTTATTATACAGTATTTTCCTTTAATTGTACTTTGTCTTAACATAATCTTTAATTTAATGCATTTTTAATGCACTAAAAATCTCGGGTGTTACAATGTATAATGGAGAATTCCTTAATAAAGAACTTGATGAAGCGTTAGATTTTCTAGATAACTTAGCTAAAAACTCTCAATATTGGCAACATGTAAATTCTGAAGGTTCAATTAGGTCTAATCTTGCTAATGCTCAAAGAGGCGTTCATTAATTTAGTCAAGAAAATGATTTAAATGCTATGATTTTTAGTTTGACAAGAAAGATTGAAGCCATGGAATATAGGAATATTAAGGAACCTAAGATTGAAACTTTGTGTAGTATTTGCCAAACTCTAGGTCACTCAACTTATGACTACCCAGTTTTTAAAGAAGCATCCCATGAACAGGTAAATTATGCAAATTAAATGGATCTATTTAGAAAACCTTTTCCATCTATATATTTTGACACATTCAATCAACAATGGAGAAATCATCCCAATTTCAGTTGAAGGAATGATCAACAACCACAAAAACCACCACTTTGTAATGACCGAAAAAATCCAAAAAAATTAATAAGTATGATTAATTAAGGATTTTTCTATAATTACTTAGCTAAGTGCTTGAGAAAGTACAAGTATAGAACTTACTAATATGCAAATTTCTAAGGCCTTAATAGCTATAAGACCTTAAAAATAAATAATGTTATGAATGCATAAATTTATGAGACATGTAACAATATAATATTACGATAGTACATTAAAATAATTATATAATGTACTGAACTAAAAGTTTATGATCTCAAGAATAATCCATATAGTATGGATAAATTTATGAAAATGATTTCATGACAGTATGAAAATTTTAATAAGGCATGATACAGTAAGAGATTAGAGCTTATGAAATTATTTTTAACAGAGCAAGAATTTTTCAATTTTAAAGATTATAGTTATGCTTATAGGAATTTCAAGTTTTCATATTAAAATTTGATCAATCCGATCACAACATAATATAGACTTCAAAGACCAGCATTAGTGTCTATCAATACTCGAAAATGCAGCAAAAGAAAAAAAAATCCCACAAAAATCATATTTGTCTTTCTTTACACTTTTTTTCTCCTCCGACTCTAGTCAAGATTTCGGTGTCCGTTTTTGACATCTTCTGCACCAACAAAAAGCTCTCGATGAGCTGGTTTCAATAAGGTGTCGTACCGATCACAACTCCATCAAAGGAAGCTACATGCGCCGGTCAAAGTGGCGGAGAAACCCAAATTTTTTGATGAGATTTCTCCATTGTTCGAGCACTGATTGACACAATCTTGGTGTCTAAAGATTCAGCATGACGAGAGGAACAAGATGGTACTCGCCCCACCATCCAACTTGAGCTGGAGCAGCTCAATGGAACCGCCCCGTCGTCACCGTCCAGCCACCGTTGGACCTGCCATCTCTGGCGGTAGTGTGACACACCGCTGGTGCCAAAAGGACTAGAGGGGGACAGTGAGCAAGACGCCCCAATCAATTGCTGGTGGTGGCAACCTCGTGTCTCGCCCTAAAATGTTTTTTCTTAAACAGTGGACGTTTGTAGTATAGAAAGGTTGTTGTATCCACAAAGAGGTGAAAATTTGTACCTCGAAAAATTGTTAGAAATAAACGTTCAAAAAGGCAATCACTTTTTCAAAACAAAGTTTAAAATGAAAGAAATAATTTTGTGATTTTTTTAATTCAAAATTTAAAATATAAAATTAAAACGGTGATGCTTTGAGAATCCTTTATATGTTTTGCAACTGGTATGAAATTTAAACTCTAAAGAAATAACTATCTAAGGCATTTGATTTATTATATCCTTTCTCATTAATTGCAAGCACATTTACTAGTTTTATAAGTCAACCGAGAGCGACAATATAGCAAGCTATAATACAGTAAGGGTCTTCCTACAAACACAGCAAAATAATCATCTCTAACTAATGATTAGGTGCAATAATTATGAAAATTATAACCGCGGTCACTACAATTATAATTGACATAATTTTAAGATAAAAAAATATGTAACACCCGTATTTTTAACGGGCATGATTTTGTAAAATTTAATGAATAAAATGTGACTATTTAAAATTACTAAGTTGTTTACGATCATTAAAAAAAAAATACCACTTTAGTATTTTCTTACCAAGTCTTCCTAAGAAACATTCAAAATTTACCAACACTTCTACCAATCTTGTCTCCCTAAATTATTGCTCAATTATATAGCCTTCTTCTTATTTTGCTAAAGGTATCCGAAGGGGACATTGAATTATTTTTCCTCAATTCATAAAAGACATGGAGATATTTTCTCAACCACTTCTTTAATTATTTCCTTATCTTCTTCTATAATTCACTCCAATTGTCCCCTCAATTATGTTAGCATGATTTGCTAAAAATCTTCATGGGAGACAAGATGATATTTTCCTTTAAGACTCTTTTGTTTCTTCTTACAACTTTCCCCCGTAAACATCCCATTCCTCTTAAGCATTTTGATATCTTTTTATTTAACTATCACCACCTTCTTCTCTAGTTCTCATTCTCTCCCTTTCTCACTTCAAATTTCTAACTAAAGACATAGAGCACAAAGCTCTCTTTGTGGCCAAGACAATTATAATTCCCAACCATGATCGAGGCGGTTTTAGAGTTAATTCAAGCTTGATTGTTAACCCGAACTTTGGTGCTTTTCAAAGAAGTTTTGAGGTAGGTTTTCTTTAATCTAGACTTAGTTTTTAGTATGTATTTTCTCCATGTTTAATGCATAATTTTCGTGTTCAAAATTCATGCAAATTTCTAGTTAAGTTAACATGCATCCTTAAACATTTATGAACAAAAACTTGAGTCTTGAGTTACAACCCACAACCAACTTTTATTTTGGTTTGATGACAATGTTAGAAACATGTTAGGAATGTTTAAAACCGGTTTCCATAACTTTAAGATTGATGTTCTAATGTTTTGAGCTTAAAGAGCAAATTTAAGCATGTTTTCATCATTATTTACAAGAAAGGCTAGAGATATAATTTGATAATGATTTTGGTATAAAACTCATGAGAATATGTTTATTCTGATTATATAATGCATGTTGCATATTTTGGAATGGTTTTGAGATTTTAAACAAGGATAATATGCTTTAAGTTAAAGAAAAATTTGACATCCCATAAACTTTATAATACCTCTATGGGCAGTGGCTATTTCTTAAAATTCTGGAGTTAAATGAAAATGAATTTTGTAAATTGGTTTGCATATTTAAAAAGTAGACATCCTAAGCTTTCCAATGAGCTATCATGACCCTAAATCGGAGTTGTATTTTAATTTCTATGAATTTTTCAATTTTCGGATTAGAAACTAGTAAACCTGCCAGTGGTAATAAACCACCCGTCTATCTTAAGTAAACCACCTGTTAACCCGTGTGTTAATTGTAGATAGTGAACCCGCCTTTTTACAAAAGTATACCACCAAGTTGCCATGGTATACTAGCTGTTAACTTGAACCAAAAACCCAATTTTGCTCACCTTCTAGTCTCTTAATGTCTTACAACCTTTCCAATACTACCCTAAATGATTTATGAATTCTTATTAGAGACTAAAACATAAAAATTGCTTGTATGTATTTTATATTGCGTTTAAGATAAAAATTGTTTACTTGGTATTTAAAGAACAATTGCATAAAAATACTTTAATGGCACTAGTAGACGGGTTTACACATAATTCACTTATGAATGTGATTATACGTTGTGCTTTAGTTTTAATTGTCCTTATGCATGCCTTAGGGTCAAGGATGTGTGGAGCTAATGTTGATTAATTCCGAGAATAAAAGTTTGTTGTTAAGCTTTGAAGGTAGGGATTCTATTACTCATCTTTTGTGAGGTTTTGGTAAATTAAATTTGATTGTTTTATATTGTAAAATATGTATATTGTATAGCGATAAATATAATGATTTGACATATGTTATAAATTGAGAAGCATGGTTAGGAAATTGACTCTATAAATATAAATTGAATACAAAGGAATAGTGAGATGTAAAAAGGGCGACGGTTACGTCCTTGGGCACGAATACCCTAAAAGGAAAAATAGGGGGAAGGTGATGACGCTTCCTTGGGTTGAAAGTCCCAGAACACACTGTACAGGAATCGATTTGGTGAGGACTCGGGGCTTGATGTCCCCTCACCGGAACACCCTTGAAATGTTTATAGGGTGATCAAGTACGCCCATTTGGGTTTCGATGAGTTGAGTGATACTCAATTTAACATGGATACCTAGGAACAATGATGATTGGTAATATTTGTATAAATGTGTAATTATGACACTTGGTAATGATTAACTACGGTATCCATAAGATGTGATCATAATAAACCTCATAATCTGGAATATGATGTAACCTACTAACCATGCAGTTTTTAATGTGGTAATGGATAAACCATAAGGTGAGTCATGATTTCCCTACTGGGCATGTCGATGCTCATCCCTATCATATCTTCATATCTCAGGTGGAACTCAGTGCAACATATTTGAAGAGGAATAAGCGAAAACAATCTTGCTGTTTTCGTGTTAGAAGACCCTGTTTAATTACAACTTATCTACAACATGTAAGAGTTGTATTATTTTTTTTTATGGCTGTGTTAAGTTATTTGGGAATTGTACTATGGTGATGATGACTGTAATTATATATATTTGGTGCTACACTAAAAACTGTGGTTTGTATTTAAAACGTTTATTTTTATTTTTCTTGTTGTTTAAAGACCCATGGGCATTGTTTAATTGATTTAAATAATATAAAATTTAAAATTATTTTTATTTATTTAAAACTGTTAACCCCCACATAGGGGTGTTACAAAATAATAACAAATCAAAATTAATATATTTTAATAGAATAAATTATTACGTTAATTTTGACAGCACCTCGTCTTATTAAATGGTCTAAGAATACACTATGTCATCCTCTGTCGACAATTAATCAAGAATTACCAAGTATTTACTATGCTAATCTATGTTTATGATACAACATAAACTTAACTTAATAAACGAGCATGACTTCAATATTATTAATATTAATTATGCAACACAATTAAATTATATAAAAAAAAAGCATGACTGAATTTATGCAAAAATTAGGCAGCATAACAACATTAATAATAATTATAAAAAAGATAGAAATATAATTTATTCCACAAAATATAAGCATTACAAAGCAGATATAAAGATAAAATCCACACAAAATTTGCCTCACTAGACTCTTTATACTAGTTTGGCATTATTTTATTATTTTTATCCAAAGGGATACTACTGAGTAGGAGACTCAAAAGAGAAAAACAAAGAAAGAGGGAGAAAGGGCCTCAAGGCCTGTGGGGTGCGTTCAGGGGGGAGAAATCCCCTATTTATAGTGTAAAAATTGCACTATTTAAATAGTAAAAATATTATTATATTATTAATATTATATTGTATTATTATTTTATTTTTTTACTGTTTAAAATTTCAAAAACATGGATCAAGGGATCCGTTTTTCTTCTCAATTGTCCACGCGATTCAGCTTTCATCATTATGCGAATCTTAGCTTGAAATCAGGTGTGACACGGTAGTTGGAGGCACGAGTGCAGCATCATCTGGACCACTGAGTTCACGATCTGACAATTGAAATTTGTTGAAGAAACTAGGCCCAGTGGGGCCACGTAGGTCCTAAACGACAGCCATTAGATTGGTCAAAATCTTGCAATCGAAGGGCTAAGAAGACGGCTACACGTGAGCACAATCACATGAGAAACCAAGCTGCTTGAGATTCCCTCTAACGCGTGAAGTTGTCAGCACATGAACTGCACGCACCAATCAATCGCGCCATGTGGACTCCACTTGCACAATTCGAGATTCCTTTGGCTTTTTAATGCATTTGATGTCTGATTTTGCCCGTTTTAGCACTAGTGTACTCCTTTTTCCTTTAGATTTTAAATCTAAAATTCACAAATACATTAATTATTTTACAAACAAAATATTCACAATAATTATTAAAAATATTTATTTTACAGTAAAACACACAAATATTACTAAAAACTTCTAAAATTAACAAACCTTAACTTATTTTTAGAAATTACTAGAAACATAAAAGAATATTTTTACAGACTCAAAACTCATTTACAAAGACTATAAGACTTAAAATAAAATCACACAACATTATTTTTACGGTTTTAACTATTTACAAACTAACATATATTTAACAGACCGAAACGACTCTAAAAATTGCCAAAAATATTATTAAACAAAAAACACATTAAAAACACATTTTTAAACATATTTACACTTTAAGACACAAAAATACTTATTAACACAAAAATGCTATTAATCAGAGGATTTAATGAGAAATAAAAGCATAAATAAATGTTTTAAGCCTTAAAAAATGTGCACTTTTACAGTCTCATCATAGCCCAATGCTAGAGTTCCAAGAGCACCACCATCAACCATTGTGGCAGCCACCATCGCCACCATTCTTGACTCTGTAGCCTCGAATTGGTTGGGGGAAAAGACTCAAAGAATCATGACGAAGCTAATTCCCTGACCAATTTTGTGAAAATATTGCCGGAGGATCATAATCGATGTCTGCCTTTGTGCGTTGTAGCGAGGCACGTGGGACCACTGTTCTAGACGGTGGTGAAGTACACCATTATCATCATCATGCTTAGATAACCTTGGGGAAGGAAAGCCTTCGACCAATTTGGTCGAATCACTGCTAAGAGAACGAGATCGGAGCGGTCAGTTATGGTTGAGAAATCGATCTTTAATCCAAGCAGTTGGAGGCCAATTTGGGAGAAATTAACTATGCCAATCAACTCAGAAGGCCAAAAATAAGGAAAAGTCAAAGTTGCAGTTCATTCTGACCATTGGAACCGCCACAGGTGGCCAGGCTCCAACAAACCTCGGGTCCCAAGCTCTCGACCTTCGATTGATGATCCAAGACCGCCTCCTGACTCATTTCGATGCTCTAAACATGATGGTGCCCTCCGTTTGAGCTAATTCTACTACGATCAAAATCATCTGGTACGGACTGTACGCGGATCGATGCGACTCAAACTATAGTAATGAAGTCCAGATGATGTTTCCAGCAATGTATGATCTCCAGGAAGCATTCCTAGCCATTCGTGGTTGTTGGAGGAGCACTGCAGAGAATTCACAGACTATAGATACAATGAGATACAATTGGACTCGCTCAGCATAGAGTCCAGGAAAGTTGGAATCTCACCTACAGTATGAATGGTTTTTAAATAAAATGTTTTAAATGTTTTCAGAAATTTTTTTAAAAATGTATGATCAGTGATTTGTCACACTGTGTTATGATATGATGTTTTCTCATGTTATGATATAATGATTTGTTACGTTCAAGCCATGCCATGTCTTGTATGTTGTGATTATGTCATGACCAATATGTGATATAAGCAACATGTCTGCAATTGCCATGCTAAATGTATGAATGATAAGTTATAGCACTGAATTGTGTAAGCATTTGATATGCTCACTAAAGTTAAAAAGAAGGTAAAATAAAGATAAAAAAGAGAAAAGTCGTACCTGCTTCATTGATGTGAGATACACAAGTAAAGTTAAAGTTATGACCTCCTTGATGTGGGTACCCAAGTAAAGTTAAAGTTATGACCTCGATGTTCGATGGTTTCAAGTCTTCCACAAGGGAAGCATCATGCTTATGATCTCATGATTAATGATGTTGGTACGAACATTAAAGTTCATAAGATAAAGAAAGTTAAGTAACAAGACAAGTTATAGCTTAAATAATTAAGCATAAAACAAGTTGATAAGCTTGCATAAAATATTCACGCATTTTTTTATTAAATTGATTTTTAGTTATGTTTTACGAGACTGATTTCCTACTTGCTAAGCAAAATCTCATTTTAGTATGTTCATATTGTAGGTAAGAAAACCTATCAGTGACATTGATGGGTAGTGGTGAGCGACGGACAAATGGTGGAGATGAGAATGGATACCGCTCAGGCAATTTGTAATATTTTCGTAGTATTAATTTATAAATTTATGTATGTCTTTGTTTTACAAAAACCAAGATTGTGATTACGCAACCTTGGTCTAGAGAATTTTAAGTTTTAAAAATGTTTCAATAGACAATGTAACCAATGCATGAGATTTTTAAGTAAGAAAGTTATAAGCTTATGTAGTATTAAAAATGATTATTGGAGTCTTACGTTAAATTAATAAATGAAGTTTATGAATATGTTTTATGAACTTATTAATATGAAGGTTTAGATTATTATGCTTTGAAAAATTATTATGTTGGATTTAAGGAAGTTTTAAAAAGTATTTAGTATGATTATATTTCATCATTTAATTTAATATTCTTTTGAAATAGTTTTATTTAATTAAGAAATGTTTTAAAAGCAATAGTTTTTAGATAATTGTCCTTATGTTTAAAGGAAAAGTTTCAAGAAAATTATTATGGTTATGTTCTAAGAGATTAATGTTATGAGGGATGCACAGGTTAAGTTTTTAGGATTTATGATTATGTTAAAATGTAATGATTATTACGTTGTTTTCATATTTGAGAAATTAATGTTATTATGTTAGTTTTACGAAATTAAGTTTTGAGAAATGATTAATATTTTTTTAAGGTTATATGTTACGAATTCTTTATCATCAAGAATTCATTTAAAAAAATTATTCCGTAATTTTCTGTACTTTATATTAAAGTATGTTGAAGTTACGATTATGTTTAAGTTAAGTAATGGCCACGTAGGTAGGGTCGTTATAGTTGGTATTAGAGCTGGTATCTTGCCATCCTACTCCACGTCGTCATGTGTCTGCCTCACCATAGTCCAAGTAAGTTATGTTAATTAAATGTTATGTTTGATTACGTTAAATGATATGTGCTGATTTTTCGTATAACGGCAATCAAGTTATCGACATTCGAGCATGATTTTAGATGTTCTCTCAAGGTCCAATGCCAAACCTAACCGCCATACCCGTCGAGTCATGGGAAGCTGTATTTGGTGCTGACTTCCTAAGTTAGCTAAACAACATGTAGAATCACGTGGATGCTTGAACCAATGCTTCAGGATAATCAACAGTTAGAGTATCAATTTGGGCGAGAATGTTTAGAGCTATAACTACAAAAAAAGGTCGATTGACAAATCGATAGAGGATCAAGAGAGCTACAATCTGGGTAGCTATGGCTCAAAAAGAAAAAGAAGCTCATTAATCTTTTTCAGCTTAATTGTTAACCCATGATTGAAGCCGCCCCTCATGCAGCATACAAGTGGATCCTCACTAAACAATGATTCTATTAATGGATAAATAACACCTTTCAATCTGCCATGAGAATAAAAACAGTCACAGTTAGCATACGCAAAGGATGCGAGAATGTAATCTTCTTGAAAGAATCACCACCAAAGGTGATGATGTCAACATATTTCTTCGAAGCACGAACACTTACTTAGAGAGAACTTTCCGGCTTGGACCATTAACAAGTACATCAATATCCTATTTAGAAATGACGTAAAAGGGCAGATAAGCATAGTACCACTACGGTGTTAGTAGTTTGATATGCCATACGATTAAGCAAGTATACGTATAGTACAAGAAGTAATATTTATATATGAATGATAGAAGCTTCTGATAGGAAGTACTTTATGTTATGTGATCTGTTGGAGGCGTGAAAAGTCTTGATCTCAACAACAGTCTACGATATGCAATAATTGATAAAAAAGAAGAAGAGAAGTTTAGCAATTTCATGATATAAAAGTATGGTTGATATATGCATGAATATTATGAACTATGATTGTCATATATATTATAAATGCAACATGACTTAAAGTATGATATGAATATGATATGAAATAGTTGCTATCAAAAGAAAAATGTATAGCAACTCTATTATATGAAAGTATGAATGTCATGCGTTTGTATGATAAGAGTATGAATGGCATGAGTATGAATAATATGTGAAGGCATGATATGTATATGTATGATATGAATGACATACATATGTATGATATGTTTATGAATGTTATATGTATATATAATGTGAATATGAATGTTATGATTGATGTTCGTATCTAGATTATAAATATGATATGGCTTATAAGTACTATGTAGTGCATAATGAACATGCACGATAAGGTTAATAAGGAAACCGATCAAGGACCTAACCTTCTAGAATACGGTGAAGGGATAGATTCTATGGAATCAGAATATTAATAAGGATAAATACATGGATTCTTACAAGAAATTTAAATGTAAGTAGAAGTTTAAGATATAAAAGAAGAACTTCTCAAAGGTCACAGACTGTCTATGGGTGGTTACTTCTAAACTAGTATCCGACCAAATAGACTTCACAACAATGATCTCAAGATGAAATGATCCCTTCCCAACATACAATAAATAAGTTATGAGGATTGGTTGAACATCATGCTATATAAAGTCAAGATCACATTAAGAAAAGATTGTTAAAGCAAAGTTGCTCCCACTTACCTAAGAGATGTAAGTAACGTCACAAGGACATTATGTGATAATAAAAATGACAATATATTGTCATTAACATACCTGCGTAGGAGTTAAGAAAGAAAAGACTTCAGGATGGTCCAAAATCTGAACCCCTCTGATAAAACTATATGACTTAGATAAGAGTAACCATAACAAAGGAAAGCCAGTAGAAATTTTTAAACAAAAGAATATATCTCACCGTATGACTCGATGACACTTAGTCATCAACAGCCATAAAACCTAGTTTAAGACAAGCAGATAGACATGTTCTTTTTAGGACATAGTCTGTGATGTGATTAAATGACTTTTAGTCATCATGGGTAGAGAACCAATTTAAGATAAGTAGACAAAGATGTCTGCTTAACATAGCAAATATAACAATAGGCTTTCAAAATCGAGACTATTAAGCTAAGAAGACCACCTAAGTAGAAGTGGTCCCCCTCTAGTTAACAAAGTCTTTAGATAGACAAGATTCTTGGAATAAGCAAGATCAAAGACCTTAGAGTCAAACACCGAACCCTTTCTAGAAATCAGACGCTATGAAATCCAAACACAGGGATAATAATAAAAAAAAAACTTCCAAAGCTGAGGCTATGAAGTTATGACACGTCCCTCAAGAAACGATGACATAAGGGAGTGGTCTTCTTCGAGAGCATCGATGAGAGCTTCTCGATAAGAGTGTGGATAGTACGAATGAGAGAACCAATGACATTTAGACAATATGATTAGTAAGTTTAAGAGCAAGAAGTGGAGGCTTGGGATGTAGCGGCGGTTTAAGAGCTATTTATACGCACCTCTCGACGCCAATAAAACGTGCATTAGTATTAAGATTAGAGATAGTATACAGGAAGGATGACACATGTAGTGTCCATTAACTAAAGTAGTGCATCTGAGGATAGTTTAATAGGCACGTCTCAAGAATAGGAATTGCGCAATAGGAAGGAAAAGTTTATCGAAAGCCTCCCCAATAATGATAGAACCGACAAGATTCGTTTTTGGACAAGCTAGAATATATTGCTAATATATATATATATATATATATATATATATATATATATTTTCCAAACCCCAAGTTAGTGATGTGGTTAACATGTTAGAATTATTATGACACATTAAAGTACATACCCTGGGTAAGATCATAAGAATAGGTGTCTAGCCCAAATTTTTCATCTAAAAGATAGATGAATAATAAAAAAGGAGATATATATATACACACACACACAAAAATACCTAATTGGGTAAGAAAAAGGTTTTAGTATATCCAATTCCCTCCTGGAAAGGAAACATTGTTCAAGCTTAAGGTTCAAAATCAAGGATATCTTCATAAATTCAAGGTTAGACATCAAGGACTAGATTAAGAATGACCTGGAGTAGTCAAAAGAACTACGATCCATAACCATGGAAATAGAAATACCATGAGATTAAAAGACCCAACTTATGAACTAGGACCATCAATAGAGACTATCGCTTTGAAATGTTGATGATAGAAACCCCTTAGCTATGAAAAGGAAACCTTAAGAACCCGGTTAAGTTAAGATTAACTTAACAAGAAGACAGTGAAGATAAGCATATGGTGCCTCATTGAACAAGTTTGCAGCTCTCAATCTAGATTATACTTGACAATGTGATAGGATAAGAGTGGAAGACCTTCTAAGAAGGCTCTTGAAGCCTGAGACACAATCGTTTCTAGATATAGTAAGGAAGTCTTAGAACGATATAGGACACTAAAGTGGCCTAGGAAGAAGGAACACGTAGCCAACTATAGACACGAAGTTCACATGTAGAGAACGGTAAGACACATGATGAATGTTGCCACAGTAGAACCAAGATGGATTAGAATCCCAAATAAGAGATAAGTTTTACGAACTGTAAGATACAGTAAGACGGAATTCACATGATTATGCCATTGAATAAGTTGGAACAATAAAGGCTAGAATGACATGATTCTCTATGAAAATAAGTGCTCAAAAGAGAAGAATTTCAATTATAAGGTGGGTAAAACGTAGATAAGACCCTAATAAACCTCTTATAGATTAAAGAGACGATATAGTTTTGTTCTTCTGAAAAAGCATACCCCACTTAGTAGTACAAGCTTTAGATCTAGAATGATCTCTTAACCCCAAATGGGCTGTGAAAACCGTAAAACTACCCAAGCATTTGCAATATGCTATGGTAGTATGTCCTAGATTCTAGAGCAAGTACAAGGGAATCGAAAGTACAATTTCATACACTATGAAAATCTATTACCATTAAATGTTGTGATAGGATGTTGAAATTTCTAGAATAAGCACCCCTAAGGGGAATCTATGGTATAATCTCCTTATGTTAAGGGACTTGATGTACCTTATTATATAGTATCGTAGTGGGATTTTCTGCTAGAAGAAGAAGAAAACCATCAACTTGCCTTTAAGAAACTAGAAAAAATTCCTATAAGACACACTAGTTTTGATTAGAAATCATGAGAATGATTTAGATAATCAAGTATAATTTAAAAATTTCTCATGATCAATATAGAGGTCACAAAAGCAAAACTAAGAGACCCAACAAATATGAAAAAAAAAGAAAGAAAAAGGACAAATTTTCCTTTTCTAGCACATCAACTAGAGGCGAGACATGTTCAAGAGAGATATAAAAGGATAAGCCCAACTGTTATAAACCTTAGAAGTTTTAAAACAAGTGGATGAACATGTTTTAGACAATCTTTATCGCTAGTCTGGGATGACTAGATGATAAAGATCTATAGATTAAGCAATAAAAAGATGAACTTTTTGGCCAATTCCTATGCACCAGATTATAATCTAGATGCGGATATACAACCTAAGGTATAAAATAGGGTTAGTATAAGTCTTGAAACAAGAGAAAGATGGCTTCAAGAAAACGAGACCATATTTCCATATCAAGACACTTGGGGTGAATTACTAAAAGAGAGGAAACCCCATAGGATTAAGTTATGAAGCTATAGGATACCCTTAGTCTATCCTAAATTTTGAGGACGAAAATTCTATAAGGTGGGTAGATGGTAATGACTGAAAAAATCTAAAATAAATAATAAGTATGATTAATTAAGGATTTTTCCATAATTACTCAACTAAGTGCTTAAGAAAGTACAAATATAGAACTTACTAACACTCAAATTTCTAAGGCCTTAATAGCTATAAGACCTTAGAAATAAATAATGTTATGAATGCACAAATTTGTGTGCTTTATTTATGAGACATGTAACAACATAATGCTATGATAGTACATTAAAATAATTATATAATGTGCTAAAGTAAAAGTTTATGATGTCAAGAATAATCTGTACAGTATGGATAAATTTATGGAAATGATTTCATGACAGTATGGAAATTTTAATAAGGCATGATACAGTAAGAGATTAAAGCTTATGAAATTATTTTCAACAGAGCAAAAATTTTTCAGTTTTAAAGAGTATAGTTATGCTTACAGGAATTTCAAGTTTTTGGATCAAAATTTGATCAACCCGATCACAACACAGTATAGACTTCAAAGACTAGCATGTGTCTATAAATGCGCAAAAATGTAGCAAAAGAAAAAAAATCCCACAAAAATCATATTTTCTCTCTCAACACTTTTTCTCTCCTTTGACTCTAGTCAAGATTTCAGTGTCCATTTTTGACACCTCCTGCGCCAACAAAAAGCTCTCGACAAGCTCGTTTCAACGAGGTGTCGTGCCGGCCACAACTCCGTTGGAGGAAGCTACACGCGTTGGTTAAAGTGGCAGAGAAACCTAAATTTTTTGACAAGATTTCTCCACCGTCCAAGCACTGATTGACACGATCTTGGTGTTTAAAGATTCAGCATGATGAGAGGAACAAGATGGTACCAGCCCCACGATCAAACTTTAGCTGGAGGAGCTCAACAAAACCACCTCATCGTTGGCATCGAGCCACCATCGGACCTGCCATCTCCGATAGCGGTGTGACACACTACTAGTGCCAAAAGGACCAGAGGCGGATGGCGAGCAAGACACCCCAATTAATTGCTGGTGGTAGCAACCCGACATCGGAGTTCCAAGAACACCACCATCAACCACCGTGGCAACCACCATCGCCACCATTCCCGACCCCATAGCCTCAAATTGGTTGGGGGAAAAGACTCAAAGCATCTCGACAAAGCTAATTCCCTGACCAATTTTGCAAAAATCCTGCTGGAGGATCATGATCGGTCTTCGCTTTCGTGTGCCGCCGTGAGGCACATGGGACCACCGTTCTAGACGGTGGTGAAGTGCACCACTATCATCATCACGCTTAGATAACCTCGAGAAAGGCCCTTGGCCAATTTGGTTGAATCACTGCTGAGAGACCTAGATCGAAACTGTCGGTTGTGGTCGAGAAATCAATCTTCGATTTGAGCAGTTGGAGGTTAGATTGGGAGAGATTAACTATGCCAATCAACTTAAAAGGCCAAAAATAAGGGGGAGTCAAAGTTATAGTTCATTCCAACCACTAGAGCCCCCGCACGCGCTGCCATGTGCCGCCACATGTGGCTAGGCTCCAGCGGACCTTGGGTCCTAAGCTCTTGACCTCTGATCGACGATTCGAGACTTCCTCCTGATTCATTTCGATGCTCTAAATGTGATGGTACCATCTGTTTGAGCTAATTTCACTCTAATAAAAATCATCTAGTATCGACTATATACGGATCGAGGCAACTCTAATTGCAGTAACAGAGTCCAGAATGATGTTTCCAACAATGTATGATCTCCAAGAAGCATTCCTAGCCATTCATGGTCACTCGAGGAGCATTGCAGAGGGAGCTAGACTATAGATACAACAAGATACAACTAGACTCACTTAGCTTGGAGTCCAAGTAAGTAGGAATCTAGCCTTCAGTATGAATGGTTTTTAAATAAAATGTTTTAAATGTTTTCATAAAAATTTTTAAAAATGTACGATCAGTGATTTGTCACACTATGTTATGTATGATGTTTTCTCATGTTATGATATAATGATTCGTTATGTTCATGTTAGACATGTATGCCCTAAGCAATAAAAATGTAATATTTTTTTTGGAGATTTTTTATCAATAAAGAATTTATTTATTATTTATATATCAAATCTTGTCTTCTTTATATTCATATTTGTTGAATGTATGTTAAGCAAACAAAAATTTGAGACTGTCGATCTAAACCTTTAAGAATTAGGCATATGATGGACAGATTATGCGGAAGACATGATTCTTAAGGTGACAGTCTAAATCATAAGATCCACAATCGAGAGAATAAAGTTGGGCACTTCATTTATGCAAAGATTGTTATGTTGTCTATATCCCTATTGGGAGATGGTTTGTCTTGACCATCGGAGGTGGACTCTACGAATAGAAACATTGGCACATTTTCATAGATGACGATTTTTTGGATCGAGACATAAAGTGAATTGATTTGGATTAATAATTATGTCTCGGTAAATCGATTTGCTTTAGACAATTATTTGTATTGTATCTTAATCCTGAGATGAATAGTGAGCCCGTTGTCTTGACTTATGTCTTTTGATGTACCAAAGGGTGATATCTATATTTTAATAGTGGTATGCATGCCTGTACGTTGAAGGCATGACTCTTGGTAGCGTAGACCTGTTATTCATAGATATGGAATCCATAACTCCTCTTTAGGAGTAGTTGATATCCTCTTATATGCGTTATCCTGTAATTGGAAATTGGAGCGCTCAACCATTTGAATACATAGGTGTAACCGAATGGTATACCATCTTTAGATGGTGAGAAACTAATTGGGAAGGTAAGACAGAACTTGTCTTTAAGCTAATTATAGATAATCCTTTGAGGATACGATACATTATGATATGTCATGGAGACTTAGCTACACGGGCTTCGTAATTCTATATAGTTCAAGAGTACAGTTCTAGGCTTTTAATGGAGAAGCATTGGAGTTAATAATTATGAAATGTATATCTGGGATATTGGGTTTCATAATTATCAGGAGCTTAAACTATATAGGTCCATTAGGTCCCCTTTGCTAGCTCACAAAAGTCCTGTAACGATTCAGCATGCTTTTCCAATAACTAGTGACTTATGTCATATTATCAGGTTGGCTGAAATTCGATAAGATCAGATAATTCATGTCTATTTATCGGTTGAATTAATTTTGTGATAAAAAATTAATTCAAGTTAAACTTGTTGAATTATCGGGATTAGATAATTTATGTCTGTTTATCGGTTGGATTAATTTTGAATAAATTAATTCAAGATAATCTTGTTGAATTATCAGGAATGTTTATTTTTCTAGAGATTATCTAGATAAAGTTGTTTTAATTAGATAACTTCTCTATTGGGTTACTTGACTTAAAACTGGAGCTTTATCCTAAGGATCTCGGGTGGAAAATAAAAGATTCTCAGGGATCATTTATCACAAGTTCGGCATGCCGATGGACCAAGTTCGGCATGCTAGCCGCGCGGTTTTTAATCTCGTATTTTTTACTCAATTTTATTAGATATTGATCCGGATTCGAATTTTTGAGGCCTTATCTGATAAGGACCAACCATGGGACAACCTCTATATAAAGGGAGTGAGTCTCTTTATTAATTAGATCAATTGGTAGATTAAGAGTGAAACTTTGCTGGTAAGATTCTAGAAACTCCTTGGGAGCTCTTGTTCACAAATCAGGAACACTAGCTTTAGGTTCTCTCAATTGGTTAGAAGGAGAGTCGCCTGGTGGAAGAGCTATATGTGTGAGCCCACACTCACTTCGATCATGGATAGAGAATAGCAAAGTAGGCTAGTTGGTTAAGGTCCTTCTAGAATGTTATTTTCTTCGTTGATTACAGGAGCTTTTTGAAACACAAAAGGTTAGTAAGATTTGGTTAATCTATGCATATAGCATGTCAAACTTATGTTTTGGAAAATACTCTAATATAAAACTTTTTAAAATTTCGCTGCATATTATTTTTCCAACAATTGGTATCAAAGGCAGGTTTTTACATAAATTTGCAAGTTTGTGATCATATTATATGAACAAATTATGTGATCTTGATCCTCCTATGCTTGAATTTAATTTTATAGAGAGTTGGCACTCTAGGGTTTCTATATATTTTTATATTATCATATTGATTGAATTATTATTAATTAATTAATTAATTAATTTGTATCGATTATGGTTCCTTAGAGGTTAGAATGTGTATCTAAGTTTTTCATGTAATTAGATGGCGGACTATCATCTTTGTCTAATTATTATTTAATTTTAAATTTGTAAGAATTTTGTAATTAAATAATCATTCGGAGAAGAAGGATTTAGAAGCATATCTAAAAGATGGATGATGGCATTTCCAGGTATTTCCTTAGTCTCTAATTTTATGTTTTTTGAATTGTTGAAAATAAAATTGATGAATTGCATCAAAATTTGTATTTTCTAGAAAGAGGTGATCTTTGCTTGGTTGGCATGCTGAACATTCAAGTTTGGTAGGCCGATGGTCGCAAATCAACAGGCCGAACTTTGGGTTTGGTAGGCAGTCAACAGGGTAGAAATCATGTGGCTCTGGCGGCTGGCCAAACTTTTGGTTCTGCAGGCCGATCTGTCATGTATTAGTAGGCCAATTTGTGAAGATTGGCAAGCCGGTGGTTCATGACCGGCAGGCCAATTACCTAGATCAGTTTGTCTGCAGAGAGCAAAAAAATTTTCTAGAAAATGTGCAGTTTTCGATAAAGTTTTAATTTTATTTTTGGGACAATTATGAGAAACATTAAAATTTAGATCTGACCAGAAATATGAAGTATTCGATCTATGCAGGATTGAAGACTGGAAGATGGGTATTACATGAAGAAGGATACAGCTTGAGGATTCAAGGATGAAGAATTGATTATATGTTTTGATTATTCTCTTGTAATCTTTATTTTCCATAGAATAGGGAGTGTCGTTCATATTAAAATTGTTCATGCATGTCTTTTAAAATAAAACCTTGATTTCAAAAAATTGAGTAGGAGAAGGTTTTCAAAGAGAGGACCTAAGGTCTCCATCGTTGGTCCATAGGTAGCATATGGTGGTTTCGACCACTAGGAAGGGACTTCATCATGTACCGGGTTGGATCTCCAAAAAGATAAAGTATTTTAGCATGATTTATGGTTGCACACCCCTTGGAGAAAATATTAAAATGATGGTTATACACTCATGTTACTTTTATTATTAACCTCCCCTACGAGCTCTGTTAATAAAATTAATGGCCATAGAAATGATTATTAATATATGTTGGATCATACGGGTCCTGGATGACATATATTAATTAGGAGGGGATCCGTGTTCCTGATTGAATTTGGCATAACTCTCCTAGGAGCTTGTTAAATTCTGAGTTAGGAATTATCATTGTAAGGTTATGATATTTTCAAAGTTTTGACACATAAACACATTTGTATGTTTTTACATTATTGTGTTATCTTACTAAACTAGCATACTGTGCTTGCTTATGTTTGTTATATGATTCTTTATTGTCAATTAAAAATGTTTAAAAACGCTTTATCATCGATATTTGACAGAAACCAATTAATCGAAGAGAATTATAATGATTGGAAACGAAACCTGAATATCGTCCTCTTCTTTGAGAAACTGAAATTTGTGCTGACAATCCCTTGTCCTCCCAAGCCTACGGGAGATTCCACCAATGATCAATTCCAAGCATATGATCATTGGAAAGATGCAAATGATCAGGCCCACTGCTATGTTATGGCTAGCATAAATAACGTGCTGCAGGCTCAATATGAAAATTATAAGACTGCTAAGCAGATCTTGGATAATCTGGAAGACATGTTTGGAGGTCAGGCCCTAAGAAAGTGGCAAGAGGTACTTCAGAAACTTCTTAATTGTAAGCAAAAACTAAAGACATCTGTAAAGGAGCACATGATGTTGGTCATGGGTTACCTCGCTGAGGCTCAAACCAATGGTGCTTGACATCGCTGTTGAAACTCAGATGACTATGGTCTTTGAGACTCTGTCTAAGGAGTTTATCCCGTTTAGAGTTACTTTTAATTTGAGCAATAGACGGCATATAACCTTAATAGAGTTAATGAAACAGTTACAGAAATTTGAACTACTGATCAGGGAATCTCCTATGGGTGACGAGGCCAAATTGGCAGCTATTTTTGGTTCCAATCCGAACCCTAGGAATGGAAAGAAACAACAGGCCAAAAATGGGAAGTTTTCTATTCCTACTAACACTAAGAGCAAGAAGAAGAAGAAGAAGAACCTAAAGAAGCTTAAGTGCTTCTTTTGCAAGAAGGTCAGGCACATTAAGAAGCATTGCAAGGACTTCCTTTCCAAAAGAGGTAGGTGTGATCTTCTGTATTTAGAAACTTGTTTGGTTGAGGAATCCAGTGACATATGAGTCATAGATTCTGATGCAACTAATCATGTTTGTGTTTCTCTACAGGGGTTCAAAGAAACAAGAAGTTTGCTTCATGAAGACTTCACACTTCGGATGGGCGATGGATCCTTGGTCTTAGCAGAAGCAGTGGGAGACATCGAATTTAATTTTACGAGATTGTTTTTATGTTCCTAAATTTAAAAGGAATTTAATTTCTGTAGCTTGTTTATTTAAAGACTCCTATTTGGTTTCTTAAATAATAAAGTGATGATTCGTATAAACAAATCTTTTATCTATTTTGGATGGATGCAAAATAATCTATATTTTACCAAACCTAAGATGGACGTACTGCTTAATGTTGAGATGAACGATAATAACTCTAAAAGACTTAAAACTTATCTTCGGCATTTGCGCCTTGTTCATATTAACCTAAATAGGATTCAAAGATTGGTAAGGGATGGACCTTGAAGTCACTTAATGGTGGAATCAATACCTCAATGTGAATTTTGTTTAGAGTGTAAAATGACCAAAAGACCATTCGAGTCTAAGGGCAATAGGGCCGAAGGGGTTCTAGAACTTGTGCATAGTGATGTTTGCAGACCATGAACATACCAACACGAGGAGGGTATGAGTATTTCGTCACTTTCATTGACGATTACTCAAGGTATGGGTATGTGTACTTGATGCACCACAAAAGTGAAACCTTTGACAAGTTCAGGGAGTTTCGGGCTGAAGTGGAAAAGCAATTGGATAGACCCATAAAAGCACTTCGATCTGATCGAGAAGGAGAATACCTTTCTAATAAGTTCTTGGGATTAGAGAATGAGGTTTTATCTCATTTGACTATGCTAGGCACTCTGTAGTAGAACGGCGTAGTGAAGAGAAGAAATAGGACTTTATTGGACATGGTTAGGTCCATGATGAGTTATTCATCATTACCTTTATCCTTTTAGGGATATGCACTACAAACCGCATGTTATCTTTTGAATAACATGCCTTCCAAATCGGTCCCTAAAACTCCTCACGAGTTGTGGACGGGTAAGAAGACATCCTTAAACCATATTCACATATGGGGATATCTGGCTCATGTCCTATTTAAGGATGCCAATAAGTTGAAAGCACGTTTGGAAGTTTGCGTGTTTGTAGGATAAAGGAAAATAAAGTCGTGGTTTCAACTCATGCAGCTTTCCTTAAGGAGAGTTACATGGACGACTTTAAGCCTTGAAGCAAAGTGGTGCTCAAGGAGTTAAGGAGTGATCCAATCACTCTGGGGGTTCCAAATGAAACTATTCCAATCAGTGTAGGAAAATCAAACAAACCTAAACAACAATCTAAGGGGCTTCGGCATAGTGGGAGGATCAGGCGTCAACCCAAAAGGTATGTGTTCAATGGTGAGGCCTTCTTGGCTGAACCATATGAACATGACAGGGATCCTTACACTTATGCATGGGCTATGGAGGATGTTGATTTGAAACTCTAGACAAAGGTCATGAATACAAAGATGAAGTCTATGGAGACTAATCGAGTCTGAGAGCTTGTGGATCTTCCCGAAGGGATAAAACCCATAGGGTGTAAGTGGATCTACAAGAGGAAAAGAAGAGTAGATGGAAAGGTCGAAACCTTTAAGGCTAGACTGGTAGCTAAGGGATACACGCAAAAGGAAGGAATCAATTACGAGGAAACCTTTTCGTCTGTAGCCTTGCTTAAGTCCATCCGGATTCTCTTATCTGTAGCTGCTGCTTTTGATTACGAGATTTGATAGATGGATGTCAAGACGGCTTTTCTAAATGGCTATCTTGATGAATCCATTAATATGGAACAACTAGATGGGTTCAAGGTCAAGGGTCAAGAGGGTAAGGTTGTAAGCTGCTAAGGTGAATTTATGGACTTAAGCAGGCTTCCCGTTCTTGGAACATAAGATTTGATCAAGTGATCAAGACTTATGGGTTCTCACAAAATGTGGATAAACCATGTATGTTCAAACACATTAAGGATAGGAAGGTGGTTTTCTACTGCTCTATGTAGATGACATTTTGCTAATTAGCAATGATGTTGGGGCATTGTCATCGGTCAAATTATGGTTGACCAAATAGTTTGACATGAAGGACTTGGGTGAGGCTAATTTTGTTCTCAGTATCCAGATTTTTAGGGATAAGAAAAACAAAATGATAGCTTTGTCATAAGCTGGCTATATAGATAAAATTCTCAAGAGGTTTGCAATGCTGGATTCCAAGAAAGGTGGGTAACCATCTAGGTCTGGAATTACTATTTCTAAGAAAGACTCTCCAAAGTCTGAGGAAGAAAGAGAACGCATGAAGAAGGTACCTTATGCTTTGATAGTAGGTAGTCTCATGTATGTCATGCTTTGCACACGATCGGATATTTGTTATGCAGTCGGGATTGTAAGTCGATTTCAAGCAGATTTGGGTCCGAACCATTGGGTTGCAGTAAAGCATATTTTCAAGTACCTGAGAAGGACTCGAGGGTATATGCTTGTGCATTAGGGTGAGGACTTGACTCCTCTAGGATTTATTGACTCGAATTTTCAATCCTGTTTGGATTCTAGGAGATCGACTTTGGGGTTGTGTTTACTCTGGACGGCAGTGCCATCAGTTGGAAAAGTGTGAAATAAGATTGCACTTCAGATTCAACGATGGAGGCTGAGTATGTGGTAGTTAGTGATGATTCTAAAGAAGCAGTGTGGCTCCGCAAGTTCCTTAGAGATCTTGAGGTAGCTCCTGGTATAGATAAGGCGGTTTCACTGTATTGTGATAACAGTGCCACGGTAGCTAATGCTAAGGAACCAAGATTTCACAAGAAGAGTAAGCACATTGATCGAAAGTATCATGTGATAAAGGACTTCGTCGAGGGCGGGCACGTCACGGTGTGCAAAATTATGTCAGAGGACAATTTAGCTGATCTATTTATGAAGACACTTACTAGGAGAGTCTTCGAGAGGCATGTGCAAGCTATGGGGATACGAGATTTGCCATATTTACTCACTTAGTACAAGTGAGAGATTGTTAGACGTGTATGCCCTAAGGAGTAAAAATGTAATATATTTTTAGAGATATTTTTATCAATAAAGAATTTATTTATTCTTATATACCAAATCTTGTCCTCTTTACATTCATATTTGTTGAATGTATGTTAAGCAAATAAAAGTCTGAGACTGTCAGTCTAATCCTTTAAGAATTGGGCATATGATGGACAGATTATTCCGAAGACACGATTCTTAAGGTGATGGTCTAAATCATAAGATCCGCAATCGAGGGAATAAAGTTGGGTGCTTTATTCATGCAAAGATTGTTATGTTGTCTATATCCCTATTGGGAGATGGTTTGCCTTGACCATCGGAGGTCGACTCCGCAAATAGAAACATAAGCACTTTTTCATAGGTGACAATATTTTAGATCGGGACATAAAGTGAATTAATTTGGATTAATAATTCTATTTCGGTAAATCAATTCACTTTAGACAATCATTTGTATTGTATCTTAATCCTAACATGAATAGTGAGTCTGTTGTCTTTACTTATGTCTTTTAATGTATCAAAGGGTGATATCCACATTTTAAGAGTGGTACGCATACCGGTACGCATATCGGTACGTTGGAGGCATGACTCTTGGTAGCGTAGACCTGTTATTCATAGATATGGAACCCATAGTTTCTCTTTAGGAGTAGTTGATATCCTCTTATATGTGTTATCCTGTAATTGAAAAACTACAGCGCTTAACCATTTGGATACATAGGTGTAACCGAATGATATAACGCCTTTGGATGGTAAGTTTTTCGATAGTGAGATAATAGAACATAAGATAAAACTAATCGGAAAGGTAAGATAGAACTTGTCTTTAAGCCGATTATGGATAATCCTATGGAGATACAATACATTATGATATGTCATGGAGACTTAGCTATTAGATTTCGTAATTCTATATAGTTCGAGAGTGCAGCTCCAAGCTTTTAGTAGAGTAACGTTGGAGTTGATAATTATGAAATGTATATCTGGGATATTGGTTTTCATAATTATCGGGAGCTTAAACTATATAGGTCCATTAGGTCCCCTTTGCTAGCTCACAAAAGTCTTGTAATAATACAACGCGTTTTTCCAATAACTAGTGACTTATGTCATATTATCAGGTTGGTTGAAATTTGATAGGATCAGATAATTCATGTCTATTTATCGGTTGAATTAATTTTGTGATAAAAAATTAATTCAAGATAAAATTGTTGAATTATCAGGATCAAATAATTTATGTCTATTTTATCGATTGGATTAATTTTGAATAAATTAATTCAAGATAATCTTGTTGAATTATTAGGAATGTTTATTTTTCTAGAGATTATCTAGATAGAGTTGTTTTAATTAGATAACTTCTTTATTTGACTTAAAACTGGAGCTTTATCCTAAGGATCTCGGGTGAAAAATAAAAAATTCTCAGGGATCATTGATCACAAGTTCGGCATGCCGATGGACCAAGTTTGGCATGTTGGTCTCCTAGATCGGCATGCCGGCCGCGCGATTTTTGATCACGTATTTTTGACTCAATTTATTAGATATTGATCAGGATTCAAAATTTTGAGGCCTTATCTGATAAGGACCAACCATGGGACGACCTCTATATAAAGGGAGTGAGTCTCTTTATTAATTAGATCAATTGAGAGATTAAGAGTGAAACTTTGCTGGTAAGATTCTAGAAACTCTTGAGAGCTCTTGTTCACAAATGACGAACACTAGCTTTGGGTTCTCTCAATTGGTTAGAAGGAGAGTCGCCTGGTGGAAGAGCTATATGTGTGAGCCCATACTCACTCCAATCGTGGATAGAGAATAGCAAAATAGGTCAGTTGGTTAAGGTCCTTCTAGAATGTTATTTTCTTCATTGATTGTAGGAGCTTTTTGGCACACAAAAGGTTAGTGAGATTTGGTTAATCTATGTGTATAGTGTGCCAAACTTGTGTTTTGGAAAGTACTCTAATATAAAAATTTTTAAAATTCTGCTGCATACTATTTTTCCACCAGTTCATGCCATGCCATGACTTTTATGTTGTGATTATGTCATGACTAATATGTGATATAAGCAACATGTTTGCAATTGCCATGCTAAATGTATGAATGATAAGTTATAGCACTGAATTATGTAAGCATTTGATATGCCCACTAAAGTTAAAAAGAGGTTTCAACTAAAGATAACAAAAGAAAAATGTCGTACCAGCTTCCTTGATGTGAGGTACACAAGAAAAGTTAAAGTTATTACCTCATTGATGTGAGGTACCCAAGTAAAGTTAAAGTTATGACCTCGGTGTTCGATGGGCTCAAGTCTTCTACAAGAGAAGCATCATGCTTATGATCTCATGATTAATGATGTTGATATGAAAACTAAAGTTTGTAAGATAAGGAAAGTTAAGTAACAAGACAAGTTATAGCTTAAATAATTAAGCATAAAACAAGTTGATAAGCTAGCATAAAATATTCATGCATATTTTTATTAAAATGTTTTTTAATTATGTTTTACGAGATTGATTTCCTACTTGCTGAGTGAAAGCTTATTTTAGTATGTTCATACTGTAGGTAAAAAAACCTATCATTGTCAGTGACATTGATGGGCAGTGGTGAGCGGCGGACGAATGGTGGAGATGGGAATGGATACCGCTCATGCAATTTGTAGTATTTTCGTAGTATTAGTTTATGAATTTATGCATGTCTTTGTTTTACGAAAACCAAGATTGTGATTATGCAACCTTGGTGTAGAGAATTTTAAGTTTTAAAAATGTTGCAATAGACAATGTAACCAATGCATGAGATTTTTAAGTAAGAAAGTTATAAGCTTATGTAGTATTAAAAAAGATTATTGGAGTTTTACGTTAAATTAAGAAATGAACTTTATGAATATGTTTCATGAAGTTATTAATGTGAAAGTTTAGATGATTATGCTTTGAGAAATTATTATGTTGGATTTAAGGAAGTTTTAAAGAGTATTTAGTATGATCATATTTCATCATTTAATTTAATATTCTTTTGAAATAGTTTTATTTAAATTAAGAAATGTTTTAAAAGTAATAGTTTTTAGATAACTGTCCTTATGTTTAAAGGAAAAGTTTCAAGAAAATTATCATGGTTATGTTTTAAGAGATTAATGTGATGAGGTATGTACAAGTTAAGTTTTTAGGATTTATGATTATGTTAAAACGTAATGATTATTATGTTATTTTCACGTTTGAGAAATTAATGTTACTATGTTAGTTTTACAAAATTAAGTTTTGAGAAATGATTAATATTTTTTGAAGGTTATATGTTACTAATTCTTTATCATCAAGAATTCATTTAAAAAAAAATATTTCGTAATGTTCAGTACTTTATATTAAAGTATGTTGAAGTTACGATTATGTTTAAGTTAAGTAAGAACCATGTAGGTAGGGTCGTTACACACCGTCACCCTAAAATTTTCAAAATCGTTCACTATTTCCATAACAACCTTAGAATTCACAATTTCCATCAAATCCACAATTTCAAAAGCCTCCATAAAATTTTCCACTTCCTGAATGTTTTAATTCATGAGTTAAAACTCTTGAGGATGTTTTGCAAAAATTCATTTATAAACAGGAAGTCATTTAACACTCGCACTGCACAAGACATTCATGAGATTAAGTTCACTTCTTCACTTGCAATTAAAGAAAAGAAGCAAATTCTCTGCTCAACCTGTACATCATCCATCTGCAAATGAAACTGCCTTTTCAAGTTCTTCATCACAACAAGAAATTGTTAATTTTATTTCAACTCTTCAAGGTAATAAAACTATAGATAAAATTGTTGACTCAACTTTGAAGAACCATAATAATTTTAATAGTATTGAGGGAAGTTTTAACCAAGAAGATGTCGTTTCTAAAGAGAAATTTGTTCCTAAAGTTTGTTTTTTACAAGCTTTGCTTTCAGAAGAGAAGTTTGATAAGAGTGCTGAGATTTTTGAACTTTTCAAGCAAGTTAAGATTAATATTCAAATTTTAGATGCAATTAAACAAGTCCTATCTTATACTAAATTCTTGAAAGATTGTTGTACAATAAAAAAAACATAATACTGGTTAAAACTGTATTTTTTTTTTATAATTAGTTGGCCTTATTCAGGCCTCCAAATTATTCTTTACAAATTCCGACTAATTACTCACTTTTTCAAAAGTCAAAGCTCTGTTTTTCTCCGTCAATAAATTCAAAGGCCGTGAAAACAAATTGTACAAAAGAGAGGACCTCTTTTTAACATAATTTATAAACTTATACATAGCTCCATTGATATAAAATGGATTTATATGTGTATATGGTTTTTCCTTGTACCATACATAGTAACAAAACTTATAAAAAAAAAAGGTCAAAATTTATGGTACGGAGAGTGTTTGAGAACAAGCTCTAACTGTAAGAGTAAAAAGTTTTTATACGTTAGAACGTAAAACATGTAAAACCCTAATATTGTTACAATATTTCAATGGTTAAGAAGCTATAGCACAACTTTTCTGCCATAAGAAGCTAGAAGAGCCTTATAGAAAATAACGCGAAAAATAAGAGGTCCTATTTGTAGTCATATAAATAAGAAATATATTAAAAAAACGGTGAAGTCGACCGGGTCTCATCGTCCTGTTTCATCATCAAACATTCAGCATTACCATGGGATGATGATCATAGAAGAAGGAAAAGAAAAATGACAAAAGCCTGGGAACCGTCAAATCGGAAATCGAGAAAGAAGACGAGAAGCGTTATCCGCCGAACGACATCTGACGTCCACAGGCTCTGTCTCCCATCCCAACGCCGCCACGTGTCCCTCCGTAACCTTCTTTCACTCCAAAGAAGGAAAAAAAAAAAAACCCAATTCCTATCTCGCTCTTTCGTTCGCATCCATGGCTACCCAGTTGCGTATTTAAAGCCTTGGATCATCTTTTGCCTCGAATCGAGCACCATCAACCTCTCCGTCCCTATAATTCTGTGTTCTTTTATTATTATTATTTCAATAGCAATAGTTGTTTTTGAGTCGTTCAAACAGAAAAAGAAAAGAATAAAAAAAAAAATGGATCACGAGGCCGATACCCACCGAACTGACTTGATGACAATAACGAGGTTTGTCCTGAACGAGCAGTCGAAGCACCAAGAGTCACGCGGCGACTTCACCATCTTGCTCAACCACATCGTTCTTGGCTGCAAGTTCGTATGTTCTGCTGTTAACAAGGTATTCTTTTTCTTGTTTGAGTTAATCTTTCTCTTTCTTTTTCACGTCGGTCTTTTTTAGAAGATCTTTTTTTTTTTTTAATTACTTTGGAATTATGTTATTAGGTGATGGGTACTGGTGGGATATGTGTATATCTATAAATGATAGAAGGGTCATACTTTAAATTCAATTATTTCTTCTTTTTTGAGCATTTTTGACTTGGACTATTTGATAAAAAAATGTGGGTTTATTGATTTTTAGTTGGTGGGTTACATAAGCGAATGGTTCCTCCTATATACATTTATTTCTCTTGCATCTTTCGTCATCTTTTCAAAGAGGCATTTTGACTGAACTAGTATTGGGTAATTGGGTATTTGTGAAATTGTTCTTCTGAATCTGATATTCAACTATTTCTTTTCTCTTTCTCTCTCTCTCTCTCCCTTTTTTTTTTTTTGTCATTTTTTGAGCATGACTTAGACTAGTTGGGTAATTTGCTGTTTTAGTACTCCTTGGGTGAAATATATAAGTTATAAATTGGTTTCTTTCCTTTATCTGTTGTGGCAGGCTGGTCTGGCCAAGCTCATTGGACTTGCTGGTGAGACCAATGTCCAGGTAAGTCCTTGGTGGGTTCCTTTCTTCTAAACAACAAAAGAAAAAGAAAAGAAACGTGTTTTTAGTGGCTGACTCAGAAATACCAACTTTGTCTTTACATATTTGGTTCTATTGCTGAGACGAGCATTTCAAACAGCTTACCAATTTTCTATTTGCTTTTTGTTTCTTTCTGTTGCTTTTTCATATGAGATAATACTTTTACGTCAAGTCATTTTGGGTTTTGACTGAAGGGTGAAGAGCAGAAGAAACTAGATGTGCTTTCCAATGAGGTTTTTATCAAGGCTTTGACAAGCAGTGGCCGAACCGTAAGTCACCAGATCTAATGGTTTTTTATTATTTTTACTTTTATTTTTGTTACATTAATTATCCATAAATGTCAAAAACGATCCTTTGTTAAACAATTTGTGTGTCTTGGTATTGCCAGTGCATCCTTGTATCCGAAGAAGATGAAGAGGCAATAATTGTGGAGTCATCCAAACGTGGAAGGTGCTTGTTCCAAACA
Source organism: Artocarpus heterophyllus (assembly GCA_025403435.1). NCBI lineage: Eukaryota > Viridiplantae > Streptophyta > Magnoliopsida > Rosales > Moraceae > Artocarpus > Artocarpus heterophyllus. The sequence goes on from CM046333.1 coordinate 29,337,995, forward strand.
ATTTTGTTCTTGGATATATATATATATATATACAGCGGCTAGTTCGAGTTGTTATTAACTACTTTTTGCTATGTAGAAGTTAGAAGCTAAAAATCTAGCTTCCCAAAATCACTATAAAGTTCACTGATGTCCATGCAAAAGTGCTTTTATACATTTTACTGAATATTTGGTCGCGTCTTTTAGTATGCAAAGTGCTTTTAAGAACTCAAAAGCAATCCCAAAGTGCTTTCACTAATATGTTCTTTTGGTTGTAGGTATTGTGTTGTTTTCGATCCACTGGACGGATCCTCTAACATTGATTGTGGTGTTTCGATTGGGACAGTAAGATCTTTCTTCTTCATTGTTCTCAAATATGATTTCAGTTTTTAATTCGTTCTAATGTTGTTTCGTTTTAACTCTGTCCTGGCATATAAAAATGAAGCAATTATTTGTTCTAGAATAACTCAAATATTGCGGTGAAAAAATAAAATGTGTCTTGCAGATTTTTGGGATTTATGCAATCAAAGATGACCATGAACCTGCTCTAGATGATGTCTTGCAACCCGGGAAGCATATGTTAGCAGCTGGCTATTGCATGTATGGGAGCTCTTGCATGGTAATGTGAAACATTACCCTTCTCTTGTTTTTATGTAAGTAGAATTTGCTTAGTTTTTTTGTTTGATATCACCCACCCTTGTGTTTCGTGACTTTCTTAATGATCTTCTTTTATTCTAGAAAATTAAGAAAGACCCCTTTGAATTCGATTCGAATTTCTTATAAATTTCTCACCCGAGCTTGTTAGATTGGGGAAGGTTGCATTCTAGCATTGTCGTAATTTGTTAGAACTTTCAAGTTCAGAGTAGTTTTTCCCAATTTCAAGGAATAAAAGGGTTATCCATAAGAAAAACTCAAAACGTGCGGAAAGTTTTTGAAACTATCCATAATAAAGTTGTATTATATTCTGCAATATCGCTTAATGTATATAGTTTTAACATATCAAAACTTTTCAAGATTGAAGGATTAGTAAACATAGTCCCTTCTTTAACTTCCTCTTACAAATTGTCCCAATAAAGGAGCAAATGACAATTCCTTCTTTCAAATACTCTCTTGTTTTGACTAGTGTGACTACTGTTGTAATTTTTTGATAGAGATCAGGTGTAATATCCATTCTTGTTAGTTAAATACTAGTGTTGTATTCTTTTCTGAATTTTGGAGTTATGAGAGCAATGAATTAGCCTAACCTTTTCGATTCTTTTGGAATATATGTTTTTATTGCAGCTTGTGTTGAGCACTGGCAATGGAGTTAATGGGTTCACCCTCGACCCATCTCTTGGCGAGTTCATACTAACTCACCCAAACATCAAGGTAGACTCAGCTATTTGTGTAGTTAACATGATTCATGATGTGTTCCTTGGCTTTGTAATAGACTCGACATACATCATCTTTGTCCGTGCTATCTTGGTACTTGCCATAGACTCCTTACAAATTGCTTCCCAATTGGTTTCTTTTACAGATTCCAAAGAAGGGAAAAATCTATTCTGTGAACGAAGGAAATGCGAAGAATTGGGATGGTCCAACAGCCGAGTACGTAGTATTCGATTCAGTGATCTTGCTTGTTTTGTTGGGGTTCACACCAAAGATGCCTGATTTTTTTTTTTTTTTTCATTCCTTTCTCTTTATGATTCACAGGTATGTGGAAAAATGCAAATTCCCTAAGGACGGTTCACCATCAAAGTCTCTGAGATATGTTGGAAGGTAAAGATTTCTCAACCTGGTGATTGAAATGATGCTCATGCACATCTTTAATTTGATTTGCAATTCGAATTGCTTGTTTGAATTCTGAATCTCCAAGTCCCAAACAAAAGCACAAGAGGAAGAGAGGAGAGCAGACGTATAAAATTTTTCAAATGGTTTCGAAGGATATTAATATTGTTGTTGTTGTCACTGGTATTTGTCATTGTCATTGTCTTTTTCTGAGTCTTTGCGTTGTTCTGAAACGTAGTGCTTACAATTGACAGTATGGTAGCTGATGTCCACCGAACATTGCTTTATGGGGGAATCTTTTTATACCCTGCTGATAAGAAGAGCCCCAATGGAAAACTCCGGTATGTTTCAATTTTAGCTCTTTTTTTTTTTTTTTTTGGTTCTCTCTTTTTTAACTGTTCAGATGGAAAATTATCAAAGGTGTTTGGCAAGTTAGTTAGAACCAATTGGTTTTATCCAAAAGCTGTCAACAGGTTTAGTAAAAAGCAAAAAATTGCTACAGTATAAAGCTCTTATATGTTGCAGTTTTTAAACTAAAATATTTGATTTTAACTGGTTTGTCAAACACCATTAGTTAAAGTCGCTAAACCGGTGAATTAACGTGTGTGAACAACTAGTGTTCTGTACGAAGTTTTCCCAATGTCATTCCTGATGGAGCAAGCAGGAGGTCAAGCTTTCACCGGCAAACAAAGGGTACTTACATTGCATGAGCCTTTTGTATTGTTATATATTATTACTCATCAAACTGCCAAACAACTAATTATACACTTACTGGTAGTATCAATAACAGTAGCAATGAGAAAAGTCTACGCTTTTTAGAAAATATGATTTATGGCGTTAGTCCCCCAAATATTGCAAGAAGTGATAGTGTGATCCCCGATTTTTTTTTCGGCTGTTTAGTTTCTGAACTTGGTTTATTGTTGTAGTCTTATTTCCCAACCCTGTATTTACCTAAATGTTTTGGAATTTAAGGAAGGTAGTGAGGTGTTTCACGTAACTTGAAAATTTTACAAAAAGGATATTTATCTTTCTATATCTTTTATTTTGGGTTAATTTAAAAACTGTATCTTCTAGTTTATAATCTTATTAAATATATACCTTCAAATTAGATTTAATACACAAATCTATACCTTACCTTCTTCAATAGTTGATTTTGACCTTTAAAATAATTAAATTATCCTAAGGTAAAAAAGAAAAAGATCAATAGGTTGTTTGGCTGAGTGGTGGGTACCACGGTTTTCACCACAAAATTAATTATAAACAATGTAAAGCTCTCACATGCTACAGTAACAATAAAAAAATTGTTACAATGTAAAGCTCTCATATGTTACAGTAAAAATGGTTCTAACCAACGGTTCCCACCACCCTTTTAAACATCCTCAAAAACTTTCAAAAGATAAGAAGAAACACAAAAATAAACACATAAAACATCCATTTTTGAAGATGTTTTATACATTTTTAAAAGCAAAAATCTTAACATAAAGTTGTTTTAAGATTTTAAAATTATCTTCTTTTTTTTTTTTGTTAATTTGAGGTATTTTGCGTAATTTTTAAGTCAAAATTGAAGATTGATTGAGAAAGGTATAACTTTGTGTATTAAATTTAATTTGAAGGTATAAATTTGATGAGATAAAAAATAAAAAGTATATTGTTTGATAAACTTAAAGTATAAGGTATAAAAGGATAAATAACCCCAAAGGGATCAAAAAAATATGGTTACATGATGTGCAAAATATTTTAATTTTCAAGGGTTTTTTCATGGCATATTTTGCACTACGTGTTTATTTGTCTAAATTAGCAAGCTATAACAGGATGGACTAGACACATGATTACTCCATTAATTTTTTTTTTGTTAAATAAAATCTATCGTCAGTTTTATGTTTAGAGTCCAAAACGGCACAAAATAAAAAATAAAAAAGGCCGAGACATATCAAATAAAAAATAAAAAGGCCAAGACATATCGTTTGTAGACTATAACCGTCACAATGTAATTAATTAGTTCTAAGAGTTTATTTGAGAATTCTGCCTTTAAGCATCTTGTGGAATCTTAGTTGAGAATTTGAATGTCTTGTGCATGGTGAAATCATTTTTATAAACTTTACATATTGGCAGGCATTGGACTTGGTTCCCAAGAAGATACATGAACGCTCTCCAATATTCCTTGGTAGCTATGATGATGTTGAGGAGATCAAAGCACTCTACGCTGCTGAAGATAGCAAGGAATAAGCTCATGATTCTCATCTTGTACCAAGTACATATCTGTTTTCAATTATTGGATTCAAACCTTCCTAATCATCTTTGTATAAGATGAACCCGTAATGTAATTACACAATTACTTGAAGAATAAACAAGTTATGATTTTCATACTTTGAAGGAACAAAAGTTCAGCTTCTACATTAATTGCCATAAAAATTATTATAACATAAGGTCTTGTAAAGAAATAATTTATGTTCTACAAGAGGCTGCTAGTGACAAGGCTAATTCTTTGTCACATAACTACCTGAAATCATGAGTCGGCAATATTTTGACAGAGATATTGTGTTTTGGTCTCAGTAGAGAGGTTTTTTTTTTTTTCAACTTGTTGCGTCATGCTTTGTCAAATTAAGGCAATAAATGCTGCAGTTTGAAAATTGAGTAGAAAAACAACTCGCTACTGCAATACCATATTGGCATCGAGTTTAACGTATGCTATACCATACTGTCAAATTTAACACCATGCCATTGATTGGGGTGTTGACCTTTTCATTCATAATTGCAACATTATCACAATCAAGTTATTTGAAAGACAAAAATTTACTTGAACAAGTTCTAAGAATCCAAAGCCATTTATGATAAAGTAGATATATTATTTGAAATAGCATTATGCATTTGAAAATGTTTCAAAATATGCTTCATAAACTTTAAGGGAGCTTAGCGCCCATCATTAACCAACCCAAAAAATAAAAAAAAAAAGAAAACAGCAGGCAACAAGAACTATGAAATATGGTAGCACCTATCAATAATGCAACACTAACCTCGGATGCTGATATTCACAGTCCACATGAACACACATATGAAACATCACATCTGAGCAAAAATAGGTTACCCAGCAAAACCCCATGCAGAATGCAGATAAAATGCAAAAGAGAATATAATCATACGAAGCTACTGTCTGGAGTCAAGCAACTTCATTCATTCAGCGATGTCAAAAGTACAACTGAACTTCTCATTCTAGAACAAGATATTGAAAACTAAGAAATACATTCTTTCAGCAATCAATAGAGCACACTAACAACTTAGTGACAAGTTTAACAAAATCCACCATTACTGGTTAAACTATGTTAAGAGGAGTTGAATTAATCAAGCTGTCCTCAAAGGAGGTGAAACAAGAATAACACCATCTCCTCTGACAAAGAGAAAGGGAACTGTGCGCCTTGTAGTCTGGTACACAATAAGACGAATGAGATAAATTAGCCAAAAAAAAAAAAATCTTCATTTCTAATGATGAAAAAAAAAAACCGGGGCTTTTTATTTTTACTAGATGTGTGTTTGCACAATAATGTTAAAACTACTAAAAATCTATATCCTTATTTCCCTTTATTGAATTTCTTAGGGCAACCTTCTTGTCATGTATTTAAATGGTTTTTGACATATTGTTACTTTTATTTTGAGCATGGACTCTTGATTTTCCAATATAAACAAAGATGCCACAATTAACTTGCAATTACGAGCGGCACGATGTTGCTTAGATGAAATCTTGCAATCATTTGTCACTTGAGTAACAAATGATTGCAAAAGAAAAACAACACGCGATAATCTCTCAACTTATGGTGTATACTAGTCCGCAGGCGATAAAGGGTACTGCCCTGGCAATATGTAATTTGTATACTGGTTAACAAACAATGACTGCCGTGACCTCTACCAACTTAACATGAATTCCCAGTATATGTCTTTTTTAAAATTTCCACATCCACATTTAAAGATATACCCGATCAATCACAGCAGTGACTACTAGGAAAGGACATGAAATCAGAACGTACCCGAACAATCTCTTCATATGTTTCATCATCAATTTCTACAGTAGTGACTACTTCCTCAACATCACCAAGAATCATATTTAAATGCTGATCATATGCCTGCAAAGACAGATGCCAACCAAAAACAGAACATCCACCGTTAAACTTGTTTTTGCAAAGGCGCTTAAGCGCCAATCAAAAGGTAAAAGCGCTTCAAAAAAATGTTCAACTTCCATCCATGTGTACCCTTTTACATACATGTCACATACCTATATGCACATGTAATTTATCTTTATTTATTTGTAGGAGATTCTGTAGTAGGATATGGAAAATTTACCGGTAGGACACCATTTTTAAACCGGTAAGATTAAATCAACTCAGATTAAATTAAATAAAGTATAACAATTCAATAAAAGCTGATGGCAATCTGGCAGTTTTACAAATAGGTTTTTTTTTTTTTTTTTAATGCCTTATCAAAGAATTCTCTTTATTAGCATTTAAAAGGGGTGGAAATTTTCAAACTTGGGAGCTCGAATTTGACATAGATATGTATGTATCTATGGGTGTATCGGTTTCACCATAAGAAGTTCAACTGAGCATAATAATAAACCAAGAAGCCAAAATCACAACCAACCTTGAGCAATGTTTAATCTTTGACAAAATAAAAGAGATAAATTGACAATACTCTCAAAACCAACATAAATAAAACAAAGAAAAATACCAGAACTACTTTCTATAGATTAAACAAAATGGAAAAAAGGCAGGATTGAATTTGAAACCCCAATTTCGGTGACCGAAGAGGGAAAGAATAAATAGGGTAAGGAGAGGTACATGGAGCTTCCCGCGGAGCTCGCGGTCGGAGCGGAGCTTGACGTAGATGCGCTCGTCAAGGCTGAGTCTGATCAGATCCAAGGGCTCCTTCACCGCGCTCTCTTCCTCCGTCGTTGCCATTCTCTCTCTCCTCCTCTACTTTTCGCTCTTTAGAGGCCGAAACCCTAAAAATTGGCTTTAAAAAAAAATGCTAAACTAGTTTCGCATTGTTCATCCTCTGTGGCTGACACACGGTAAGCCACTGCTCCTCCCAATTAAGAAGTGGGGATGTCACGGCGAAAGAACGAGGGATTAACCTTTTATTAAACGAGAATAAGGATAGATAGGCCAAAATTTAATAGTATTTAATAAATAATTTATTTAAATTAAAATAAAATTTATTTTTAAATAAAATAATATATAGAAAAACACGAAACAATAGCGAAATAATAACAAAAATAAATGAAAAGAAATAGAAGAAGAAAAAGAAGAAAGAGGATGAAGTAAAATTGAAAATTCAAGTGTTTAAAAAAGTACAAGATTTTAAAAATCCTATTTACTTCAAATTTTAAAAGAGTGTTGTTCATTTATATTAAGAATTGAAACTGTATTATTTGGTGCCATTTCCCTATAGATGATTTTGGCACTCTATGTTTACATTTACATCACATTAGTATATTGTTTTTAATTTATAAAAATATCATTTTGATATCTTGAATTTGTGTTTTTGATGCAAAATTTTCTTTTTACCATTTTATTAATGAAGCTCAAATTAAGTTTTTAAGACTATAATAAAAAATAAAACAAAAGATTAAACAAAATGCATAAAAAAGTACATATGTGGACTTATTCAATTTTTTGGCATTATTTGTATTTATTTTCATTTATAGTTTTCAGTTTTCACAAAATAATTTGGGTTTCATTAATAAAAGACTAAGTTATAAATTTCACATCACAAATAACCGACTCAAGGTACCAAAATGATATTTTTAAAAATTATAAGGAACCATTTGTATTTTTCAAACAACAATATACAAATATACTGTTTACATTTAAATATATATATATATATATATATATATATTTGGGTGGCCTAAAAGAAGCAGATTTTGGCTTATTTGGCCATAAACTACCTTTGAACGTGTTTGGCTAGAAGGAAATTATACTAAATAACTTGATTAATGAAACTTTTGAAAGTAAGTGTCATTTTTTTGTAGATTAAAAAATAATAGGCCAAATTTAGATTTACACTCTTTGTTTTTCAATATTACCCTTATAGGTCATTTTGTCCTCTTTTCTTCTCAATCTATTTTTCTCTGTCTGTTAGCGCACTGCCTTCTCTCCTTTCTCTCATTCTCTCTCAACAAGACTACTACTTTCTTTCTCTCCTCTTTCTTTTTCTCTTCGTTGATCTCCTCCATCAGCAACTATCTAGGTTACGACATCATCACCTAATGGTGACGGTGAGATATCTTCATGGATTTGCTTGGAAACATGGTTTTGTTGATGATTTTTGAGCTGTATAAGTTAAGGCTGGAAATTTTAGACATGACACAATGAGACGATATGAAAACGACACGAGATAAATAGGTTTGGGCCACACATTTGTTAATAGTGCCGTAAATGGATTAGCATAAATAACACAAAAATAAACAGACTAGATTCGTACCAACACGTTTAACATGTTTTAACACATTTAATTAAACGGGCCTAAATATATCAACACGACACGACACGAATCCGCTCGTTTATGACACATAAAAACCAAAAAATAAAAAATATTTAAACTTTAAATATATAAATATATAACACCCAATCCCACCATTAATCCTAGGGCTAATCGTGTTTGAATTTAGATATTTTGGCTCTCTGTTAATTTGTTTCTTGCTTCTTCTTTTTTTTTTTAGTTTTTAGTTAACAAGGCCATAAACATATCATGTACATATTTTTATCACATCAACTTGTCATGGTTCGTTTAATAATCGTGTCGTGTCGTGTTAACCATGTCACATGTGGTTCATGTTCATGTTTAAGTTGCTAGCATGTTTATTAATCATGTTATGTTCGTGTTCAGGTTAATTGTATCAAGCTGTAGTCGTACTGGCTTGAACACGACATGCCAACAAGAATTGCCAGCTCTAATACAAGTCACTATTGCTTTTGGTAGGCCCATGAATTGTCATCGTGGTTTGGGATGAAAGTTGACGAACTACTTTCACGATTTGCCACGACTCCATATGGAGTTCCAAATAGCTGAGATTGCAAACGCCATTTAGGGGGATCGCAAACGCCATTTCGGTAGATTATAGACGCTATAATGATTTTGTCACCCATAAATTGTTTCTCCATCTACGATGACGCTCAGGTGGAGGGGAGGGATGAGAAGGAGATAGAGCAACATTGAGGGTAGAGAGAGTGTAGCATTGAGCAAAGAGAGAAAGCAGGAGAAGGTAAAAGAGAAGTGAGATTTTGAATGCGTAGTTTTGTAATTCACTTACTTGTTAAATCAAAATTCATGATTAGGTAGTTTATCTATTAACGTTTTCTAAAATGTGACCTATTAATTTTTATTCTTCTTTTAGTTTGGTCTAAAACTCTCATCTTTCCTTGGCTAGACAACCAATTTAAGCTTTTGGCTTTTGTAAGCTCTTCTGAAACAAGTCACTTTCTTGATGCTTAAAAATACAGTGCTTATAAAAAGCTATTTTGCTTACATATTTTACATTTTATTTGTGAATAACAAAGAACAAATTATATTTATTCTTTGTATTATATATTTTTTTTATTACAATAAACACATGTTTACTTTGCATAAAAGGAGAAAAAAAAAGTAAGGAGTCATTCCTTTTCCTTTTGGATAAGGTATTTATTTATAAAATAAGTAATGAGAGTTTTGTATACTCCACACAATATAGAGAATGAAGAAAAAGAATGTCAATCCTATCATCGCTCTTGGTATTGATTCCCTATCAAAGAAAATGAATGCCAAATTTACTTAGATGTCTAAATTCAAATATAATTTAGTGGTTAGATCCAAATTCAAATATAATTCAATGATTATTTAGTCATATAAAGGAAAATTTTAGGAATTAAATTGATGAGATTACCATTTCTAAGCTTGTAAAAACTAGAAAGGGAATGAGATTGTTTTTCTTTACACTATCGAATAGATAAGTAAACACAAGAAGCACAATGAATGATCATCATTTTTATTATCTTACTTTCCTTTCTAATCATATTACCTTTTACATTACATTTGTTTTCTATTTGGTAAATGTGCCCTACTACTTTTGAAGTTTTTAACCAAACAAATTCAAAAAGTTCTTTTGTAAGCAAAAAGCTTTTTTTTTTCCCATGAATTATCAAAGCACCTCTTGATACTTACCGTGATCCGGCGTCGGATCAACACCGTGTGCGGCTGCGCACAGTCTGACTCTCCTTCGGCTCGCCTCTGCCTGGATGGATATACCTGCAACAAGAGGAGGGACGCTTTGGAGGCAATAGAAAGGTTAGTCGATTGACAAGGGCTCTCCGATGCTCAAGGCAGGGTTTGCTCAGCAGAGGGCGGCAACTAGCTAGGTGGGAAGAAGAAGTCTCTCTAGAATGTCATAAATGCATCCTATTTATAGGCCACCACTTGGACCAGGTGTAAGGCCAGTTTTACCCGTGACCCAGGTGTCACATCAAGGTGTGTCAGGCAGTAGGTGACAAGTGTCGCATCCCTCGTCCGACGGATTGGACTTGATCGGACGACGAGTTATCTACCTTGTGTTAGCCTATAATGGCGAGTAGCAGCCTGCTTGCGAGTGAGATTAATCCGATCCGAGCTAGTGTATAGTCCGAAGTGGCAGCTGTTGGAAAAAACAGTGTGAGGTGCGTAGCAAGAATTTTTAAAAATTTTAACATCAGAGTATTTTTCCAAAACACAAGTTTGACATGCTATATGTATAAATTAAACAGATCTTACTAACCTTTATGTGCCGAAGAACCTCCACAACCCGTGAAGAGAAATAATGTTCCATAAGAGCCTCAACCAACTGGTCTTCTTTGCTATTCTCTATCCACGATCGGAGTGAGTGTGGGCTCACACGTACAGCTCTTCTACCGGTGACTCTCCTTCCAACCAATCGAGAGAACCCAAAGCTAGTGTTCGTGATTTTTGAACAAAAGCTCTCAGGGAGTTTTTCAAATGCTCACCAGAAGAGTATATCTCTTAATCTCTCAATTGATTTGAGTAACTCATGAGACTTACTCCCTTTATATAGCGATTGGTCCTGGGGTCAGTCCTTATCAGATTAGGTCTCAAAAACTCGAAACAGAATCAAGTTCGGATCAATATCTGATAAGATCCGCTTGAAAACACATAACCTTATCTCTCGCTGATCGGCAGGCCGAACAGCCGGATCGGTAGGCTGAACAGGCCCTATCGGCAGGCCGAACACGTAGATCGACAGGCCGAACTGCCGCGTAAATATCTCCGCGAATATTTTATTTTCCACTCGAGATTCGATAGGATAAAGTCTTAGTTTTGATTCAAATAACCCAATAGAGAAGTTATCTAATCAAATTAAACTTTACCGAGATAATCTCTAAGAAAATAAATCAATTCACAATAATTCTACAAGTTTATCTTAATTTAATTTATCCAATTAAATCAACCGATAAACAGACAAGAATTATCCGACCCCAATAATTCAACAAGTTTATCTTAAATTAATTTTATTACAAAATTAATTTAACCAATAAACAGACATGAATTATTTGATTCTTTCAAATTTTAAACCAATCCGATAAATCTGACATTAGTCACCAATTATTGAAAAAGCACACCGTATCGTTACAGGATTTTGTGAGCTAGCAAAGGGGACCAAAATGGACCTATAAAGTTCAAGCTCTCGATAATTATGAAACCCAATATCCCAGATATACATTTCACAATTATCAACTCCAACGCTACTCCAGTAAAAGCTTGGAGCTACACTCTCAAACTCTATAGAGTTACGAAGCCCGTATAGCTAAGTCTCCATAACATATCAAAGTGTATCGTATCCCCACATGATAATCCATAATCAGCTTAAGGACAAGTTCTGTCTTACCTTCCTGATTATTTTTATCTTACGTTCCATTATCTCACCATTAGAAAACTTACCATCCAAACATAGTATACCATTCGGTTACACCTATGTATCCAAATGGTTGAGCGCTCCAGTTTTTCAATTATAGGATAACGCATATAAGAGGATATCATTACTCCTAAAGAGAAGCTATGGATTCCATATCTATGAATAACAAGAGTCATGCCTCCAACGTACCGGCATGCATACCACTATTGAGATGTGGGAGTCACCCTTTGGTACATCAAAAGACATAAGTCGAGACAACAGGCCCACTATCCATCTCAGGATTAAGATACAATACAAATGATTGTCTAAAGTGAATCGATTTGCCAAGACAGAATTATTAATTCAAATCAATTCACTTTGTGTCCTGATCCAACACATTGTCACCTTTGACAACATCCCAATGTTTCTATTCACGGAGTCCAACTTCGATGGTTAAGACAAACCATCTCCCAATAGGGATATAGACAACATAACAATCTTTGCATGAACAAAGCGCCCAACTTTATTCCCTTGATTGCTGATCATATGTTTTAGACCGTCACCTTAAGAATCGTGTCTTCTGCATAATCAGTCCATCATATGCCCAATTCTTAAAGGTTTAGACTGACAGTCTCAGACTACTGTTTGCCTAACATACATTCAACAAATATGAACGTAAAGAGGACAATATTTGGTATATATAAATGAATAAATTCTTTATTGATAAAAAATATTTCCAAAAACATATTACATTTTTACTCCTTAGGGCATACATATCTAACAATCTCCCACTTGCACTAAGTGAGTAAATATAGCAAATCTCGCATCCCTATAGCTTCCACATGTTTCTCGAAGATTCTCCCTGTAAGTGTCTTTGTAAATGGATCAGCTAAATTGTCCTCTGACGTGATCTTGCACACCGTGACATGCCCGCCCTCAACGAAGTCCTTTATCACATGATACTTTCAATCAATATGTTTACTCTTCTTGTGAAATCTTAGTTCCTTAGCATTAGCTACCGCTGCACTGTGATCACAGTACAACATCTTATCCATACCAGGAACAACCTCAAGATCCCCAAGGAACTTGCGGAGCCATACTGCTTCTTTCGAAGCATCAGTAGCTGCCACATACTCGGCCTTCATCGTTGAATCTGAAGTGCAATCTTGCTTCGCACTTCTCCAACTGATGGCACCGCCACCCAGAGTAAACACAAACCCCAAAGTCGATTTCCTAGCATCCAGACAGGATTGAAAATCTGAATCAGTATATCTTAGAGGAATCAAGTCCTCACCTGAATATACAAGCATATACCCTCGAGTCCTTCGCAGGTACTTGAAAATATGCTTTACCGTAACCCAGTGGTTCGGTCTTGGACCCGCCTGAAATCGACTTACAATCCCGACCACATAGCTAATATCCGGTCATGTGCAAAGCATGGCATCCATGAGACTACCCACTGCTGAAGCATAAGGCACCTTCTTCATGTATTCTCTTTCTTCATAAGACTTTAGAAAGTCTTTCTTAGAAAGAGTAATTCCAGACTTGGATGGTTGCCCACCTTTCTTGGAATCCTGCATTGCAAACCTCCTGAGAATTTTATCTATGTAGCCAGCCTATGACAAAGCTATCATTTTGTTCTTCCTATCCTGAAAGATCTGGATACCAAGAACAAAATTAGCCTCACCCAAGTCCTTCATGTCAAACTGCTTGGTCAACCATAATTTATCGATGACAACGCCCCAATGTCATTGCCAATTAGTAGAATGTCATCTACATAGAGTAGTAGAAAAACCACCTTCCCATCCTTTATGTGTTTATAAACACATGGTTCATCCACATTTTGTGAGAACCCATAAGTCTTGATCACCTGATCAAATCTTATGTTCCAAGAATGAGAAGCCTGCTTAAGTCCATAAATTGACTTTAACAGCTTACAAACCTTACCCTCTTGACCCGTGACCTTGAACCCGTCTGGCTGCTCCATATAAATGGACTCATCAAGATAGTCATTTAGAAAAGCTATCTTGACATCCATCTGCCAAATCTCATAGTGGAGAGCGGCAGCTATGGATACGAGAATCCGAATGGACTTAAGCATGTCTACAGGCGAAAAGGTTCCTTCATAATCGATTCCTTCCTTTTGCGTATAACCCTTAGCTACCAGTCTAGCCTTAAAGGTTTCGACCTTTTCATCCACTCCTCTTTTCCTCTTGTAGATCCATTTACACCCTATGGGCTTTACCCCTTCGGAAAGATCCACAAGCTCCTAGACCTGATTAGTCTCCATAGACTTCATTTCTATGTTCATGGCCTCTGTCTAGAGTTTTGAATCAACATCCTCCATAGCTTCTGCGTAAGTATAAGGATCCCTGTCATGTTCATCCGGTTCAGCCCAGAAGACCTCCCCATTGAACATATACCTCTCAGGTTGACGCCCGATCCTCCCACTACTCCGAAGCCCCTAAGATTGTTGTTCAAGTTTGTTTGATTTTTCTACACTGATTTGAACGGTTTCATTCGGAACCTGCAGAGTGATTTGATCACTCCTTAACTCCTCAAGCACCACTTTGCTTTGAGGTTTAAAGTCGTCCATGTAACTCTCCTCAAGGAAAGTTGCATTAGCAGAAACCACGACTTTATTTTCCTTTGGGTTATAAAAATAACCCCCTTTAGTCCCTTTTGGATATCCTACAAACACGTAAACTTTCGAGCGTGCTTCAAACTTATTCGGATCCTTAAACAGGACATGAGCCGGACATCCCCATATGCGAATATGGTTTAAGGATGTCTTCCTTCTTGTCCACAACTCGTGAGGAGTTTTAGGGACGGATTTTAAAGGCATATTGTTCAAAAGATAATACGTAGTTTGTAGTGCATATCCCCAAAAGGATAAAGGTAATGATGAATAACTCATCATAGACCTGACCATGTCCAACAAAGTCCTATTTCTTCTCTCCGCTACGCCATTCTGCTATGGAGTGCCCGGCTCAGTCAAATGGGATAAAATCCCAATCTCTAACAAGTGTCCCAAGAACTCATCAGAAAGGTATTCTCCACCTCGATCGACTCGAAGTGCCTTTATGGGTCTACCCAATTGCTTTTCCACTTCAGCCCGAAACTCCCTAAACTTGTCAAAAGTCTCGCTTTTGTGGTGCATCAGACACACATACCCATATCTTGAGTAATCGTCAATAAAAGTGACGAAGTACTCATACCCTCCTCGTGCCCGGATGTTCATCAGTCCGCAAACATCACTATGCACAAGTTCTAGAACCCCTTCGGCCCTATTGCCTTTAGACCCGTATGGTCTTTTGGTCATTTTACACTCCAAACAAGATTCACATTGAGGTATAGATTCCACCTTTAAGTGACTTAAAGGTCCACCCCCTACCAACCTTTGAATCCTATTCAGGTTAATGTGTCCAAGGCGCAAATGCCAAAGATAAGTCTTATTAGAGTGAGAAGTTTTAAGTCTTTTAGAGTTATTATCATTCATCTCAGCATTAAGCAATAAGTCCATCTTAGGTTTGATAAAATATAGATTATTTTGCATCCATCCAGAACAGATAAAAGATTTGTTTTTATGAATCACCACTTTTTCACTAAAAGATACCACTTTGGAGTCTTTAAATAAACAAGATACAGAAATTAAATTCCTTTTAAATTTAGGAATATAAAAACAATCTTGCAAAAATAAATTCCTATAGTTATCAAAATAAAGATGGACGTCTCCCACTGCTTCCGCTGAGACCAAGGATCCATCGCCCATCCGAAGCGTGAAGTCTTCATGTAGCAGACTTTTTGTTTCTTTGAATCCCTGAAGAGAAATACAAACATGACTAGTTGCACCAGAATCTATGACCCAAATATCACTGGATTTCTTAACCAAACAAGTTTCTAACTACAGAAGATCACACCTACCTCCTTTGAAAAGGAAGTCCTTGCAATGCTTCTTAATATGTCCGACTTTACCACAGAAGAAGCACTTAAGCTTCTTTGGGTTCTTCTTCTTCTTCTTCTTGCTCTTGGTGTTAGCAGGAACATAAGACTTCCCATTCTTGGCCCGTTGCTTCTTTCCATTTCCAGAGTTAGAATTGGAACCAGAAGCAGCTACCATGTTGGCCTCACCACCCGCAGGAGACTCCCTAATCAGCAGTTCAAACTTCTGCAACTATTTCATCAGTTCTATCAAGGTCATATCCCGTCTATTGCTTAAATTAAATGTAGCTCTAAACGAAATAAATTCCTTAGACAGAGTCTCAAAGACCATAGTCATCTGAGTTTCAGCATCGATGTCGGCTCCATTGGTTTGAGCCTCAGTGAGGTAACCCATGACCAACATCATATGCTCCTTTACAGATGTCCCCAATCTCTGTCTACAGTTTAAGAGTTTTTGAAGTGCCCCTTGCCGCTTTGTTATGGCCTGGCCTACAAACATGTCCTTAATATTATCCAAGATCTGCTTCGCAGTCTCATAATCTTGATGTTGAGCCTGTAGCACATTATTCATGCTGGCCATAACATAGCAATGGGCCTGATCATTAGCATCTTTCCAGCGGTCATACGCTTGGAATTGCTCATTAGATGAGTCCCCCGTAGGCTCGGGAGGACAAAGGGTTGTTAGAACATATTTCAGTTTTTCAAAGGACATGACGATATCTAGGTTCCGTTTCCAATCATTGTAATTCTCACTGGTTAATTGGTTTTTGTCAAGTATCGATGATAAAGTATTTTTAGACCTTTTTAATCTACAATAAAGAATCATATACCAAACATAAGCAAACATATAATGATTTAGTAAGATAACACAATCATGTAAAATCATACAAATGTGTTTATGTGTCAAAACCTTAAAAATATCACAACCTTACAACGATAATTCCCAACTCAGAGTTCAACAAGCTCCTAGGGGAGTCATGCCAAATTCAATCAGGAACACGGATCCCCTCCTGATTAATATATGCCATCCAGGACCCGTATGATCCAGCATATATTAATAATCATTTCTTTGGCCATTAATTTTATTAACAAAGCTCCTATGGGAGGTTAATAATAAAATTAACGTAAGTGTATAACCATCATTTCCATATTTTATCCATGGTTTATAATCACCACCTAGGGGTGTGCAACCATAAATCATGCTAAAATACCTTATTCTCTTAGATATCCAATCTGGTACATGATAGAAATCCCTTCCTAGGGGTCGGGACCACCATGTTCTTCCTATGGACCAACGATGGAGGCCTTAGGTTCTCTTTTCGAAAACCTTCTCCCACTCAATCTTTTGAAATCAATGTTTTATTTTAAAATTATGCATGAACAATTTTAATATGAGCGGCACTTTCTATTCTATATGACATGTTATCAATATACATGGCAAATCATATTATAATGCAGACAAGCAAAGCTACAAGCAAAAATAATAATAACCGTAATATTATGGCTCTATCCTAGAGAATAGAAAACTAAGATTACAAGAGAATAATCGAGACATAAATCGATTCTTCATCTTTGAATCCTCAAGTTGTATCCTTCTTCACATAATTCTCATATTCAAGTTTTCAATCCCGTATGAATCAAATACTTCATATTTTCGGTTATATCCAAATTTAATGTTTCTCAGAATCGTTTCAAAAATAAAATTAAAACTACTCCGCAAAAATTGCACATTTTTTGGAAATTTTCCATCTCTCGGTCGACAGGCCGATCAGAAAGATCGACCTATCGACCCATGAAAGTTTGGCATGCCGAACTGGAAGTTTGGCCTGCCGGTAGAGCCAGCTTATTTCTGCCCCACTGACGGCCTGTAGAACCACACGTCCGGCCTACTAATCTGTGACCATCTGCTTACCGAATTGAAGGTTCGGCATGCCGACTGAGCAGAAATCTCCATTCTAGAAAATACAATTCTAATGCAATTCATCAATTTTATTTTTAACAATTCAAAAACATAAAATTAGAGACATAGGAAATACCTGGGTGCGCCATCATCGATCTTCTAGATCCGTCTTCACTGAATAATTATTTAATTACAAAATTCTAACAAATTTAAAATTAAATAACAATTCATAGACGGAGATGATAGTCTGCCATTTAATTACATGAAAAGCCTAGATACACATTATAACTTCTAAGGAACCATAACCGGCATAAATTAATTAATTAATAAATAATAAAATAACAATTTAATCAACCATAATTAATTGATGAACATTCACCACATAATCCATGACAACATATAATAATATAGAAACCTAGAGTGCCAACTCTCTTTGTAAAATTAAATTCAAGCATAGGAGAGATTAAGATCACAACATTTATATATATAGTATGACCACAAACTCATAAATTTATGTAAAAACCTTGGCTCTAATACCAATTATTAGAAAAAAACAGTGTGAGGTGCGCAACAGGAATTTTTAAAAATTTTGACATCAGAGTATTTTTTCAAAACACAAGTTTGACATGCTATATGTATAAATTAAATAGATCTTACTAACCTGTCGAAGAACCTCCGCAACCTGTGAAGAGAAATAACGTTCCAAAAGAGCCTCAACCAATTGGTCTTCTTTGCTATTCTCTATCCACGATCGGAGTGAGTGTGGGCTCACACGTACAGCTCTGCCACCGGTGACTCTCCTTCCAACCAATAGAGAGAACCCAAAGCTAGTGTTCGTGATTTGTGAACAAAAGCTCTCAGGGATTTTTTCAGATGCTCACCAGAAGAGTATCACTCTTAATCTCTCAATTGATCTGAGTAACTCATGAGACTTACTCCCTTTATATAATGATTGGTCCTGGGGTCAGTCCTTATCAGATTAGGTCTCAAAAACTCGGAACAGAATCAAGTTCAGATCCTTATCTGATAAGATCCGCGTGAAAACGCGTAATCTTATCTCTCGCTAATCGGCAGGCCAAACAGGCCCCATCGGCAGGCCAAACACATAGATCGGCAGGCCGAACTGCCGCGTAACTATCTTCGAGAATCTTTTATTTTTCACCTAAGATTCTATAGGATAAAGTCTTAGTTTTGATTCAAATAACCCAATAGAGAAGTTATTTGAACAAAACAAACTTTATCAAGATAATCTTTAAGAAAATAAATCAATTCACAATAATTCTACAAGTTTATCTTGATTTAATTTATCCAATTAAATCAACCGATAAACAGACAAGAATTATCCGATCCCAATAATTCAACAAGTTTATCTTAAATTAATTTTATTACAAAATTAATTTAACCAATAAACAGACATGAATTATTTGATTCTTTCAAATTTTAAACCAATCCGATAAATCCGACATAAGCCACAAATTATTGAAAAAGCACGCCGTATCGTTACAGGATTTTGTGAGTTAGTAAAGGAGACCAAAATGGACCTATAAAGTTCAAGCTCCCGATAATTATGAAACCCAATATCCCAGATATACATTTCACAATTATCAACTCTAATGCTACTCCACTAAAAGCTTGGAGCTGTACTCTCGAACTCTATAGAATTACGAAGCCTATATAGCTAAGTCTCCATGGCATATCAAAGTGTATCATATCCCCATATGATAATCCATAATTAGCTTAAGGACAAGTTCTGTCTTACCTTTCCAATTATTTTTATCTTACGTTCCATTATCTCACCATTAGAAAACTTACCATCCAAAGATAGTATACCATTCGGTTACACCTATGTATCCAAATGGTTGAGGGCTCCAGTTTTTCAATTACAGGATAATGTATATAAGAGGATATCATTACTCCTAAAGAGGAGCTATGGATTCTATATCTATGAATAACAAGTCTATGCTATCAAGAGTCATGCCTCCAACATACTGGCATGCATACCACTATTGAGATGTGAGAGTCACCCTTTGGTACATCAAAAGACATAAGTCAAGACAACGAGCCCACTATCCATCTCAGGATTAAGATACAATACAAATGATTGTCTAAAGTGAATCGATTTGCCAAAATAGAATTATTAATCCAAATCAATTCACTTTGTGTCCTGATCCAACACATCGTCACCTATGACAACGTGCCAATGTTTCTATTCACGGAGTCCAACTCCGATAGTCAATACAAACCATCTCCCAATAGGGATATAGACAATATAACCATCTTTGCATGAATAAAGTGCCCAACTTTATTCCCTCGATTGTGGATCATATGTTTTAGACCGTCACCTTAAGAATCGTGTCTTCCGCATAATCAGTCCATCATATGCCCAATTCTTAAAGATTTAGACCGACAGTCTCAGACTACTGTTTGCTTAACATACATTCAACAAATATGAATGTAAAGAGGACAAGATTTGGTATATATAAATGAATAAATTCTTTATTGATAAAAAATGTCTCTAAAAATGTATTACATTTTTACTACTTAGAGCATACATATCTAACAGTAGCCTTCTTGGCATGCAGATTTGGAGGCCCTGAGAGGCACCTCAAAAGGGGCGTACGTCGCTTTGGGGCTGATAGCAAGCTTACTGGAGATTCTGTCAAGCTCATTTCACTGACCACCGAAGTTTATCTCCTCGACGGTGGGGCCGAGCTCACCCTCAACATTAGCCCCCAAGTTCACCTGGTCGGTGTTTGGCTGGGTGGACTATGCCGAGTGGGTGAGGTCGGTTGAAAGGAAGAAGACCAGACGACACTTCAAAGGGGGATGAGGTGAAAAGATGCGCGGATCAGACGGAGGACACGTGTCGTACGGCTACCGACTGCGCCACCTGATAGGCTAATGATCACGCCTCTTAGTTTTTTATGCCCAGATTTCCCACCTGAAATGGCTATAAATAGGGTCATCCTCTCTGTTAATTTTCACGCAAATCCTATCGAACATTTGCACCTGAAGAGTTTTAGCTGCCGAGCTATAGTCATCCACCCAAGGATCATATTTTCCCTAGCTTCCAAAACCCGAGTAGGTAATTTC
Source organism: Artocarpus heterophyllus (assembly GCA_025403435.1). NCBI lineage: Eukaryota > Viridiplantae > Streptophyta > Magnoliopsida > Rosales > Moraceae > Artocarpus > Artocarpus heterophyllus. The sequence goes on from CM046333.1 coordinate 29,358,580, forward strand.
CTAGGAGTGTCGGAATGAGTGATGTTACCGATTCCCAGAATTTAGAAATTTCCTGGTCGAACAACAATATAAAAAGTAGCTCATCCACTGTCCATATCAACGTCAAGGGAGTGACCCCAGAATGGGATGAGGCTGGCTGACTTGAGCAAATTTTGAGGGTCGACTCCCAGACTGTACCCGAGCAGGAGTTCCTAAACATGTTAGACGGGCAAAGGCCGATTAGGCCGTCCAAGGAATAGGACCCTTACGTCAGGTCGGCCGCTACAGGCTCCTCCCGAGTTCCTTCTAGGGAGAGAGCCGAGCTACAAGGGAGCGGCGACATCCTGAGCACATCCAGCCGGGGTGCTAGAGCCCCAGTCCAAATTACGGGAGTCATAACGATGGATGTTTTCCACGAGGAATGGGTAACCGAGGAGGCGAAAGCGGAGCAGCTCGAAATAGAAGAGGAGCAAGTCCAAGTCACCCGCGTCCGAGGTGTGACGGCGTACCGGGTAACCCGACGCGGGCAGACCTTAGCCGCGGGCTATACAAGCGCTATCATAGAGTCCCGGTTGGAGGAGCTATGAGCCGAGTTTAGTATCCCAGATGACGTGACCCTCACTATTCCCAGCGAGGGTGATTCACCGTTGGACACGCCCCAGGGATGTATCACTCTCTACGCCAAGTTCTTCAAGGCTGGGCTACGCCTCCTGTTTTATCCATTTTTGCGTCGGGCACTCAACGATTTCAACGTGTGCCCAGCTTAGTTGAACCTGAACAGTTACAGGTCGTTGATCGAGATGTACGTATTGTGGAGGTACCATCGGGCTACCGAGATGCCGTTGGAAGCCTTCAAGCAAGTATACAAGATGAAGAAGCTTCCTCGGTAGTCTAGATGGTACTACGTCACTGGCTTCAGGAAGGCCTTTATCTTGGGCAACCCCGACTCGGATAAACTTTAGAAGTATGAATGGTTCTACGTCAGGGGAAATTATTTAGCCCGAGTCGGTGAGATCGTCCCTGCCGATCAACACGTGCCGAGGACATTCGAGCAAGGGCATGTGTGGACCAAGCGGCCTTGGGCACAGAGCCACGTGATCAGGGCGGTCGAAGACCTGTTCGAGAAGCCAGAATTGACCAGGCAGCAATCCTTTCTGCTCAGGAAGGAAACTTTTATCCGGTCATGGCTGGTTCGGGGAACCTAGTAGAATAAATCCCCAACCGGTCCGCCCTGCCTGGGGTACCGGGTAGGTTACAATTACTAGGCCTGGTGTCGTCATGTCCCAGGGCCAAGCGCTTCCCAATCCAGGTGGCCAACGAGGGAGCCTTCATCATCTAGTTTCGAGGACTCGTCGAGTGGCTCCTTCGATGCGGGGCCACCCGTAGCTGACAAGGAACTTGAGGACATGATTCGGCTCCTATACCCGTCCCGCCAGCTCCAGATCGGAGATCAGCCCTGAGTTTTTTTTTTTTTTGTGCCGACCTTATTTTGACTTGGGGTTTTGTTATGTAGAGATGTCTTTGCGGCCGAGCTTCGCTACTGAGAGACGGGCTCTGATGGAGAGCTTAAGAAGGCAAAAGGCAAGGCCGTGGAGACCGGGAGGAAGCGTAAGCGGACTCCCAGGGTAGAGCTTCCTCCTCAACCCGAGCAGGTTTCCACTTTAGTCCAAGAGCCGCTGCATCCGCCTCCGCCGACCAGGGATGCATTGGAAGAGACGCCAGTCGAGGACACGGCTGGAGTCTCATCTGAGGATCCGCAGAGGAGGCGCCCGAATTACCGCGGCGTCATTTTAGAACATCTCAGGGATGTGATGCCCCCAGATGATTTTTTTATGAACATCCGCGGGGAAGACTTCCAGAGCTTATGTAATACGGCTTTTCGAGCTGCCACCACCATAAGTGTTCGTCCAAACCGAGCCTTTTAATTCCTCCTTTTTTTATCACGCCGTCGAGCATTGAAGTTTCGTTTCCTGCAGACGAGCGCCATCCTGCACATGGTCCATTCAGCTGGAAGTTTGACGTGGACAAGAAAACTTTCCTTAGGAAGTTTGACGTGGACAAGAAGCTCTGTGCTAAGAACATTGAGCTAGACCAAGCCAATTACTCTCTTTCTCAAGCCTAGGAGGAAGCCCGGAAAGCCAAGGCCGAGGTCGCGGAGGTTTGGAGGCATGCCAGAGAGGCGAAGGAAAAAGCTGCACGGCTTAAAGAGTAGCTCACAGCCCTACAAGCTGAGCACCAGCAATTCATGGACGAGCTTCCAGGTCATTTGGCCCTAGCCATGGAGGAATTCAAGGCATCTCCAGAGTACGCTGATTACTACTACTTCAGCATGACCGACCTCCATGATCATCTGATCAGGTAGCACCTCGAGGCCAAAGGCTTTGATTGGTCGCTCATTATCGAGCCCGAGCAAGGCACTGCTCAGCAACAGTAGGGCGAGGAAGAGGTCGTCGTCGTAGACGGCGATGACGATGGAGACAGGCAGAGCATTGCCGGCGGTGTTGACGAGGAAGACATGGTTGGGGGCAAAACTCAGGCTTAGGCCAATTTTAATTCCCCTTCTTTTTTTTGTTTCTTGACTTGTCCAGGTTCGGAAGGTGCCCGATTAATTGTACCTCCCCCTATAAATAAAATTTATTTCCCGTTCTTCACATCTCGGATTGTTGGATTCCATTTTTCCTTTAAATTTTTTCCAAGTGTGAATGTTCTCGAGATAATATGTTTATGTTTTGACGCGAGAGGTTCCTTGGAAACGCGGTTACAGCTTCGAACTACCGAATAACAACATACCTCGGTCTTCAAAATTGGACCAGAATGCTTCATATTTCCAAGTTGGATGCTCCTTGGGAGGGGCATTCTTGGAAACGACTCTAAGAGCTCAGTCACTCTTCTCTTCCCCTTTTTCCTTCTTTTTTTTATTCCTAATTGAGACTGAGTATATCATCTCGATGACTACCGAGTTTACCTGAGCAGGGGTGGTATCCTGTTCTCAGTTAATCATGGTTATCCTTGTCTGCTCAGGTAATCCGAGCAAGGTTTTAGGTTTCTGTTCTCGACTGAGCAGAGCACAACGGCGTGTGGCTACCCTTACCCTGTTGCCCCCCTAGACTTGTTTTAGTTTTTGAGGAAACTTTGCAAGTGTAGGACTCGTCGGGCACGTTGTTGTGCCGAGCAACTTACTGGGTGGTCTGTGTGGCGACAAACATGGGGCCAATAAAGTGCCGATTAGCCCCCCTAGTTCGGTTAATCAGGATGACTCTTCGTTGTCGGGAGTTATTGTCTTGTCCACCAAGCTAAGGTTATGGCATCCTCTTTCAGATCCACATTTCCTTCAAATGCATTACTCAAATGGAGTGGTGTAGGAAATTTGTATTCCATTGATGTGATATATACATACATTTTTTCAGTCCTATTCGATAGGCCTAGTTACAAAAGAATTTTGGCCAGAGGTCAAAAAAGGTTTCTGGCCCTATAATTAGCAAAAGAACCTTTTCAGAAGCTCGGCGTTCCAAGGATGCCCGAGCTGATTTCCTTCCATGTCAGATAATCTATACGTGCCCAGCCATACGATGCCATTGACCTTAAACGGGCCTTCCTACTTTGGACCAAAGGACCCGAGGCCGGGCTGTTGAACCGTGACATTCTTCAGAATTTTACTATTTTAGATAAAATACATGAGTTAATACTCTTATGAAAGACATGGCATATTTGAGGGTTTAATCCCTATTTATAGCCCTTTACACTTAATTAGAATAATAAAATAAAAATACAATAATTATCTTTTATTTCCCATTTAAACATAAGTAGTTACCTTTTCCCACATTAACCATCTTCACTAAATTTGAAAAATAGAATATTTAAATTTCAAATGATGTCCATATTGCACATGTGACTCCTCGTAGCTTTGCTCCGTGCACTACTACAAACTGCGGATTCCATGACAGTTTATAACCGTCGTGAAAAAATTTCACGACGGTCAAAAAACCGTCGTGAAAGTTTCAGTCGTGGTACAACGTGGAGTTTTCACGATGGTTTTTTACCATCATGTAATACGAAAATTGGCACGAGGAGAGGTAAAATGGGGTGGGATTCCACAACGGTTTCACAAAAAACTGTCGTAGAAAGGGGGATTCCAGGACGGTTTTTCATGAAACCGTCGTGGAAAATTGGTATTCCCCCCAAAAAAAATTTGCCAAAAATTTTTGTTTTCCTACGGGATGGCCAGTCCCGTATGTTATCCATTACAACAAGGCCCTAATTGCATACAAAAATTAGAGTATATTGAAATTTTTAGGTATTTACAAGATCATTTACATTTGAGATATTTTCATCAATTGTTTATCTACTATCTCCATCTATCTATCTAAAGAGCACATACCTATTTACAAATTGTATCCACTCTAATCTAACTTCATGTATATCCGTATGTATATAAAAATCCTTTTTTCCTAAGGCTTGTATAACACTTGTAATTATATCCTATATGAAACGTAGAAATAAAAAACCATATTCTACGTTTCCTTGTTGTCTTGGACACTTACATTTGTATACCATCTGCATCTTCGATATTTTGGAATTCAATTTTGAAGTACTTGATTGGAGGTTGAAGTATTGAGACTGCTTCACATACTTCGATTGACAGCGGACACGTCCTAAATGTTCTGGTTTCCCTAGTGCCCTCGTCAAAATGTACCGATTGGAAACTCTCTTGACTTTGTTGCGTTATGTATTCATCCTGTAAAGCAACACAACCATGTTATTTAAGCAATCCTTGATCTGGTATTAAATTACAAATTAATTGTTCGTGGTCAGTAAACTTACAATCAATTTCCCAATTTCTGCTACTTTTGGATTTTTGAATTGGGCATCAGGACCTTGACGTGATTTGATCCACAACTCCTCCTGTGTTGGTAGCACGCCCGTCTTTGCAAACTGTGTTACACTATGTTAGCAACATAGTAATGATGGAATAATTGATATATGTAATATAAGTAAGATATTAACGTACCAAGGATTGCTCGAGCTCTTTATATCCGACTCGGCCAACCATAGAGCAATTTTCATTCTTTGCCTGCATTTTTCTTGCATTTGATGATAGTTGTTAGAATTCGGTCGAATGTCGATACCTCACAAAAGCTTCCCAATCATCATCTTTTATGGAGGGGTAGTAGTGTACTACCATAGGAGGCCGTTTATATACATTCTCATCCTCCTCCGGAATAGAAAGATATAGTTGTACAAAGGTAACATAGAGGTCAGATCTGAACCCCTTTGCTAATTCGCCACAAACCTTCATAGCCCTTTTCCTATACCAATCCTCGACTGTGAAAGTTACGTATATCTCTCTCCAAATCACATCTTTTACTTTATTTAAATCCTTAGACCTCCAATCTTTTGTCCATATCAGAACGTGCTCTCGACTAAGGACTCCGATCCAACTGCTTAATTCATGGCCGGGTGCGCCTTTTGGTTGGCCTTTTGAATCAAAAGTTACTTCAATTTTTAAACCTTTCTTTCTCATCCGATGAATTTAATGTACCCCTTCGCTCAAAGTCTACTTTTGGATCAAATTCGATTCGCCTTCGTGGCTTACTGCGTTGGTTTCCCTTGCTATATTGCGATGAAGATGGAGTGCAGTCTTCGTACTCGTCCTCGTACTCGTCACTATCAATGGGGCGAGACATTGTACCTGTGCAAAGTATTCCAAAACTAGCACATACATACTAATATTAAATCACAAACTACACATATTCAATTTCTTACATTTTCACACAATTTCACATATTTATTTAATTTCACATATTACACATATTCACAAATTTAGAATTTCAATTACATATTTAATTTCACAAATTGCACATATTCACATAATTTCACATAGTACACATATTTACATAACCTCACATATTACACATATGCACAACTTTACATATATTGACATAATTTGATGTACTCAAATCTTGACATATTCACAAGTTTACAATTTCAACAACATAATTTCACAAAATCATTTCATTTCAAATGTTACACATATTGACAAATTCACAATTTCAATTACATATATAATTCCACAAATTACACAGATTCACATAATTCTAACTCCAATTATACATATTTACATATCCTCACATAGTACACATTATGTACATCTTTACAATTTTAATTACACAATTTCACAGATGGGTGAGGGGCGGGTGTGGGGTGGGGGGGCTGGGCGAGGGAGGGGGGTGGGGTGGAGGGGGTTGGGCGCGAGGGAGGTGGGGGAGGGGTAGGGGGGGTTGGCAAGGGGGGCGCCGGGGGTGGGGGGGGCTGGGCGAGGGAGAAGAGGAGAGAGAGAGGGAGGGAGAAGAGAGAGAGGGAGGGGGAAAAGGAAAGAGAGAGGGTGGGGGAGCTTACCGGCGGTGGAGATGAGGGCGGCACGGTGAAGGTGATGGTGGCACGGTGGAAGGGATTTTAGAGAGAGAGTGAGGGATTTTAGAGAGAGAAAGAGAGATAGAAAGAGAGATTTTAGAGAGGAGAGTGACGCATATTGGGAACCTTGGGCACGTATAGATATAGGTGGGTGGCGCGAATTTCAAAAATTTGAAGGATCTATCTTTCACAACCGTTTTGTCAAAAAACAGTCGTGGAAGGTTGGGTCTTCCATGGTTGTTTTTCAAAAAACAATTGTGGAGGGCTGGGTCTTCCATGACTGTTTTTTGAAAAACTATTGTTGAAGATCTGTCTTCCACAACATTTTTTCACAAAAAAGTCGTGGAACAATAATTCTTCAAAATTTTGAATTTTTTGAAAACGGTAGTGGAATCTATATATTCCACGACGGTTTTTGAAAAAAACCATCGTCGAAGATACTTTTACATGACGATTTTTGCAAAAGCCATTGTAAAAAATTTGTAATAAACATTTGCTACACATGATAATATTCGAATAAATCCGGACGGTGCACAAAGTGTTCTTCTAAATCATTGACCATGTCAACCATATTGTCTTGATCATCCATATTATCCTCCACAATAGCTTGCTTTTCTTTTTTTAGTAAAGTTGGATTGAAATTAGACTTGCCATAAAAATGCCACGTTTGATAACTACTTATAATTCCATTTCGAAATAAATGTCCTCTAACAATTGGAATTGGATGCAATCTATGGTTTCTACATTAAACACAAGGACATCGAATTTTATCAACATTGGCATGACTTTTGGCAAAATTCAAGAACTCTTCCACATCATTCACATACTCTCTAGACAATCGAAAATCCTACATCCATTTCCTATCTATTTTGCAATACCTAAATTGAAATAATAAATCAGGAATATTAAATTAAAATTAATTTCACAATCTATATATATATATATATACCCACCCATATATATTAATTAATTAAAAAACTAAAACACCACTACCGACAACGATCACAAGTTACACATACTCATTATAAAACAAAAAAAATCATATCCATGATCCACAATACAAATTTCACGAAATAAACAAAAAAATCAACAACTATTTATCAATTTCGGATTAATTATACAACACAATCAACAACAATTTATCAATTTATAACAAAAACTTACAATTTGGGCTGAGATTAAGTAGTGTGGAGGCAGAGAGGGACAGCGGCAGCTGATTCAGACGTGTCTATGTCTGTATTTGAGAAGCGAGTTTCTGAATTATGTCTGAATATTGAGGTGAAAAAAGGGTTTTAAAGTAAGATACTATGACGATTTTGTTAAAAAACCGTCGTGGAATATGGAGCTACCATCGTGGAAGAGGGGGGTTTCCACGACTATTTTTTGAAAAGCAGTTGTGTAAGAGGGGCGATTCCACGACGATTTTTAACAGTCGTGGTAGCTCCCACCCCCTTCCACGACGGTCTTCGTTTTCGTAGGGGTAACTTGCCGCGCTTTTCTCTTGGTACCACGACTGTTTTTAAGAAACGGTCGTTAAATAAGAGTCGTCTAATCTAAAATTTGTAGTGGTGTGTATGGCACGTTGATATTGAACCACCTCTTTCAAATTGGACCTAGGATGGATTTTGGGCCAAGTCTATTGGGCCATCAAGACATGAGAAACAACTTCATTTCTCGGGTCAATTTGAAAAATACCACTTCTATGGAATTCTTTTTTCATTTTTATGACTTTTATAAGAAAGTTTAGAACATATTACTTTTAAGAAGTATAAAGATATAATTGATCACAAATATTATGGATTAAGGTTAGACAAGCAAGTATTATCTAAAAGTATTTTGTCCTTCTCAGCTAAGAGAAATGGTATGAATCAAAGAAAGCAAAAATAAATGCTAGAAGACAATAATAATAATAAAGAAGTAGCACTTAATTTACTCAATTCCCATTAAAACTGAATTAATTTAAGAAAAAGAACAATAAGGGAAATAGGCTAACATAATAAGGTAATCAAAATTAATAGGCCAAAATTTTAATAAGATTATTAAATAGGTTATTTAAGTTTAAATATGGGTATACTAATTATTTAAATGACAAATCTATTCTTATTAATAAATTACCCTTAAACAAATGAAAATCCTGATAATTTTTTCCTTCATTAATAACAAATTTTAAAACACAACAAACCATAAAAGCTACCACCATGGAATCACCTCCGGCGACAACAGAAGCCCAAAGGCAGCCACGAAACTCAATCTCCATTAGCGATCACGTCCGTCGTCAAGCCACCATTCGCCATCTTGTCAAGTTGTACGCTATTGACGGCAACACGTGGCTAGATATAGTTTACTGTCGGTAACTTTGAGCTCCTCCATAGTGCCTTACCCATCCTCTTTATCTTCCCCGCTCTCCACTAGAATACTACCACAAACAATGACATCGAGATCTTGGTTGATGAGATCTTTGATGGCGACGTGACGATCGGTGAGATCTCCTGTTGAAATGAAGGCCGTGACGACGATTGTACGACCTCTCGCAAGCAGTGCACATCCTTCATCATGAAAATCACGCAACAACTGTGAATAGGGATCTTTACCCACTTTGCTATCGTCGGAAAAGGAGTAACGCCGAAGTGAGAAAGAGAGACGAAACACACACACACACACGCACACAGAGAGACATTAACATAGGAAACGAGAAAAAAGATAAAAAAGCTAAACATAAGGACAAAATAGGAAAAAAAATTAAAAATTAAAATGGCCTGTTATTTTTAATAGTTTCTAAATATGCTACTTACTTCCAAAACTTCAAAATTTTAGCCTATTTGCTGTGATTTTCCTAGAAAAATAGAGACTGATGTATAGGTTCTGTAAAAAAGGAAATAACTCTGACTATCTGATGATGTTATTAAAAAGAACTGAAAGAACAATAAGAAAATAACCGAAATATGCGACTGCTTCCATTCAAATCCTTCGACAGGGACTTTGTTGTTGTTGCTGTTGTTTTGTTTTGTTTTAATTCTTGCCCTACTTCTAATGTTCTGTGTAAAGATCTTCTTGGGAAGTAATTTCCTGCCAGCTTTAGCACAAAGATCTCTTCAAGTAGATGTTCCATGTAGCCACTATGCGAGATTAACAAGTGCAGTTTTTTCCCCGTGCCCCATGTGTAGAGAGAGGGAGAGATAACCCTTATCTTAAGTAGTCGTTAACTATGCTTTGACCTACAATGTTTTCCCTTTGTACCTAATCAGCAAAATTGGATCTTGCATTTAGGCTTCCTTTGATAATGAAACGAATCAGTGGAAGAATTTTAAGTTTCCAACAATCTTAGCAACCAAATAAGTTGTTTGATAATTGCATCTAGTTGTTTCAACTATTTGTACATGACCCACATCTTGTTGTGCTATAAAGAGGATGTGGTAGTTATGTGGTGTTTTCATTTGTATCGATGAATATAATGGCTTTAATTTATAATTAAAGTAAGATACAATTTCATCCTAATTTTAGGTTTTTTTATTTTTTATTTTTTTTAACATACATAGCCTATCTACAAATTAACTATAAGGTTTTCAGGAGGAGGTAACACGTAGCCTATAAGTGCACTCGAGACTAGAAGAGACTTTTGGGCATTTAAGTTCTATAAGTACTCCTCATCGCATGTCAATGTGGACTTGTTTTAGCGGCTACTAAATTTTTTTGTTAAATAGAGAAGCAAAGAATACATATTAACTTTGGTTCATTTTGGACGTTGAAAAATTGGCATTACTCCGATATAGTAATATTTTCAAATTTGAGCCTGCACTATGTAGAATATGTGCTTTTTTCTGTTACATGCTGTAGTGTAATTTTTTTTTAAAGATCTATAAATCCTATTTTGAAAAGTGACGTGATGCTTAAAAATAAAATCCTCCAGCATTCATTTTAAGTCGTGTGGATGCTCTTAAACTTGAAAGAGCTTACTCTGAATGTGAAAAGGCAATATTCACAAATAGTTTTACTTACTAGCAGGGTCGTCATTTGTTGCAGTTAAACTTAAACTTTGATTGTTCCCTTTGGCATCTTTTCAGTTTCCAATATTAAGTTCCTGCAATCTTTATCGTCAGATTTTTTTTTCCCGGGTAGCAAAGAGCGGCTTGTGGAAGCTAGAAGATGGTAAAGGGGTTTGCAAAATTTGAATGTTATCACTTTGTGAAGTACCATATCTATATATATATACATATGTATACACACCATATATATATATATATTGAACTTAGCAATAAAGTGATTTAAACTCTTTACCTTTAGAAGGAGTTAAGTGCCTATTTATTTAGGTTTCTAATGATTTCAGATTGTTGCATTGAAAATAATCAACTTAAACTGTAGGAGAATGTTCTATACAATTTCAGACAAATTATTTAAAGTATCTTGGTTTTTGATTTGAGTTTAATCATTTGTACTTGTGTATTTTGAAAACAACGGACCTAAGAAACATAATCTAAAATGCCTTTGGTGGCTTAATTTTGCAAATTTCTTATTAAAATTGAAAACAACATAAATATTTTTTTTTCATTTTTTTGGGATTCTTGTGTTTTCTACTTTATTTTCTTCCATAAACCAGACTCATTTTTTATAATTAAAAACTATGTTTCAAATATTTTACAAAGAACCAAACATGTATGAGAATTTTTCTGTTTTCAAATACTTGTTTATCATGTGAAGAGCTGTCTATGCTATAAATCCATGGCAATGTTGATTTAGCAGTTAACTTCTTGTTCAATTTAATCAGAAAACTGATTGATACCAAGGAAACCGGCCGTAATCGATGGTTGAATGCTGCATTAGTAATGATAAGGGTTGTTTCCCGAGGGGCATTTCAAAACTAAACTGCCCTTCTAACTTTTTTTAATTATTCTTTTCTTTATTAATTGGCCTCCATCCGAGAAATCTTCTAAATTGCAATATAACATAAAATATTTTAAAATAAAATGCAGTTTTACCTGAAGTTTTGACTTTAAATATGCTTATTTTTTAAACTTAAAAACCTCAAAAAAAAAAAATTAACTATAGTATTATGTAAAATTATAGTGTTTGAGACTAAATTTAAAAGCTTGACTAAAGTCTGTTATAAGTTTAGATCATTTGGAGAAGAATAAAAAAAATATAAAATAGATAAAACGAAAGTGAGAAGAGAAAAAATTTAAAAAATATTATTGATTGTAATTTTAGTGTAAAATTCTGGTTTTACTATAGCTCAAAAAAAAAAAAAAAAAAGCCTCTAGCTTTGCCATTGAATGTGCTGCACACAAGTGGTTTTGCAAGTGTGATGTATGTTGACATGCTGCCTGCGTCCTTCCTCATTTCTCTATTTTGGAGATAGTTTCTTGATTTCCCCCCCTCTCTCTTTCGATGGCACTTGGAGGATCACAAGGCAATCCAATCCGACCACCTAAAACGGATCATAATCGGTTGATGGTGATCATCTTTTTAGGAAATTTGGAATTAGCTTCACTGTCTGGCAAGATCGACTGATGAACAACTCTAAAGTTCGGTTAGTCTAAAACCAATCGTCACCTTATTAAATGAGAAATGCTACAATTTGGGGTTTTGGTTTGGTTTCCTTTACTAAAAATATCTGCCCCTTTGGGTTACAAAGGGGGCTTAACTATTATGATGTATCTTTCTGTGGGCAATTTTTGCACCGTTTGGTTCATGTCATTGACTCGAATGGTTTCTGGGACCAGGCCAGCCACTGCTGTGGTGAGGGTGATTGTGATGGGCTGATAAAAGCAAAGCCCTTTAGCAAGGTGTTTTTTATTTTTTATTTTTTTTTTATTTTTCAAGTTTCAGTTGAAAAATGCCTTTTCAACTCTTTGTCCTTGTATAAGCAGCGCTCCATGTACTTCTTGATACCATTGGTTGGTTTTCAGACTCTGAATTCAAACTACTTCATTTTTCTTTTCTTTTCTTTTTTTTTCAATATGTGCAAATATTATTATATGGAAATCTACAATTACATCTGAATTCATGAGGAGGCAAATTCTTGAAATATATGACCACTCTAAAGTAAGTATGATGATACAACCAGTATTTTATTACCTTATTACGGAATATGTCTAGTTGAATTTACAATTGCATCAATGGCCTTGTTTGACAGGAGAGAAAAATGAAAAGATAAATAAAGGTAGGAAGATTAGTGGATAAATTTTAAGATTTTAATTATTTGGTATGGGGGAATTGAAGAAGGAATGGATTCAAAATCATATAAACTCCAATTTTAATCTTTCCAATGTTAAAAAGAAAATTCTTACCAATCACAGCAAAAGAGAAATCCCAACTCCCTCTCAATATTCCCTACAGGTGTTATATACCCTTGCCTTCTTTCTATTTTCTCTCTCTTATCAGTCCAAACATGACATTAAATGAACAACTGATCACTCAAAAGTGAACATGAACAAAATTTAGATGAGAACCAAAATTTTATTCCACTATTAGAGAGTGTGGATATTATTATTCACAGCTTGATAATTTTAGCAGCTTTTGGGCCAATTTAAGTTATTCAATATTATTGGCTAAAGCTACTTTTACACCCTCATAATTGTAATAGGGGGATTGTGTCTTTTGCTCTTCATGGGTTGTTTGGAAGGTGACGCACAGAATGTTACCAAACGTACTTTAAAGTGAAATATGGCAAAAGCTTATCCTTTTATCCATATGGGTCTAACATCACAGAAATGGACATGAGTAAATAAAGAGGAAAAAAAAAAAAAAAAAGAGAAGTAAAGAAGTGGACGTGAGGAAAGGCAACGTGGTTTTTTGTTAGTACTCTTAACTTTGTCTATTACCGTGAGTTTGCCGTTTGTAGGCACATGGGGGCCTCCACTCCCCCGTTGCTGTAATGGGCTTTTGGTGGCCTTTCCCAGGGCCCACATGGGGCCCATACCCCATGACCTTATATTGTAAGTGAACAACCCAATTCACAATGCTGGTGATAACTACCAACTCTTTAATCAAACCTTTTGTTTATTCAATCGAAATATAAAAATCTATTATATATTTTTAGAAGATGTCAAGTTATTTTTGTCCGGATATCCTCAGTTATTTTTTGAATTTTTTCTGATCAGAAAAAATTCATCCATGTATTTTCTTTAGCGACACAAAAGTTTATCTCTGATATCAGATGTAGACATGATTGTTGGGCTAAAAGACACAATTACACTAGAAAAGAAATATATAGTTACTTTGAGAGAGAAGTCCCAAAGGCAGTAATTCTGATTTTCATTTTCTTGGGTATTTGAGAATCATCAATTACAAGCTTTTGATAAGTTTTATTTTTGTTGGTATCTATATTTTCATTCATATGACCTATGTGGAAAGAGCACATTTATTTTCACTGTTAAAATTTAAAATTGCTTAGGTATGATTGGTTTTAAAATAGCCTACATTAAGCAGGTTTTAGAACCCTTGATTAACTTCTTGAGTTTCATGAGTTGTTAGCTGCTTTGTGACAGAAGAGCTAAACGTGGGACTTTTTTGGTAGATGGGGGTGTGATTTGTAGTGTTTTGAAATTCGGGATTTATAAATGAAATAAAGTGCATAATTTAAATGTTATAATTAAGATCAACTTTTGGTAATAATGTTGATAAAGGGTACTTCTGAAATGTTGTAATTTTCTTTGTTTTGTTCTCCTTTTTTTTTTTTTTTTTTTTTTTTTTTTTCTTTTTTTTTTTTTTTTTTTTAGGGGGGGGAGGGATACCAAATTAAGAAATTTAAATTATTTGCACCGAGTTCTTTTTATGCAATTGGGTGATAATCTTTTCATGGGAAAATGAGAATTTTTTAAAATGATCTCTTGACTCTAGTATTAATGATTCCAAGGCTTGTCCTCCTTCTTTTTGGACAATCTTCTCTCCTTTCCTCCATTTTTGTACTGCGAACAAATTGTTCAGTAATCAACATAACTTCAATATTTACTTTCCAAAAGGAAGAGTTAATGCAAATAATTTTTATGTAAAAGGAAAGCAATAATCAAAATTAAAGAACTCAGGAAAAATTTAGCAATGTATTTTCTTTAATCAAAAGAGTACTTGACCTTTCCAAAAAGGGATGAAGAAAGATTCTTGGGACTGTTTTAATTTTTTTTTTTTCCTTTCTTTCAATTTTTAAAAACCATAGGATTGTTAATCGCATTCACATGCATTCATGTTCTAACGATTAAATTGTCTTTTGGTTTGCTTATAATTAGTGAGAAATTAGCTGTAAGCATAAAACGTAGAGAATAATTACATATATGTTTTATTAAATATTGGCACATGGGTTCAATTGCTTCTAATTTACCCACCATCTATAGTTAATTATTAATATATGTATAATAACTTTTCCTTAATTCACATCTGAAACTCAAAGTTGTTGATTATTAAATATATGCACATGAAAGGTTCTAAAAGAAATTTTTTTTTTTAAAAATAGGTCTGAACAAACTACTTCAAAAGTTGAATAGGGATTGGGTTTTATTATGGTATAGCTGAAGATTATTGGTGAAGATAACGGCGGTCACTATGAGGAATAATCATTGTAAAGAGTCCAATGACTGCTTTATAGTTCTTTTATTACTTGGTACTTTACTACTTTCTTTTGTGTGTTAGTGAATTATTAAATGAGACAGGGCAGTAGGAATATGACCAATGTAATGATGTTTCTCAAAGTGCCAAAGTATGTTCTTAAACCTTTTATAAAGCAAAAAAAAAAAAAAAAGGGTATGTTTCTGAATATAGGGTTGTTATAGATACTATGTTTTTCTTTTATCTATACCGGTAAGTTTAACTGATTTCGTGTCAAAGTTTAACATGATGTTTAGAAGGATGGTGAGAACCAGTGGTGGGAACCACTTTTACTGTTACATGTGAGAGTTTTATATTATAACATATTTTTTTTATTGTTACTGTAGCATGTGAGAGCTTTACACTGTTTATAACTGAGATTGTGATGGAAACTGAGTGGTTTCTACCACTGCCAAACACCCCCTAAATTTTCACACTTCTACATTCAATTCTAGATACTGGACATGGACATAAACTATGATGTTGTTTCTCACACACATCAACCACATTTGAAAGAAAATGATCTTACTAGATTAATTTGTGTAAAAAAACTCTTCTATTCTTTTTTATTCTCGTTTATGTGTTTTATTTAAGTAGTACCTAAACTTAAGTGGACATGGAAAAATGTTAAATATCAACATTAAGTTGGATTAGGTCATACATGACAACATGCTGCCATTAGACAAAAAGAAGTGGGGTTGAGCTTTTATTCTGGGTGACCAACAATATACCCCTTGGATTTATTATTATTATTATTTTTTCAAAAGCAATATACCCCTTAGAAAAAAAATCTTATCAAGAGTGATTTTAAAGGGAAAGAAAACTCAGCAGTCCAATGGTCCTAAAAATTACTGAATTACTACTTTTAATCATAGTTGTAATTTTTTTTTCCTTTTTCCTTTTATTCATTTTTTTTACAATGTTTACAATTTATGTTTATGCAGGTGAATGGTGTTTGATATAAGCTAGCCTGTAGTTAAATATTGCTTAGTAGGCTACTAAAAAATTTGAGAAAATTATATGTTATGCCACACTTAAAAAAGTTTATGTCATACTATAATTCATATTACGTATTAATTTATACCATAAATGAATATGTGTCATATTTATAAAAAGTAAATCTTAAAAGATTACATTTACACATAAATCCTCTTTTAGAAAAAAAAATTATGTCGTTCGGATAAAAGGAAAAAAATTCTTACCAATACTATGTAATTTCAGACAAATTTTTATTAAATTCTACTATATATTAAATTCTTTTTTTTTTTTTTTTGGGTTTGATCTGATTTTGATATAGTTGGATGGTTTTCAACTCCATAATATTGATAGGGTATTCTATTTCCCATACCTTCTACAGATTGTTTTTTTAAAAAAAAGAAGAAAAAAAAAAGAATAAACTTGGAGGTGGTGGGGTGCTGAGCTGGTGCCAGATAAATGCAATGGTTAAACCCACATGGTAGACAGAAGGTGTGTGAATGTACATTCACATCACATGCACACCCCATGTGAAGTAAACCCTTTTGTCTACATTTGTTAACCTTTTTTAGCCAAATGGGCCTCTGTAAATTAACACCCCACTCCTTCCAAGCCTCATTCTTTATTTATTTTTTTCTTTTCTTGTATTTAATGCTTCTATATCTCTTTTTTTTTTTTTTTTCCTCTCTTTCTCTCCCTCTCTCTCTCACCCCAAATTGACATTCCACCCAATTCTTTTTTTTTTTTTTTGCCCCTCATTTTTTCACAGATTCCTTTCACTTGTCTTCTCTTGCCAATGAATTTTCCTGTTGTTACATATGAATATAGTCAATACTGATAATATTAACATAATTTATTTTGTTGGAGAAGTCAGTCTCTATTTTCCTTCTTTTTTTTTTTAACGTAAGAAGTATGCATAAATTGGGTAATTATGCGGAATATTTTCTTTTTCTTCTCTCCGTCCTATAAGCTTATATAGGTGTTATTCTCTGCAACAGATCTAGAAACTTAACCACATCACTTATTTTTAACATGTTGGTTTTAATTTGTGTCCAAAATAACATAACAACAATTAACAAGTGACAAAATCTTGAGCCTAATTTAATATCTATATAAGGGATGTATTTTAGACATTTAGTGAGGAAAACACATGAAGCTTAAAAAAATAAATTGTGGGTATGTTAGATTAAAACTGGAAAAAAAAAAAAAAGAAGGCACAAAACAGAAAAATTAAGTGGGGCTGAGTTTGACAGTGAAAAAGTTATGCTAAGGGATATGCATATTTACATTTTTTTTTAACTTACGAGGGTAATTAGTTCTGCAAGGAACTTAGCTGTAAATTATTTTCTGTTTTGTTATTTACATAGGATTCATAATTTACCAGTGATGAGACCTTACGGGAAAAAAAAATAGAAAGAAAGAGAAAATCTTAGTGGCAACAAGATCTGTGCATATTTCTCTTGCAGAAAGTTTAGATTTAAAACTTGGTGTTAGGGTAAAAAAAGCAAAAGAAAAAGGAGAAAAGGCTTCGCATTATTTTAATTATTCACTTGCCCAACTTTATTATTATTATAATTATTCACTTGCGCAACTTAATCGTAACTTAAAGATTGGATCCCTATGCTATCTTCTGCTGACACAAGTGACCATATTTTTCTTAATAATTTTCAAATCTCTGGTGCCACCACCAATAAATAAATAAATAAATAAATAAATAAGGAAAGCAGCCACTAGAAATTGTAATTAGTTTCTACCAACTTTCTTCTTCCTTTTTTTTTTTTTTTTGGCCAGATTTATTAGATAAGTAGAGGGAATTTACTAGATCAGCAAAAAAAGAAAAAAACATAAACACACATTTGATCATATAGATGCCCATAAACAACAGCAATAACAACAGATTTCTTAGATAAGTTTACCCGTGCTATAGTCTTCATCACTAAACCGAAAAATAATAATAAAGGAAACTATTTAGGCTAAATATATTTCCTACATAATAAAATTATGATACAATGATACCAAGTGTAAATTTCTGACCTATTTAATCTCAAATTTGGGCGTGTCATCAGCAACTATTTACAGTGCTTTTCCCATTACTAGCCCTTTATAGCATTTTTAATTTCTTAAATACAATTTCTAGATCTTAACATATATATATGTTTATATATATGTATACACATATACACAAATATACGTATACAATCACAGTTTAGGGGAAAATTGCCACAACTACCAATCCTTGTTTGCCATGTGAGCGATTGCCATGTTGTTACACAATGGCAGGCTGCTGCAGATGATTCCATGCTCTTTCTTTATTATTATTATTAATTTAGAAAGAGAAAATTATGCGTTGAGGGACTTTACAGAGAGAGATTTTTACAGAATCTCAGAAGTTGTATGTATATGTTAGGCTGTAAATACACAAATAAGGTGGGCATGTTGTGGAGAGAGACAGGCATCTCTCCCGCCAGCTAAAGTCAGAGATTGATGTATATATATATATATATAATGTAATCAAATATATATGTGTATGTATATATATATATATATGTATATATAAAGCAGTCGTACAAAGGCAAAGGCATCTATCCTATCCGCCCTACAGATATTGTTCTAGCCAGCGAAGCATACCATATATATATATACACACACACAAATTCTCCCTATAAATTAATATCATGTTTTCTAACACAATCAATATACTTAAGCAAACAAACTATAAACTAATATTGTTAAATAAGGTGATGCTAAGCCAAACAATAATGAATGATGATCATGATGGTGATATTAATATCAGTGATAGCGGTAAAAAGTAAAAGAGAGAATGCTATTTCCAAAAAAAAAAGAAAAAAAAGAAAAAAACAACGGCAACAACAACAACAACAACAAAGAAGAAGACAGCGAGAGAGACAACATTATTTCAAGACCCTCTCCTCCTTTCATATTTCTCTCTCTTAGTAATAATATTTTTTCCCTTTTTATCTTGCATAAATTGTGTCTAGATATGAATATTTGGGTTAAGAAACTACAAAGCTAAAATAATTATATTTTATTTTTGAAAAAAGTACTACTTATATTTTGTGAAATAGTACAAGCAATACCATACCTTTTTAAAAAAATAAAATAAATTAGAGGATTTAAACTTCACACCTTTGTTATTTTCTTTTTCAAGTTAATTGAAAGTTAATAGCTTAGCACTATAAAAAATATTATTGAGAAACTTATGCCCATAAAATCAATGTTGGATGTTACTTTTGGTGCTTAGTGTATGTTTTATTTTACCTCTTTTATTCAATTTGGACAAGTTGAAAGATAAAGTGCAATTTACATAATGTGTTTATACACAAGGAACAAGGGAAAAGGAAAGGAAAGGAGTGAGGGAATTAGTTGTAGAATTTTTGGTTCCATAATTTGTTTAGTGGAAGAGAATATATTGCTTGAAGTATATATTTCAAATCATTAAATTTAGACCTCCTATTTTGATCTCTCTAAATATTAAGAGATTAGAGATTGGATCCATATCAAACACAATAACAAAAATGTATTCGCCTTCGTCTCTGTATTTCTCGCCTAGGATAAAATGTAATTTTTTGTCATATATAGTCTTTATCTTCTACTAAACAAAGCCTTAAAATGTGTTACAAATTTATACTTTTTTTGAACAAATCCATACCTTATAACATTAATCAGTGTTCAATCTTGATTAATTTTATGTAAAAAATGGCATTAAAGAAGAAAAAAAAAATGGCAACTTCTGTTATAGAAAAGAATAGATTGATTGTTTTATGACGTCAGATTTTGTTTTGTTTTGTTTATTTTAATATTTTTAATATTCATTTAAGCATTGACCGATCTGAGGTATGCTTGGACAATATGCTATATGGATAGATGTAAAAAACATGATATGTTTATTGTCCTAATATAAATTCTGAAGATGAAAATACTATCAATTGTCTCCTAGGAGTGAGTGGAGCCATAATTAGCTTCATGTTACGACTTAATTACCAGAATGATCCTATAGTTGAAAATTAAGAGTACAAAGTGTGAAATTTTATAGCTCAAGGGGTAGAGTGGAAATGACTCTATAATTAAAGGCATAGGTGAAATAACCATTTAATAAATGTTTTTCATTTTCTTAAATTAAAAAAAAAATGTCTACTTTTAACGGTACAGAATCAATAATTTACTTTATTTTTTCTTTGCTCAGAAAATAATTTACTTGATTGAAAATTTATACATTAGATATATTTGATAAAATAATGACTAATTAATTGATAATATTGATTTGAATTTAACAAAATTGAAGATTTTATAATTTAAAAAGGCTCTAAGAAGAGCTTAGAGTCTATCTTAAGCATCTTAAAATCTTAAGTTTGATATATACATATATAAAAAAGAAGCTATTCCGAAAAGAATGATGGAGGCGAGATTAAAACTTTAGTGCCATTATTGAACTAAACTATTTACCCAATATCCCTCTGACGTGATTACGAAGATGAGGCCTTGTTTGTAAAATAAAGTTAAATTCTAAAGCTTCACAAAATTAAAGGGCAATCAGAACATAAAAGAAAATACAAGTAAAGTCTTATAATTAGAGTTTTTTCTTTATTCGGAAAAAAAAAAAAAAAACGTAGTAGTTGTCAATTACGTAACATTCACCCTTGTCCAAAACAAACGGTACGCCTAGTTTTTTTTCCTTCTAACCTTTACCTTCCTAGTTACTCCACCTCTTCCTTCTCGTGTTTCTCTCTCACTCCTCTCTCTCTCTCTCTATATATATATATATATATTATCGAATATACTCTTCAACCCTTTATTTTACTAGTCACCAACGTTTTACGAGCTGACTGAAATACCCTTACTTCCGTGATTCTTATGTTTCCTTTGTTAATTTATTTTTTTGTTGCATTTTCGTACGTACATGTGCCTCATGATAAGTATACTTTGTATTCAAAAGTTGATCTCTGATGATTTGTGCATTTAATGGTTTATTGATTGGGATGGGTCCCACTTCGTTGCATTATATGTGTTGGGCAATCCACATGTTGTGAGGCTCAATAATTGAGTTACTGAATTGATTGCAAAATGTAAAACTATTAAATAAAAATAAAAATTTACTTTCCGTTACATTTAACTTAGCACTATTATTTGAAATTTCTATTCAGAAATCCAAATATAAGCTATTAATCCATGAAGCGTGGTCTCATTTAAAAAAATAAATGTGAAATGAAAAATCATGTGAAGTGTAATCATAAGGCGACATTATTTCGTGTGTACATATTTAGAAGTTAGTTAATAGATACATCAAAGGAATAGTATTCACTAGCTTTTATTTTTTTCTTGAATTTCTCAAATATACTAGCCGTGGGATCCTTTTGCGCTAACCTACACAAACATTTATTGATAAAAAGTCCACCACATGTAACTCAACAACATTAAGAACCACAAGTTGAAATAAGTAAATTTTCATCACAAACCCTTTTCTCTTTCCTTTCATCATTTCTTCATGCTCTCTCTCTCTTTCCCACATTTCTATTGCAAATATTCAGTTTTTGTTTCCAAAATGCCACCAAAAAATTAACCCAAAAAAAAAAACTAGCCCATGGAGTTAATTAAACTTCTTTAGTTTACAAAATATATGAAGTAGATTTACTCTCTAAAAAGAAATTAAGAAATATTAGACTACATTTGAAGCAAACAATAGCTAATTAGACAACTTAAGTACTATTTTACTATCCAATAATTCTTTTTTTAGCTTTACTAAATAAAAGAAACATGCAAATAGATCTTATCACAAAAAAGAAAGTCACTTTCAGAATCAAGTGGCCATAGATAAATGCTGATAAATTAAAAATCTGAAACAGAAACGTAACTTTGAGTGTGCAAAATTTTGTGTAGGTATTTCTTAAAAAAAAAAAAAAAAAGTGTGTGTGGCTTGCAAGATTTGATCTTGACAGAATTAGGGAAATACCTTAATAACCTAAAAATTCGAAGATTGGCTAAGATGGTCCCAAAAATGGCATAATAAATTGTTCATCAGAGATGATCGTGAGATCACAGCCGTCCAAATTTCCACATCATTTATTACGGTAGGTTGATAACCCAACTGAATCCATCACCATTTACTTCAATTCATAAATGGCTTGGCGTAATAACATGACCGACTAACCAAGTTTAATTCAACAGTGGAACCCACTGAAAATTGTCTTATTATTTATTAATATTATTATCTCCCAAATATCCGAGATATTTGTTTATTTTTGGGGAGGCCGGGAGGGAATGGAATTTTCTTTTTATAATTATGATAAAGAAAATTTGTGAAACTACACAATTGTCGCAATCACAGTAGGCCCCTTACATTACACCACTTGTAGAGTACAACAGTCCCACCCATCAAGTTGAAAATTGAAGCTTTCTTACTTATTTTTTTATTTCATTTTCATTTTTATATTGTTTTTGAACAACAATAAAAAAAAGTTCCCATTCAAAGTTGAGAAAGGGCATTTCAGGTCTTATAATAAAAAATAAAAAAAAATCCGAACGGAGTGTATAAATAATTATTTGATTTAACACATACAAACCCCAGATCACTCCTTAGCCGATTTTCAATGAACATATGAGTCAGATTAAGTTCATTGATTAAAAGGGTCAATGGCAAGCATGTTAGGGTTGTTATAGTCATTTCACTTTCAATGTTACTAACCGCCGCTGAAATCAAACACTCTCTTCCGTTAACCCTAACTCTGACAGAAAGAAAAAAAGAAAAGAAAAAAAAAGGCCAAGCTTTGGGTTTTTTTTTTTTTTTTTTTTTTTACTTTCACCCAAAAATATTAAAAAAATGAAAAAAAAAAGCTGACCTACATGGGCCGGCTTTTATCTAAATTTAGCTGGACATACAAAAACCAACTTATTATCATTATCGTCTCTACTTGTAGCTGTTCAAAAATGTCTGAGAAAAAAGAAAAGAAAATTATAAAATATCTCTTTCTTTTTTTTTTCCCCTTCGTGGAGCTGTAATATGTTTTCCTACATCTTTCTGTGCCGCTTTTATTATTACTGAGAGAAACAAACCCAAGTGATGACTCCACGGTGCCTTTTTTCCCTCCTCCTTAAAAGATTCCGCAGCTAGAAAGTTAAAAAAAAAAAAAAAAAAAGGGAAAAACAATATTAAAAACCAAAATAAAAAAATATAAAAACATTTCTTGAGATTGACAAGCAGATCCCTTCCCCCACCGAAAGAAATTAATAAATTCACCATATACCCCATATACATAAAACCCTTAGAGAATTCACCATCCTTTTCGGGATGATGATGATGATTTATTACTTTTAATTTTATATATTTAAACTTTTTAATTTCTTTCTCTTCGCAAGCGGAAAGTAATTCAAAGAAGGACGTCAACAAGAAGAAACATCAGAGGAAGAAGAACACGAACAACAAAAAGGAAAAAAAGTGTTGCCAGGAAACAAAGACAAAGTGTTTGTCTCTGGCCTATATGCTGGGGGACTCGAGCAGTACAGCTTTGGGCAGCTCCTCTGGAGATGCTTCTGCTGCGGCGGCAGAAGCACCGCAGACGGAGACTGCCCGTGATGGCGGCGACGGGGGCGGAGGTGGCGGTGAAGAGGAGAGGATAAGAGGTGAAGAATTAGGGGACCGGAGCTTCGGCGGAAACCGGTGGCCTAGGCAGGAGACTATAGCGCTTCTGAAGATACGCTCCGATATGGATGTGGCTTTCAGAGATGCAAGTGTTAAAGGTCCATTGTGGGAAGAAGTTTCCAGGTGAGAGTATAAACATGAATTATTGTATGTACTGTATATATGAGTGTATATATATGTATATGTTTGAGTGGATGTAAAAAAAATGTATATATTTGTATACATGTTATCTTTTGAGGGGAAATCGAAATAAATCTGAAATTTGAGCTGGTCTTTTTGGTTCGTGAAGTTGAGATCTATGAGCTGAATTATTCCTTTTTTTTTTTTCTGGGTTTATTTTCAAGTTTCCAAATCTTCTTCTCCAAATCTCTAGAGAGTTTTTCTATCCTTTGTTTTTTTTGAATCTGCTTATAAACTTGATCATCACAATCATCAAGAGAAAAAGAGAATTTAGTGAAGTAGAATTTAGATGTTTATGCTATACCTTGGTAGATAATGTTATGTGTGTGCAATATTTTGGGAATTCGTCTTAATTTCCAGAATTTACTTTATTTACTTATTTTTCTTTTTTCTTTTTTTTTGGGTCCTTCACTATTATTCCCAGAGAGAATAATGGGTTGATGAATAAATTCTATGTACCAACTTGAATTTTGTTTGCCCTTTTTTTCCCTCTCTCTCATGTTGTTCAGAACTCTCTCGTTCATCTTTCAAATTATAGAAAAAAGTGGCGAACATAATAAAATTACAAAAAATAAAAGAAAAATTTTAAGGAGGAGAATAAATTCTTCTCAAGTTGGGCATTGGTTCTATAATTTTTCATGAAAGGTTAATTTCTTCGTCAATTCATTGTCTGTTAAAAAATGAGTAAATAATCACATTTCCATTGTGTACTTCCTTATCAGTCCCTTCTCTTTCCCTCCTTTCTAATTGCCCTTGTCCAATTCCATCCCAAGACGAAACTAAAAAACTAAAAAAACAAAAAATAAAAAATTCTCAACTTCCTTGTTTTTATTGCCATAATTTAAGCCTATTTTATGCAATAATGTTTGCACACACAATTTCTTTTGTTGCTGAATTCAAGGCAGAGTGGAAAAATAGCATTTAAACTACAACTCTAACTCCACCATTCTTTTTCTCTCCCTTTTTTATTATTTTATTTTTTGCAATTCGGAAACAGGAAGCTAGCGGAGGATGGTTATCATCGAAGCGCCAAGAAATGTAAAGAGAAGTTTGAGAACGTGTACAAGTACCACAAGCGAACCAAAGAAGGCCGGACCGGCAAAGCCGACGGCAAAACTTATCGGTTTTTCGATCAGTTGCAAGCACTCGAGAATCAGCCGTCGCCATTCGCATTGCCGCCTCCGCCGGCAGCAGAGGCAGCAACGACACTGCCAAAAGTTCAAGCGCAAGCACCAGCAATGCTGATGGCAACGGAAACAACAACGGCAGCAACACTGGTAATGGCGGTCAGTAACCCGCCATTACCGGTATCTCAAATCAACAACAATACTACAAGCAGTACTGTTCCATCAGTAACCAATACTACTACAACAAATATATCTTTTCAAGGCACAAAGAACCTCACATTCTCATCACCTACTTTCCAAGCTGCACCAACAAACCCTACCATCAATTTTCCAACACCACCACTACTACCAGGCGCCACTCCGACCCCGCCGCCGTTGCATGGGATCTCGGCAGATCTCGCATCGGAGTACTCGACATCGTCGTCCACTTCCTTGGACGACGACGAGCTCGAGGAAGGAGGAGGGAGGAGGAAGAGGAAGAGGAAGTGGAAGGACTTCTTCCAGAGACTAATGAAGGAAGTTATCCACCGGCAGGAGGAACTACAGAAGAGGTTCTTGGAGGCCATGGAGAAGAGAGAACACGACAGAATGGTGAGGGAAGAAGCGTGGAGGATGCAGGAGATGACGAGGATCAATCGGGAGCGCGAGATTCTCGCTCAAGAGCGGTCCATGGCCGCAACGAAAGAAGCTGCGGTCATGGCATTCTTGCAGAAGATCTCCGATCAGCAGAATATTCCCAATATCTCGATACCAAACCCGACTCCCGCGCCGACGCCAACGCCGCCTCCGCCTTCACCTCCAAATTCAGCTCAAAACAATACCAGTATTATTAGTACCCCGGTAACATCCATTAAAACACCACCAGCACCAACACCAACACCAGCACAACCATCATTAATACCAGCTTATACTCCAGCCGCTCCGGCTTCCATCTCGACACCGGGGATGCAATTGGCAAGCATCGACACACCAAAACCAGACAGCAACAATAACAAAAACAGTAATAATTTGGTGGCTACGACGTCGACCGCGATTGCTACAGCGGGGGCGGGGACGGGCTCGTCGCGGTGGCCGAAGGTGGAGGTGCATGCGCTGATAAAGCTGAGGACGAACCTGGACGCGAAGTACCAGGAGAACGGGCCAAAAGGCCCACTGTGGGAGGAGATATCGGGGGCGATGAGGCGATTGGGATATAACCGGAGCGCGAAGAGGTGCAAGGAAAAGTGGGAGAACATAAACAAGTACTTTAAGAAAGTTAAGGAGGGCAATAAGAGAAGGCCTGAGGATTCCAAGACTTGTCCCTACTTCCATCAGTTGGACGCATTGTACAGAGAGAAGAACATGAAATTCGACCCCACAATCGGTACCACTACCACCACCACAAACGACAGCATTATTAGTACTACATCTCATCATCATCATCAGTTCGGGAAATCGGAGATCAACGCCGTGCCGCTGATGGTGCAGCCCGAGCAGCAGTGGCCCCCGCCGCCGCAGCGGCCGACGAGTACTAATCAACCGGAGTCGGCGGAGAGCGATCAACCAATAGATCGGAACGACGAGGAGGACGAGGAAGACGATGAGGAGGAGGACGAGGACGACGAAGGCGGAGATAACTACGAATTGGTGGCCAACAAGCCGAATCCTGTGAGAAATGCTTCAGCTGAGTAAGTGAGAGGAAATTCATATTGAAGAAGAAAAAGATAGAAGAAATCGATTGTTGAGAAAAACGGCGAGTTAGAATTTTCCGGCGTATCATCTAACATGAACGGAGTCGAGGTTCTGCAGCAAACAAACGACATGGGAAAGATTATACGGCAACAATATTGGACAAACAAGGGAATACGTGGGTTTGAGTTTTTTTTTTTTTTTTTTTTTTGTGGGAAAAAATATTTGTAGCATATAGTCAATGAGATTATATGTTTATTTTTATAATTAATTTATTTTTTCTAAATAAATAAGTACGGGACAGAGGGAGGGAGAAGGGGGGTTAATTTAGCCTCCGAAGAATAAATGAAAGAGAACTAGTGTTGTATTTTCTTTTTACCCTTTTTTGTTCATGGTGGTGTAAGTGTGAGAAATCGTTTATTAGATTCTGTTTTTAGTCTCTTTTTTTTTTGGTCATTATTATTTTTTTTTTCAACCTTGTGATAAAATCATTCATCGAGCGAAAAAGAAGGCATTGATTAATTTTTTTTACTTAATTTGTCATTTTTATACTGCATTATCCGGTCGGTATTCGTACTTGTACAATTTTAAGCAATAAAAATACTGTATTTTACTTATTGAAAAATTGGACAATACACTTTCCACATCAATTACTGTTAAAAAAATGTCGTACGTCCGTCTGACCGAGGTAAAACAGGAATTCCAGATCTACAATACAAACAACTTTTTTAGAACTTTAAAGTTAAAAAAAAAAAAAAAGAATTACGAGGGCTCTGAAAATTTGGTGCATAACAGCTTAAAAAATGGGGGAGGGGACAATAAGGTAAAGACCTTTGCCACAGAAGGCTACCCACAATATGCCAACATCACATGCAGCCTTGGACCCTTCAATAGGGTCCACCAAAAGGGAATCTTCGAAGTTCTTAGCTTTTTTTTTTTTTTTTGTTACGTGTTCTCTAATTTACATTAAATTCATGGATGTTAGTACCAGAAAAGGACCTGTTTCTGTTTTAAAATTTTCAGGAACATCAAAGAGAAATATTTGCAGTACGCACACTAAAATCGCTAGATCATATTTTGATAATTTTGTATACATTTTTAATAGCGTTATTTTTACCTTAATGATAGGATATCACAAAATTATATTAAAATTAATTTTAATAAAATTTAACAAATTTTTGAACTTTATCATAATATAATGCTAGTAGAGTGGTTTTTGGCTAGTAGACTGCAAATTAATCTAACTATATGATTTTGATGTGACCATCATCAAAGCAAACAACGTTATGTTTGTTTCCTCTTACTAGTTGAAACAAGGCTTCTCAGACTATAATTGCATATTAACTTTTTAATGTCCTGATATGTTACTAAAAGTAGCTCTATATCGCACATTATAAATTTATAAAGTAGATAGTTACATATCAAATTATTAAAAAAATTAATCCATTCGTTAAAACAACGTGCTTCATCAGTAATGTGAAATTGTTTTCTCTACTATAAAAATTCTCTATTTGTTCCTTATTTTTTTATGTGATATGATTTTCATATATATACTTCTTAAAGGTTCGTAATTTATGTACTTATTTTGTTTTCTCTCTCTTTCTCTTACATGTGATTATGCATTAATTAAATATATGGTTAGTTAATTGCATGATGCTTAAATTAGCAAATGAAGTACTTCTATTTCTATCATATTCAGATTTTTCTTATGGTATATATCGAGATCGGTGACAGGAAAAGGGTGAGTTTAAATTATTCGATAGAATATGATTGTAATAATATAATGACATAAAAACCAGTATATTGTACTGAAATATTCCAATGAATGCTTTCATGGGGAATAACTTGTACGTATTAAATCTTTGTTTTCTATGGTAAAGCAGACAGAATATGTTAGTACATATTGCGTCTAGATCTAGTTATCGGCCTCTCCCTCTTTTTATCAAAATAATTCTACTGATTACATTTTCGATATATGTATGTGGGACTTATTTTCAAAACTTACTGGAATTTCATTTTTTTCCCTTTCTGAATACTGGAATTTCAAACACTTATTGATGTTGATAAAAAAAAAAATATATAGATGTGTGGTTCCTTCAAATATCCTATATGTATAACTCAGTGTGTGTGTAAAGTTTTTCATAATAGCATGTATAAAACAAGCAAGGTTAATTTTTATGAAGCCCCAATAGAAAAAATTACAGTAATTACAATCATAGTTTTACAAGTATAATTATTGATAATTACATAGAACAATTATTTATGCTAATTGCATACGCGAACAATTATTTATGTTAATTGCATACGCGTAGTGACATAAAAAAATGGTACTCAAAATCATTGCTATTAATGAAATATTTTTTTTTAGTTCTATAAAAATGTACCCATCTAAATGTGCGCATAACATTGATTACTAAAAGCGAAAAAATGCTAATAAAAAAAGCATAACTTATATACCGATCATAAAAGATGAAAGGTAGCTAGCAGTTCTAAGTGCATGCGGCAGTAGAGTCTTCTATATGTGTTGTAATTTTAAGACTCTAGCTGCATAAGGAATTATAAGATATATATA
The DNA here is from genome assembly GCA_025403435.1 of Artocarpus heterophyllus. Classification (NCBI taxonomy): domain Eukaryota; kingdom Viridiplantae; phylum Streptophyta; class Magnoliopsida; order Rosales; family Moraceae; genus Artocarpus; species Artocarpus heterophyllus. Next base: position 29,387,720 of record CM046333.1, read on the forward strand.
TTAGAAATTATATAAGAGTACAAGTAAACTACTTGGATCAGCATTGACGAATTTTTTTTGCTAGTACAATTTCTGAGACCATAGTAAATACCATTGAATTAATCGATTTATTATAATTCTTTGGGAATTCTAAAACTTTGATGTTGTCCCACAGATTAAGACTGGACCTAAGAATGGGAATAAATATTCTGTTACACCGCTACACTCTTAAGACATAAAAGCCCTGTTGCCATCACATATAACAAAAATGCGCCAGAAAAGTCCTACCACCTTCAGTCATCTAAGGGACAGCATCCATCTCATCTTTGACATATTACCCACTACCCATTTGATACTTTTTACTATTTAAAACAGAATATTTAACACACACACATAAATAGGTAAAGCCTTCAGTCCACCGGCTATGCCGTCCGACACAGATGCACTATTTTTCGTGCGGTCTTGTAATATTAAAGCAATGGTGATTTAATATAATACGGTGATAGAATATATTTACTGAGAATCTATGTAAATGGCTTAGCTAAAATTTTTTTGATGCAATATGATGATATTTATACAAATATAAGGACTGTTCAAGTGGGGCATTTAGCATGGGAATAAGGTACAAAGTGGATGCAAAAACAGTTGGTATCTTCTTTTAACGATGCTAGTTATCCTCTCTCGTCGTTTGTTTTAAAAAACTACTGACCTAAAAAGGAAATTGCAGAATCAGGAAACTAAGAAAGAGGATATATTTAGTTAAATTCAATGCACCATTCACCTTTTTACTGCAATTCAATATGCTCTCTCAAGATGGAGCTCACATGGTGAACACCTTAATCTTGACACGTAAACCTACTAAGCGTTTATCTTCTAAGTGAACTCTGAAAAGTAGTTTGGTCAAGGAGATTGCGAGTTGGTCATTGGATGAAACATAAGAGACATGAAGGGTGCCATTTTGTACGTGATCAGTACAAAGTGAAAGTCTATGGCAATATGCTTATCTGAGAATGAAATTAAAACTGAATTTTGTCTTACCCACATTTGCACTATAAATTGCTGGCGTGAAGACAAGAGAAATGCCAAGCTCATACAATAGTAAATTTTATCTAAGAAACTTCAACAGTGGTTGAAGCAACATCTCGATGTTCAACTTCAATAGGTGATTGACCAACAAGCCTTTGCTGCTTTTTTTTTTTTTTTCCATTTATTTATTACAACTCCATGAGATTACATTGGAACCTAGAAAAACTAGATAAGCACTGGTTCAAGTATGAACATCAATACTCCCCCCTCAATTAGCATTAGAGAAAACATGAAATCAGGGAATTATCCTTTATTTCCAGTTTAAATTAAACGTGCATGGTTTCCCTATCTTGTGTTGATTATCTTCACCAAATCATGAAAGTGTTTGATTCTCCGCTTTTGAATTTCAAATTATGTTTAGCCTTCGCGTGCTACCTCATTTGCCTTGTCTCATGTGCACAACGCATATTTGTTGGACTGCCTCATGAGTTAGGCCTAAAGTGGTTTTTTGGGCCAATTAGCTCCATAGGTTGTCGAGGCATGAACAATAGTTACCCCTAACCTAAAGGACTCGAGATGCTTTAGGGCCGTTTGGTTCGAGTATTTGAATAAAGATTTAAATTTTTGTAAGAGAAAATACTGTAGCAAAATAATTCAAACCGTGATTCAAGTATTGAAACAAACTGGCCCTTAAGCTCTTTGTAGCCTAACTGATAACGGGTCTCTTATTTTTTCGATTTAATACGGTCAAAGCTATCATCTAGATGATTATTTGGAGACTAAAAGTTTGCATAGATAGTGAGGATGACTAAGGTTGTGACGCCTCGAGGAGCGAAATAGTCAAATCATTAGAGTCAACAGTTATGTTATGTGTGACTTTAATTTCCTAAAAAAAATTGAGCTGTTTGATTTCCCTCTTAATTGCTCTAGTCGCTAGCAAACGCTAGCCAAACGGCTTAGGAATCGACTGATTTTTTTATTTTTTATATATGATATCTTTCAAAAGGGACCGAAGGAAATACCTAATTTTCCCGCCCAAGCCTCTACCATTAAATGGCGACCTTTGGTCTCCACCATTGAATGGACAGTTTTTTATACATATATGGGTTCTTACGCATGCAATTAATTTGCTTTTTCCTTTCTTGTGATTTTTACAACCAAATCTATGCGATTTCTTCTCTCTTTCCTTAGAATTCTCTGTGGATTTTGTGTGTTGAGGTTTATTTGTTACCTTATTCAAAGATCAAAACTCACCCTCTGAACCTCTTTGTGGATTCTTCTTAAAATTCATTTAAGTTTCCTTCCATTTCTGCAAACCGTAAATTCTCATTCTTTTTCTCTTTTTCATTCCCATGTTGTTTGTTCACATTTTGTTGTAAGCAATGTTTCCTACAAAAATGAGGTTAGAAATGACAAAATCAATTAGGTTAGGCACTTACTTGAGGATTGTGGCATATTTTCTTGGGTTTTCAAGGATTTCTCGGTTCGGTGTGCTTGACCCCAACTCTGGGCTTTCATTGAAGTACTAGCTTGACACCCTTACGAAGAGTTCGAATCAGGAAAATTTTTAACAAAGTTTGTTTTGTTTCCTTCTTTAGATCTAACAATGCCTCCAAAAAGTAGTAATCGAGAGGTTGAAACTTCAACTCTGACCCAATCTGCTAGCTCTTGCAACGCCTTCTGGGTGAGGCAATCTTGGGGACCAGGACGACGACCCCATCTTTCAGAAAATTGAAGAGTTTGGCGTCGTTCCATCCGATGAAGTCGCCCATGATGGCGTCGACAAAATGATGGATGGAAGAGCCTAAGCGCTGGATGGCGGAGAGGGAGGACCTCTATCTTTAAGCCTCATCGGCGTCCCTCGTGAGGATCGCTGATCATGGCACACCATTGGCCTTGGCTCCCCCTGAGAGAATCATTTACAGAGCTACTGAAATCACCACTAATTAATGCATATCGTGGGATATACACAAGCCTTTTAGGATGGATGCTTTGACGGGTGATATATCCGCTTTCTCATCTAACACAACAACAAAATATCCACACTTTTAGCCACGAAGCTTTTAGCTATAAATTTTAATGTCGGCGACTTTGTTCGTTCATGAAATTTTTTAGTGACTATTTTTTTACCTTTTAGTTATTCCTAAATGAATCTTTTGTTTCTGTGAGTGATGTTTCATTAGTATATAGTCTAGGATAAAGCCAGAAAAAATAAAATATGTAGAGGTATGACTTGACCAATAAAATGATGTAAAATATAATTTTAGATACAATGAAATATAAATTTAAAAAGGATGAAACATAAATTTTGTAAATTTTTATGTATAAGATTTAAAAAAAATAAAAATTTAAGAAGATGATTGTCAACTCTCATTCGTTAGTAACTCTGTCTCTGTGTAGAGTTTTACTTTTTATCACTATCATGTACATATTTTATTACTCGAGGTTAAGTTCGTAATATTTTAAAAATTAGGGATTAAAGTGGACTAGGAGCAAAATTGGGTGATCGTTAAAAAGTCCATTAACCTATCTCATTCCCTTAAAAAGCTTTTCCACTACTTTTTGGGCTAATGAATGACCCGTTTGTACGAACCTAATTATTTCTAATACGCACTGCTTTCCACGTGGTTTCTTTCTCTCCACACAGGCAGCGGTTTTATTCCACGTCCGAACAATTACAAAGGTTATAATACATGTTCTCCAACATAAAGACCCACATGCATGAACTTATTTTTTTGGGTGCCAAAATAATGTACAAGTATATTTGCATAAAAAAGATACTTTTAGGTGGCTAATGATCACAAATGGCGTGAGGTAGAGAGATGAAGCTTTATTTTTTAGGAGTGAGGGGTTCAATCTACAATTACATAAAAAGAAATATCTCTTTCGATTCATGGCGGACTTTGAGCATCACCGTCTGTCACCTGGGATATCTGCTGCTATTTGTGATGGTGCTATTGTCAGTTGTCTCATTACTGGACTTTTCACAGCTTTTGTTTTTTGAAAAATGTTATTAATACTTTTTTAAATTATTATTATAAAATTAAAATCTAACATAATATTTAAAATATTTTAAAAATATTTTAATAATATAGTAATTATCTTAATGATATTACATTTTGTACTATATAATTACATATAAATACTTTTAATAATATTATTATGAGATATTTATAAAATTTTTACAAATTAGAGTCATATTTAATTCAATAAACGTAATTGAGTCAATTATCTCATTAATCTTGTTTTTATTTTAACTTGTTGATGTTTTCGGTCTGTATTTACTGTGAGGTTGTGATTTCAGCATGCTAAATTTTGAATTTATTATCAATTTAATCTTTCGATTACATATATATCTTTTATCAATTGTAAAAAATATGTTAAATAGTCATATATATGCTTGATATTTAGTATACTGTATACCTATTTGAGTGTCTACTTTGGAAACTCGGTCCATCTTTTTTTTCATTGAGCTTTTCATTTACTAGTAAAACTAGTTCTTTATTGGGCTCATGTTGTTAGAAGTAGTGCTTGTACTTTTTTGGATTGTAACACATTTCCTCATCTGAAAACAACAAAAAAAAAAAAAGGAAAACAAAAAGAAAAAATTTAACTGGACAATCTGATTTTGTTTTAATCAGTACATCATTTATCATCGTATTAAGAGAAAAAAAAAAGAGCCGTTAAGTTAAAGCTTACAGCTCCGTAAGTATATTATATGTCATAGTTAGCCATTCTTTTATTCTTGGCCACAATATTCTTTAATTTTTGGCCATGTGCGCGTGAATAAAAAGGTAACGTCTTTAAAAATAATATAAAGAAAGAATGAGTTTCGGTTGGCGCTTGTAGAACGCTTGAAACGCCAATTTTTTTTTTTTTTTTTTTTTAATCTTTTCAGCCTTTTTTTTTTCTCTTTTCTTCCGTCTCCTTTTGTATTCTTTTACTTTCTTTTGTCATATATATATATATATATATATATATATTTTCTTATTCTTGTCCTATTTTCATACATATTTATATTTTCTTCCTCAATTTTTTTACTCATTTTTTTGTTAACATGCTTTATAGGCATTCGCAGAGTGCATGTTTTTCAACTAGTTAGATCAACACCATCATCTCTCAACACCAATCTAATTACCAAGTTGAAACTCAAATATGTCATGAATCAAGCTAAGTCGGATTATATGAACACACACATATATTATATAGACTTCTTTTCAATAGTTATGTTTCTAATAAGGATATATTTTTATAACAATTAAATGATATAACATAAGAATTCAATCTAATTAATTATCATATGTTTTTTGGTTAATTACCTAATTTATTACAATTGTCTAATTTATGCAGTTAATAATAATAATACCTATTAATAATATAACTATTAAAACCATACCTCTATATATATATATTAGCAATATTTTTTTGTTGAAGGTTACTTTTTTTTAAATGCTCTGATTTAGGACAGTAAAAGGAAGTAGTTCAATTATTCATCTCATTCTTTATCCAAATAAATCAAATGGCTTAGGATCACAAAATTTTTAAGATTTAATATTAAAGTTATAAAAAATAAGGTTAATCTCCCAAATGATCTTTAAGGTTTAGTCTCCAGCTTTTAAAAAGTCCTATTTTAATCCCTAAAATTTTAGTCATAATCATGTGCCTAGCACATGATTTTTCCATCCAAAATTTAACATTTATTTAACAAAAGGACTAAAATTGGTACAAAATAATAGGTTAGAAATAACAAGAGACTTTTAACAGTCCGGGACTAAAATAGGATTTAAAGTGAAGTCTAAGGATCATTTGTAGAATTAACTCAAAAATATGAACCATACTATTTTAAATTGGTATTATGTGAGTGTATTTAGCCTAGAACTGGCGTAAGGTGAATACGTAATTAATAAACGGGAAGAGGAATATAAATTTGATTGCATGCAATTTAGCAAGAAAAGAACGCTGAAATTAACTACATATGTGGAAGGCAATTTGAGATCCAAACGACCTGCAAAAGAACTGTGAAAACAAGATAAAAACCGTTTCAAGTATATAGGAACCCAATAAAAAAAAAAAAAAAAAAGAGGAGGGGGTGGGTTACGACGATGCCGTTACAAATAAAAGAATGAAAGCAAAGTGAGATAGAGATCGAAGACATAACTGATGATTAAAAAAGCATAGCTTACAGTTAATAGATACATATACACAGATCGGTTACCCAGGGAGTCGCAGTCAATATTAAACTGTGTAGACTTGATCAATTATTTTGACATTTATAATACACCAACGCTTATAAAATAGGGACAAAATCTAATTGTTTATAACACGTCTTTTAACTCGAGAGTAAATAAGAATTTCTTTGAAGTTTATTTAATTTTTAAGTTTAATTAAGTGAAGTATTTTGTTGTTTGTCGTTTGAGAGAATTTCAACATAAACAAATGGCGTCGTTTATGACTAAAATAGAAAAGTTAGCTTAGATCATTGTCTCAATTAAAAGGGAAAAGATCAGGTGAAAAGTAAGATGATAAGAACAAAAAACATTAGAACGAGAAAGGCTCAAGATGATCATGTGCAACCTTCTAAATCCATGATTGGGGATCAAGGATTGCAAAGCAAAGAAGAGAACAAGTTGGATCCTTTGCAAACAGCGAGGACACTTTCGTAGAAGCAGAAAGAAGTCGAAGGAGCTTAGAAATTGCTGCAGCAAAATCAACGGGAAAAGAGAGGAAAAGGAAAAAAAAAAAAAAAAAAGGGAAGGAAAATTAGAAATCCGCCATCAAAATTAAGGGAAAGAAGCAAGAAAATAATAGCATAGCCCTAAAATGTTGAAAGTACTTGGCTCATTTTATGGTAGATAACGCGTTAAAAGCAACAGTATCGGCCTTGGTATGAATAGAGCTTAGAATGGAAAAGCAAACTGTGGGATCAAGGATTGAGTCTTGATGGGTTATAGGTTTGCTGCTAGGATGAAGAAGTGGAGAACCACCCGAAAATAGAAATAAGGTTGATTTAGAAGACATAGTAGGAGCAGAGCTACTCTGAGTAAAATCAAAACGGTGACCCTGATCAGAGACATTTGGTCCTTGATTAATGTTAACTCCTTGCCCTTGATTAAAAACAATTCCTCCTTCAAAGGTATTTGATGGCGTGATCAAGACTTCCCATGGAATTTCCAGACCTGGGACACTTGGAGCTCTTGGTAAATAGATTTGATGGAAACAACACAGTTGTGAGTTGAATCTAAGTCAACTGGGGCAAGAGGAATTGAAGTGTTGAATTGTGGAAGTTGAGAGAGAAGCAGAGAGATTGAAAAGTCGGTAGGACCAAAAGAGTTATTGAATACATGGGCACTGGTGGAGTATGTAAAGTGGAAAAAGGCAAAAACACAACTTTAGCAGACAAGTTGGCTGGTTGCAAAGTAGTTTCCCTTGAGATGTTATCGTGGGTAGTAGCACCCAAAGAGGGAATGGAAGGTTTGCTTGTAATTGAAGTGGTAGCAACAACAGAACTGGCATCAATCGTTCCTTCGGCAACAGAGGCTGCAGAAGTAGGCGGTTTGGCATTGTTGTGTTTCTTAGACAAAACTTGGTCATTAGTTGAGGAGGTAGAACTAAGATCGTTTAGGGACTGAAAAGAGATCGACCCAGAATGCTTTCTAAGGATGAAGCCTTAGAAGGATTGGTAAGAGGCACACTTGAAGGGGGAATAATTGAACCCAATGTAGGGGTTTTTAAGGCAAACTAAGAGTTACATGAAGAGGAAGGCCGATTTGCAGTAGAATTGGAAGTTACAGAACCAGAAGAGAGAGAGGTTGGAATTATGAATGTGATCGGTTGAGTTGGAGGAACGTCCTAAGGAAGACAAGGCAAAGATTTCTCAGTAGTGTTTTGTCCTTTTTTCTTGGTTAGTCTCTTTTTCTTCCTCAAAGACGTAACCAACAAATTAACAGAGCATTTTACACTCTCCAAATTGACTTCAGAACTGTCCCCACCTTTTCAGAGACCATCTCTTTTTCCTTAGCACATTTATTTCGTCCTATTCTTTGCGAAGCATCATAAAGAGTGGCCAACTTGGACTTGCACTAAAAGGCGATCAAACTTTTGGCATCCTTACTTATTTAAGGTCATGAGAAGATTAGGTTTCATCGATCGGAGGAAAGAAAGGCTGATCTGATCAATAACCATGAGGTTGTTAAACTCTAATTCAACTAATGTATCCAAAGGGATAATCCTTTGCAGAGCCTCGATATTATAACCAAGAGCACATGCATAGAGCATATCTTTTAAAATCAAGTTCGTTCACGCCATTTGGCCATCAGTCTGAGAGTAAAAAGCCTTGTTGAAATGTAACTTGGTACCCATTGCGGTTTGCATGCTCTTCTAGTAATGAAAAGTGAAACCTACTTTCATGGTCGGAAATGATAGACTTGAGAATGCCATGAAGCTTCACTATTTTATTGACACAAAGCTCCCCTAGTTGCTCCATGGAATACATGATCCTAATAGGAATGAAGTGCGGCGTCTTCGTCAACCGATCGACAACCACCCAATCTTTTATTTGTAGTTGGCAAATCTGTGATGAAATCCATCACAATCTTCTCCCATTTCTACTCAGGTATCTGAATTGATTGCAGGTCACCTTGGCCTTTAGTGTTCAACCTTGACTTATTGATAGGTCAAACATCTCTTTACGTACTTAGCAATATTATGGTTCATGCCAAACTACCAATATTATGGTTCATGCCAAACTACCAAAAGCAATCCTTTAGGTCATAATACATCTTTGTCGTGCCTGGATAGATCGAATAAAGAGTACTATGTATCTTGGCTAGGTTACTTTCCTTTAAGCTATCAACATCGAGAACACATAAGTGGTTCTTAAGATATAGAGTTTCATTTTCAGCGACAGAAAGGCTTCTCACATCTACGGTCCTTGATTTCCCACTTGATCCTTGCTAGGCTTGCATCTTTGTCTTATTACCTCGAATTTCATTAGAAAGTGATGAAGCGAGAGTCAATGCCGAAAGCTGTCTTGAAATTAGTTTAAGGCCAAAGTCTAGAATTTCTTTCTTTAAGGGCTTGGATAGCTCTTGCAATGACATTAATGTTGCGAAAGACTTCCAACTAAGAGCATCAGCCACATGAGTTGCCTTTCCTAGATGGTATGAGATTTAACAATCATAATCCTTGAACAATTTTAACCACTTTCATTGCCTCATAATTAGATCCTTTTAGGTGAAAAAGTACTTCAGACTTTGATGGTTGGTGTAGATTTTACTTTAAACTTCGTATAAGTAATGTATCCAAAATTTTCAATGCAAAAACTACTGCCGCAAACTCGAGGTCATGAGTGGGTGTTTTCACATGACGTTCATATGAAAGAACTTCTCATTAAATTCTTGAACAAAGCCAGCCTATGATATTTTACTTATATTCTTGCTTTGTTTGATCTCTTCCAACCAAATTTAGGCTTCCATCTTTGTTTGATCTCTTCCAACAAGATTCAGGCTTCCATCCTAAGGCAGTAAAAGGCACAAGAACTTGCTCATTTTCAATGAAACCCATCAACTTGAAAATGGCCTCTATTGTCTTCAGCCAGCCCTGTGCAACCAAGTAATCATTGGAACTCTTAATATCTATAGGCTTAACACACCTCCACTTGATCAATAGAGGCTCTTGGTAGAATGGTCTTGCTACTTCTTCTAGTGCAAGGGTTGGGCCTACACTTTCTTGCTATTGTGGGGAAGGTGGTGCATTTTCACCATGTCCTTCCCCTTCATGGCCGTTGGTCTTGAGCTCCTCTATCTCTCTTCCTTGCTCCTGTACTTGTCTCTAAAGATCAACAATCATTATAACAAGGTTAGCATTTGCTGGCTTGCTAGCTTTGGCTATAGCTTGACCATAAGCCCGAGTCTTGTGAGTGCTCATATTCATTTCCTTAGTAGAATCTTAAATTAGGAATGAAATTCTAATTCGGTAGTGAGACAGGATGCCTCTATTAAGAATAATGCAACAAGGCATTTAATACTATAGGAATGAAACTTATACATATCGATAAACATGTAAAAACATCTATTTAACCAAAACATACTTATTTGAAGGACTTGAGACTGACGTGTAGCGATGTGCATTGGAAAGTGAAACCTTCCCTGATATTATAATTGTAACGCCTCGTGACAGATACCGCAAAGAACTTTTTTTACCGTTAAACTTAATAATTATCAATGAGAACTTTAGCATAAACAATAACATTCACACAATTAACCCAGGAAAAACAACCATTTTTCTTAAAACCACTTATCGCATTTACTTCACCTTAATAGATTAGCCCAACGGAACACCAAGTCATTTAGTTAACCGACCACTTGCAGAAATATTTAGTTTACTAAGATAAAACATGTAACCAGCCTAAAAACATGTTTAGTAAGAAAACATGTTCGTGACATATCAAATGATTGAAACCAAACCATAGAACATGCATAACAACATATCCCGAATTCTACATCTTAATCATACCAATATTTCAAAACACACATACACTATAAATATATTCATGATCAAAACCCAAGCATCACATATATAAACAAATTCATGCCTTGTTTTCTTGAACGCTTTATAAAATCTCTAAGGAACAACGAACTATTATTTTGGGCTAATAGGTGCTTAAGAGAATAATGAGATGTGAAATATGAGTATGAGGATAAGAAAAAAGAAAGGAGTTGTGGAGGAAACAATGTAGTAGAAGGAATATGTGTGTATAAAAACACATATTTATAAGTATATATAAACCCTAAAAGTTAAACATGTTTCCCTTCTTTTTTTTTTTTTTTTTACTTTTTTGTTTCCATTTTGTTTTAAAACACGACATTTGCCATGTAACTTTTTCTTTTACCTTTCAGTCATAATCGGTAAGTATATATATATATACACACACACACATTACATAATTTTTTATTTTCTTTCAAAAGGGTGCTACTTTACTTTCTTGCCAAAACTTACTACACTTTACGTATATAAGTCATAAACAACTTTTTTTAATTTACTTTCCTTGTTTATGTTATTCTTGTTTAATATAATACAATATAAAGAGTGTTTGGAAGGCTGGTGGGAACAGTGGTTAGAACCATTTTTACTAGAGTATATGAGAGATTTTACATTGTAGCAATTTTTTTTATTATTATTGTAGCATGTGAGAGTTTACACCGTTTATAACTGAAAAAGTGGCGGGAACCATGGTTCCCACACCCTTCCAAACATCCGAATAATATTAGTTAATTACAACAATTATATATGTCTATATAATTTAATAAAAAAATTAATTGACACATTATTATTATCATTATTATTATTATTATTATTCTTATTTTGGACATTTCAGATTGTCGGGGTTTCATAGACCATATTAAATCATGTCATACTCGTAATTATCACAACATCATAAATATTATAAAGATGAGAAAATGTGTAAATAAAATTAATATCATCATCAAAATATAATTTTAAGACATGCTATTATATTTATAAAAATTAAATTCATTATATGTATTATTATTTTTAACATGAACATCCCAAACATATTGATCCCTCGTGGCCATCAACTGCAATATCACTAAACAAAACGTGAATTCACGTAACATAAATTATAAATAGCACGTAAAATACCACATTCTAACATTAAACTTAAGTAATTATCTATAAAAGGAAGCGTTGGACGTTACAGTTTCGACAACAAAATGAAACTGTTAATAGCAATCACCTATCTATTTCTCCAAGTTTGAAATTGTGTTCATATGGATGGCTTTCTCTTGCCAAAGTTTTTCATTTTCTACTAAAAGATGTTGGACTTGTGATTAAAGATCCTTAACCCTTGAAGAAATAGATGAAGAAGAATAAGAAACTTGAATAGAACTAGGAGGATGATATTGACTTCGGAGGCAATGCGATTCTTCTTCTAATTTCTTCTTCAGATCTTTTTTGATTAGCAAGTCGGACTCAGCCTTCTTTACACAACACACGAGGTCATCCTTGGCAACCTTTTAACATATAACATAGCCCTTTTGACTCTATGTTGCCGACCATGAATGCCATTGTTGACATGGCAAAGACCAATCTCACCCATATTCATAAGCGTGGAATGATCATAAGTGAGTTGTCTGTGGATATCTTTAGAAGTATACATGTTTGGACCAAGAATTTATCAATGTCAATATTAAAAGATAAATTGGTAAACAAAATTTAAGAACTGCTAAATTTCACAAGGTTTGGAATCTATGGTTCTAGCAAAGCATGCTCATAAAAAGAGCTAGCAAGTTTGTCAATTGGATGTGTTGGACATTACTTGAAGGGGCTACAAGATGTTTAATGATCTAGATAAAAAGAACAAGACTTGAAAACTTTAGAAAACTCTAGTCTTATCAGAGCTATTGTGGGTTGGTGCGTATTTAATTCTTCAACTAAACAAGTTTCAATAGCTAGAAGTTTGCACTTACCTCCTTGAGATAGGAAGTCCTTGCAACTCTTCTTGATGTGCCTAACCTTTTTGCAAAAAAAAACACTTTAGCTTCTTTGGGTTTCTCTTTTTCTTCTTCTTATCTTTGCCTTTCGTCAGGACAGAAGATTTGCCGTTCTTGGCCCTCTGCGTTTTTCTATAACTAGAGTTAGGATTGGAACCAGATGCAGTCGCTAAGTTTGCCTCCCTATCAGCGAAAACTTCCCTAATCAAAATTTTCGAACTCCTTAACTGCTTCATTAGCTTAGTCAAGGTCACATCCTGTCTATTGCTCAAATTATATGAAACTTTAAATGGGATGAACTCCTTAGATAGATTCCTAAAGACCATAGTGGTCTATGACTAGTGTTAATGTCAGCTCCATGGCTTTGAGCCTCAACGAGGTAACCCATGACCAACATCATATGCTCTTTCATGAAAGTTCCTGATCTTTGTTTGCAGTTGAGAAGATTCTGAAGAGCCCCTTGCTGTTTCATTAAAGCTTGGCTTCCAAACATGTCTTCCACATCATCCAAGATCTGCCTAGCATTCTCATAATCCTCATGTTGAGCCTGTAGCATATTATTCATGCTAGCCATAATGTAACAACAGGCTTGATCATTAGCATCCTTCCAGCGATCATACACTTGGATTTGCTCATTTGTGGATTCATTGGTAGGCTTAGTAGGACACGGTATTGTTAGCACAAATTTTAGTTTTCTCAAAGGAAAGGACGATATTTAGGTTCCTTTTCCAATCATTATAATTTTCACAAATTAATGTATTTTTATCAAGTATCAAAGATAAAGAGTTTTTAGACACTTTGATCTACAATAAAGATTCATATACCAAATATAAGCAAACATTTCATAACAGTTTAGTAAGACAATACAAACAAGTAAGCATACAATTTGTTTATGTGTCAAAACCTTGAAAATATTACAAAGTTAGAACGATAATCCCCACTCAGAATTCAACAAGCTATCTAAGGGAGACTTGCTAAATTTAATTAGGAACACAGATCTTCTCTAATTAATACATGACATCCAAGACTCGTCTAATCTAGTATATACTAATAATCATTTTCTTTGGCCATTAATTATATAAAAAATCAACATTAAATAAAAATATCAAGAACATAGTAAAAATATGCACATTTAGAGACATGAATAACTCTATTTTCATAGAGTTATCACACTCCTAAACTTAATATTTTGCTTGTCCTCAAGCAAAAAAAAAAGAGAAAAAAGAACAAGAAATGAAATAAAATAAAATAAAAATAAAAAAAAATAAAAACAAATTTCTCAAGGACTAAGCACTTTAATTGCATAACAAAAATAATAAAACAACTCTATTTTCATAGAGTTGTCACACCCCCAAATTTAAGATTTTGCTTGTCCTCAATAAAAAACAAGAAAAGAAATAAAATTAAAAGTGAACATAAACTAGAGCAAATTGTTCTAAACTGGTGTTTTTTTTATAGATTATTCAAGGATTGACTAAAGAGCATAACTTGAAGAAAAATGCAAATGTTGACCAAGCATGTGATTAATCCTAGAGTTCATGCCATTCCTATTAGATTCTCCAAGTGTGTGTGTAGCCTTTTCACTCTTTGTTGTATGTAATTTGGAAAAGATTATGTAAATATTAAATTAGTGACAATCTCAAAAAAATGCAAACAAGTCCTGTTGGTTTGCTTTTCATATCTCTTTCTACTAATATCGGCCAAAACTGCACTAAGAATCCTTAGGACTTTAATTAGTTTGTAGTGTTTGGCTTAGGTAAAAGGTAGGATGAGTAAAAGATTTGTGGCTCAAAACATCCTAAGCAAATAAATCAATCTAGGACCTTCATAGATCTCAATTCCACACTTCCAAGTAACACCTTCAAACTTTGTTTCAATTTTCCTTATCAACCACTTTATTTTCTTTTGTCTTAATTTTTTTGGTTTGTTTGTTTTTTTTTTTCTACTACATCTCCAAACTTATTTCTTTCTTTATTTGCATGAACAGAGGGTTCCTTTTTTTTTTCCTCGGACAAAATGACATAAAATAAAAAGAAAACTTCCAAAAATCTTCCCTTCCTCCCATAACTTAGCATAACTCAAAAACAATTCCTAGAAATATCCTATGCTTAGAATAGGATTAGGAATGGGAACTATTTAAAAGGCTAGGCTAATATTGTGGCTAAAAAAGAAAGGATTAGGCTCAAAGGGGTATATTAGGGATGCAAATTTTCAAGGTTAGCTTAAAAAGGCTTGAGTGGTCCAAAGATGGCCTAAGTTATTTTCTTAACAAAGTGAGGTCTAGGATTTTGCCTTGAGAGCAAATCAAACAAATTTTAGGACTTAGAAGTTCAATGAAAATCACATATTCACACATTCTCTAAAAATACACACAACTCAAAGATCAACACATGGTGCTAAAAATGAAACAATCACAATTGAAATAAAACAAGTGCAAGCACTAAGCACAAAAAACTAGATAAGATTCATACTTTTCTACAACCAATGTACAATTCCCAACCATATTTCTTGTCATTGGTCAAGAAAAAAAATCATCAAAGAGCACAAAAACCCCAATATTCAAAACTTTTAAAATTTTTTCAATTTTTTAAAGCAAAAACAACAAAAGTTTAATTTTCCCCCAAACTCAACATGCACAAAATTCTTATTGTGTCAGAAAGCACAAAAAGAGTAAAAGTTTAAGAAAACTCCTTTTGTTGATGCTCAATTTTGCTTAGACATGACTTGATCCTTGAAGTTTTTTGAGCGCCTCCTGTAGCTCCAACTCCCTTTGGCTCCCTCACTTGCACCTTCAAAAGGAAAGAGAGAAAAGCAAACTAAAATGTACATATAAATTAAATTTTATTAAGACTCAAAATTCAAAGCAAAAAAGAAAGTTTATAGAACTTAGGTTGCCTCTCATGAGGCGCTTGATTTAAACTCGTTGGCTTGACTTTTGAAGAAGCACTTTTCAAAGAGCAGCTTCTGCCCATAGTAAGTTTCATAAAATTCTACAAATGAGTCATACAAAGAGAAGCCCTGAAGCTTGGCATAATGCATAGATATGTCACACATGGCACCAACAAGATTCGGCTTTGAAAGATGTGTTTGGTGGGCTTAAAGAAACGTTGCTAGTGGTGGTGTTGGTCAAAAAGGGTCGTCATAGATGTAATCTTTGATGGGCATGATTGGCTCAACAATTTGGACGCCTGAGACTTTTTCTTCTTGTAATGCCTCTTGAAGGTCAAAGTCTTAGGTCTCATCATCACATAAAAATTCTTTCTAAAGCATTCCTTACTAGGTGCAAGCTCTACACATGGCTTTACCTCAAACATGATAGGCACATGATCTCCACACAATTCGATGAATGTACTAGCCAATTGCCCAACTTGTTCTTATAAACCGTGAAGTTGAGAAGATTAGGCAATTGACAATTGGTTAGTGTTGTTTCTTAAATAATCGATCCTTGTTGTCAATTAAGTTAACACCCCTTCCAATGCTGAAATTGTCTCTTGCGGTAAGGTGTCAACTTGTAGTTCCATCAAGTTAGAATTGCTCTCCCAACTATAGTTCCTCATTGAACAATTTATTTCCTTATAATCGTACTCTGCCATCTTTCCCAAGAAATGATAAGTGTTGTCGGCGGATAGGTGGTAGAAATAGGTGGTATCACTTTCTATTTCTACCCAACTTTGTCTAACGCTGTTCAATACATCAAGGAAGATTTCAAGTTGAACCTTCTTGGAAAAGTCATGATTCGGGAAGTTGATGAGCAAATTCTTGTATCACCACCAAGCATTATTAAAAAGGCTCCAAATCCCATTGAGCAAATCTCAAGAGTACTTATCGATCAACCACCTTCAAGTACCTCACACAAAAACAAAATAACAAAAGCAAAATAGCCACAGAAAGCTAAAAAAAATAAAAGCAAGGAAAATATAATTCATTTTAAAGCTAATTGGCATCTATATTAACCAAAACTAAACAATAATCCCTGGCAACGGTGCCCAAAACTTGTCACATGTGCAAGCATACATAGCTGCAAGTAATCAAGTGTACCGGAGTATAGATATCATTCCCACGAGAAGTATGTTTAATTCTAGATCAGTATAGAATTAGATTAGACTCTAAATTTATTTGGATGATTGAAATTAAAACAAACAAAAATAAAATAAAATAATGAAAATGAAAACTAAAACTAGAAACTAAAATAAAAATAAATGATAACAAAATGGGTCTAGAGGAACTATCTCACCAAGTTTCCATTTTGATTTGTAATTGTCTAGATTAACGACAAATTAATTCGCCCAATTTATTAGCTTACAGGTCTCATGTATCTCAATTTTTTTTCTTCCAATTAAAGAAGACCCTAAATAATCAATTCCAATATCCCTATTCAAAATCAATTATTAAGGGGTTCATTAAGCAAGTTCTTTAATTAGCCATAAAGAAATTCTTGTTTCCTAACTCTACAATTTTCTAAGTTGTATTTTCTAAACCCACATTTACAATCCTCGTTCTCCAAGTACTAATCCTAAATGCAAAATCAACTAATTGGTGATTAAGTAATTTGAGGCATTAAACTCAAGGAAACACAAATAAATAGGTAATGGAAATCAACTTGAAATATTCCAAGAAAATAAACCAAACATAATCTCAACTTGGGTCCATAGCCCTTTAGACTAAGAAACTTAACTACACATAATCACAAATAAAATTAAGCAACAACAATAATCAAACATTCTTAAAATATACAAAGATTTAGAGAATAAAAATGGAAAAGAAATCACCAAATGAAGGTGTCACAAGTTCCAAAACTCTTCCCTAAAATTCTTTTTCCTTGTCTTTCAAGTTCCAAAATCCCTTCTTGAATGGTATTTACAAAAAGAAAAATAAAATTCTTAAATCTAAAATTAAAAATAAAATCCTAAAACTAAAAATAAAAGCTAAACTAATATCTATTTATTTATTTTTCTTTTCTTTCTTTTGAAATCAACACCACAATCCCTAAAATTTGGGGCCTTGGTTCCAGTGCTCCAAGAATGGAGCTTCTTGACAATTTAGGGGCCGTTTAGTATTGTTTTCAAAATAGGTGAAAATGTTTTTGTTTTGAAAAATGAGAATTTTTTGGGAATTGTGTTGAGAGTGTTTTTAAAATTTTTGCCTTGAAAAATATGAAAAAAATATTTTTAAAAATTCTGAGAACGAAACCAAACGGGGCTTTAATTTCCTCATTCCTTTTTCTCCATGCAATAGCGGAAAAGAAGGCAATAGGAATGCAATTGACATGCATGGCATGTGGCAGTATCGCATTGGCTAATAGGGGGATAAGGTGATGTGGCAGCATCTTGTTTGCTAGAGCTTAGGATGCATAGGGGCAAAAGAGAGGTAGCTGTAGATGACTAGGCATGGTGAGATTAGTGGGCTGATGCCACAACACACATGGCACTCAAAGAGAGGCTCAGGCTACTGCTGGTCTGTTGAGAATGTGATCTAGTCAGTTGTGGGAAGCACGTGCCAATCCTAATGTTTTAACAGCTGATTCGATGACCTAGATAGAGAGTATTAGAAGACTTTTAGTTGTGTACTTTAAGAATTTCTTATCAGCTATCAAATTTGAATTTTCATATCAATTTCATCCCTCTTTAATATCCAAATCTTAATAATTGCATAATCAACCTATTTTGCCTACACAAATGAGGATAAAATAAAATAAATGGAAGGAAATAATAATGACAATGATGATGATGATGATGATGAAATAATAATAATAATAATAAAACTCAATTAAAATAAAATAAATAAAATTTAAAAATAAAATAAAATTTAAAAAATGAAATAAAAAGTAAAATATATAAAGATAAACAAACTTTAAATAAAATAAATACAGATGTCAACAACATAGCAAAAATATATACATTTAAGGACAAGAGTAAATCTATTTTCATTGAGTTATCAATTAGGCCCAACCACTGCCCCAAAAGTAAAGAGCAATCAACTCACCTAAATGACCCTCAAGAAAAAGGAAAGGGAAAGTGATTAGAAAGATGGACTAATTCCTCATTCATCAACATAAAGAAGTGTCTTTTCTTCCACTTTTTGTATGCATTGACAAAGTCAACGATGATCTATTTGTTTTTCCTATGGACTAAATAGCATTATCCCAAGTTCTTGTTATTTTTTTTCATCCAATAGCACATCAAGAAATAGCCAATAGAAAACTCAATGTTCGTGTCCTCTGCAAGCGCTATGAGACCTAAGAGTAGTCATATCTCGTTCGACATAACCTAAGTAATAGACATATTATAGTGGGACATCACTCCTAGAACAAACCTTGGGATTGGTAACCTCAACCTTATCTCAAAGTGTCTCTCATACAAACATAGCCACCCATTATTTTGTGTGTATGCTCACTCATCATGATAAGAGAGGTGGATCTCAACTTATGCTCACTCGTCAGGATAAGGGAGCTGGATCTCAACCTTATCACAAAATGTCTCTCATGCATCTTGTTCGAATTCATGCCAAGTATTTATTCGTTAGAACCAATTCAAGATTGTTTTCATGGAAAGATTCCTCTTTAGTCAAAGATTTGTATACCAAGTCGTTTTTGAGTGATCGACATGCTCGACCTGACCTATTACTAGCATGTCTATATCTTTCTTCAATTACAATACTCAATGTGTTCCCAACAACCTCTTTGGTTCTACTACTACTTGCTCCAAGAAACCTAGAATTTCATGCTAATCTAGATTGAAAGATTGATTGATCGACCACTTGATAGTAATAAGAATCCTAACAATCTCCATTTTCACTCAATGAAGTATCCAGATCTACTACTATCGACTTTTTCAACATAATTTTAAGACAAACAGCAAAGCTAGGGGAACACTAGGACAAAGTGGATCAAAAGTCCTGAAAATTAAGATTTCAAGAACTTCTTGAACTTCCAACTTCAAAAGAGCCAAACAACCTAAAAACCATTGATTTTCTGTGAAAGACAAGGAAAAAATGGTACCAAAATGAATGAAATGGAAAGAAAAACAAATCTATGGAATCAAAATTGCAAAAAAAGAGAAGATTATAGAAGAATCTTACATGGAAAGATTTAGAAACTCAGAGGAACTTTCTCAAGAACTTTAAGACTTTAAAAATACAAGAAATGAATTGGAGAAAGAAAGAAAGAGAGATCTCTTACATTACCTAAAACCCTTGATGAATAGTTGGGATTCAAGCAAGGGAAAATGATCTAACACTCCAAATTCAACATCTTTTTGAATCCCTAATCAAACCAAGGCCTTGTCTCATTAAAGCACAAGTGATGTCACTGCTTTAAAAATATTTTAAAATCCACCAGTGAAATCATACCACCTTTGAAATTGCGTTTTCTCGAGGAAAGGTCATAATGGTTGGGTGAGGGACAAAGATTCATGTAAGGAAGGCTAGGGTTGATCGAATTCGAAGAGATACTTTTTTTTCATTATCATCGATTACATTCCTATAGTCGATATTAATTGACTAAGGAGTGTAGGGCTAGCTATTGGGGATTTGGACAAGTCCAAATCAAAGAACAAGTCCTAGCAAGTGTAGCCCAATGTATGTATTGACTCAAGTGAGCCTGTTAGGTGTGCACATCACGTGGGTTGGTTTGAAGAGAAGGTGACCCAACTCGACCTCCTCTTTGGGTTCGACATGCTCGACATGGATCGCTTGGACTAGACAAGTATTATATAGAAAACTATCCAACTTTATACTTGTTTTACTTGATATGAACTATTTGGAGTCAGGAGTAACTGAATGAATGTTGAAGACCCATTACTCACGTAGTAGCTAAGGGAAAGATGGTCCAAAACTTGAACCCAATGAGCATACAACAAGTATCCTACTTTATTAGGAACTATTTAAACCCACTTCTCACTAACAGAAGCTCACTATTTTTAAAGAATCCTCAATAAATAGGTTGAAGTAGGAGTGAACAACGGGCGGTTTGACGGTTTTTGGGCGGGTGCGGGTCAGTTTTTTTAAATGGCGGGTTGACGATTAACCAACCCATAAACCGCCTATGAAATAGCGGACGGTTTCGGTTTGGGGACGGGCGGGTGGGGCGGGTTGGGTCTACACTAATGTACAATATAATTTTTTGAGCTCCTTTTTATTAAAAAAAAGTGAAGAAAATTTGTAGAAAATATAAGATGATAATGTATGAAGCATTCCCAACAACAACCAAGTTTGACGCCTAAAGACAATGACCATATTTACAACAAATTAAGAAACATAATCATTCATTGCAACAAGAAACATCAACTACAGATGAAGTGATGAACAAAGTCAAGAATTCTTGTTCTTTCATAAAACTTGTTCATTGGGTTCGAAAATAACAGGATACTACATATGAAATGATGAACAAAGTTAAGTGTTCTTTTTCTTTTTAAGGAGTGAGGAGTGGGGGAGGTTTAGATTAGGATTTTTTTTTTAAAGAATTAGGCAGGCGGGTTCGGGTTAAACCCGTCCCCTAAAATTTAAAACCGTACCCGCCCACCAACATATATAGGCGGGCGGGTTGAACCCGCCAATGGGCGGGTTGAACCCACATAGTCCTTTTTTTTGGGTCGGCCGGCGGTTGCGGGGCAGTTTTTGTGTACCCCTAGGTTGAAGGCATCATTTAGAGGCATTCCACTCAAGACTACTACTAAAACTCTTGCTAGTAGTCTATTCACATTTCTGACTCTCGTGATTGCATTGCTTGTCCTTTTTCTCACTTTAGGGCCCGTTTGGTAAAGGTATTCGAATTATGGTGATTTAGATTCTTTTTGAATAGTATTATGATTTGAATTGTGATTTGAGCAATGTGATTTGAGCTATAATTCGAGTTATTGTTTGGTTGTCAGAGTATTTAAAATTAGATTTGGATAGAGTATTCAAATATGTGTTTGGTAAGTTTTTGAATCTTGATTTGAGTTATGAATATGTGTTTGGTAGATTTGAGATTTGGATTAGGATTTTTGTTGCCCTTTTGTGAAAAGTTAAAAATTTTATTACAAAAATAACACATTTTTAAAAAAGTGCATAAAAATGGTAAATGAAATAAATTATTTCCATTTCATTGCATGCCATAATAAAAATATGTTTGGTGCACATGAATACAATATTACAAAAAATTAGAGTTATAACTATATTAAGTCCCTTGTTTTTTGCCTATTGATTTTTGTTGACATTTTGATGCTATTAGCGATTTTCCAAAATGTGAAATTCTCTCTCCAATCCATAAACTATTTAAGGAATTTTTTTTTTAATACAATCCAATCAAAGAGTGTGCTCCTTTGTCAAAGTAATCCAACCTAACAAAAAAATGGCCTTTTGTGGTATTACAGCCGTTGATCATAATGGAGAATGGGTGATAAATATAGTAAAACAAAATTTACACCATACATGTACTTCAAAATTAGGCAATATAGATGAATCATCGGTAGAAAGCTGAAGAATTTTTAGCGACAAAATAAAAAAGAAGGAAGAAACGAAGAACAATTCGTATAGAGTGGGCATTTCCAACTTTGCAAGGGCGAATCAGTGAAGTAATCCAATTAAATCAAGACTCATAGTCAAGGAGCAGAACAAAAAAAAACATGCAAGAAAAAAATAAGGGGAAAAAAAACATTTGGAGGTCGAGGCACCTACCATCGTGTTTGAGCCCACCGACGAGTGGGTCACCTCCGGCTGCACCGAAGCAAATCGCAATAAAGAAAGACGGCCGTCGCCTACTACGCCACCGACACCGGCATAACGCCAGAGACCCATATTGTTTCAGATACAGTTTATGTTGGGCTGATCTGCTTCGATGGAAAAGATCAGGAAGTCGACGACAGAAGGTCTTACTAGAGGGAGTCGTCGTTTTAGCAGAGAGAGAGAGGTGAGGAAAATGGGGAAAAAATTGCTCGGTGTTGGGGGATTATAACCCTCAATGGGAAAAGAAGCACAGACCGTCAACGGTAAAATGGCCAGAATAGATTTCTCTGGCATTGTGCCAGAGATTCCCCTACATTTTGGGTTCTCGAGTTATATCACTGTAGCTATAACGCCCCCCTTACAGATGTCGTTACAGTCATACATTACATACTTATTTTGGAATTTTAAGATAAACTTTAAGTACAAAACTTACTTAAAACTATAATTGTAAACGTAGTTAAGGAAAACGTAACCAGGATCCATACATACACTTTTTTTTTTTACAACATTCATTCACTTAATCCATACTATTAATAATTCAATTGAATATTAAATTGATCATAAACTTCCTTTAATAAAGTAAATATACCAAATAGTAAAATCATAACTTATGAAACATCACATCATTTAAAATTATTTACTCCCACAGTTCGGCAAGCCGAACTAGAGACTTCGACAGGCCGAACATGGTCGGCAGGCCAGAAATCGTCAACCGGCAGGCCAGTAGAGGCTCTGCAAAACAGGGCTTAAAAACTTTCAAAGTTCGGCAGGCCAAAAATGAGATCGGCAGGCTGAACATTCTTCATCGGCATGCCGACCAATGATGATCGGCAGGCCGACAGAGCCAAAAACTTTTAGAAAACTTAATTTTAAGACAAATTCAACTTTTCAAAATGCGGAAGATCAAATTCTTAAAATGATAAAATGAAATATTAAAACATAGTTCTTGTATTCTTTAAAACACATCATAAAAATATGTTCAAATAATTAAACCATGGCTTAAATCATAAAACTTGCTTCATTGACGTTCTTCCGGTTACAATTCATCTTCCTTATGCTCACACGCCTTCCCATGTCCTCCGCCTAATCCATGACTTTCTTACCCTTATCTGCAACATGATATAAACTTGAATAAGCTAAAGCTTAGTAAGTACATATAATTCTCACAATTTAAAAACATTTCATAAAAATCATCATCATCATCGTCATCATCATCATATCATAATAGTGCATTAATCACATTTTCATAGAAACATATCTTTCATTACATTGACCATATTAAAACTTATTCCATTTTATCTTAAGAGCCCAAGTGTTGCACCATAATCATCATCTTAGGCGCGCCGTCATGAGAGGAGAAGGGTAGCTAATCCTAAACCAAACATGACATCATATCATATCATATCATAACATTGGTGTGCAACACTTATTAGATGATACATATATACATAACTTTCATGCTTTGAAATTTGCCATAATCAAACATGCATAACTTTAAATCATGAAAATCTTTCATAAGAAATCCTTTAAGGAAATTATCATAAAATCATCATAAATATCATCATGAACATAACATCAAACCTTTTTAAAACACATCATGTTGCAGGTGAGAATGTACTTACCTTAGAAGCTAGCTGACTTAACCTTATATGAATTGGTGACGACGCTGCGGTCTCAATGTGCTCGTTCCTTTGCGTGTTCATGCCATTTATTAATTTAAAGATACAAAATAAAATTAATACTTATTATCATAAAATATAACATCCATTCATATTACATCACATATACATTCATCTCATATGAACATAATTCATAACATGCATCCATAACCATAATCATCAAAAACATAAAATCATTATCACATACACTTCACTGACCTACATGGATTCAAGACTTAAAAACTTAATATTCACACATACTTTAGACACCATACTTAACAGGGGTATAGTTAATACATAAACATATTACCATAATTTTTCTTTAGTCATAAAAATTACATTAAGTATCTAAAAACAACCCATACATTTCAAACATGAAATCTGCCAACAATAATAAGGTAGTGAGTAATCTTTTGAAAACATTTTCTAACAATTAAAACTCATATAGTTTAATTTTAAAATTCATACTAACATCTTACTAACATATATTTCAATTTCATAAACTTATTTCATCATCAATAAAATCATTTAAACATATAAAACATCACATAAAACAAAAGTCTAGTATTAACATTGTTAAAACAGTTTCTTGACCTAGTCTCGATAGAAATTTCATAACACATAATTCACTCATCAAAACATTACCAAACTTTGCAGTCCATAACATAACATAAACACATTCTTGCCATATTTAGTAGCAAACAAAGAACATTTACCCCTTGAACAAAAATCACATTTTTTATGTATCATAGCCAAACATCAATATTTTACTGTGAGTGGTAGATGATAGAAAATTCATAACTTATCATAGAAAAATCCAATTAAGGTGAAACTTGGAGAAACATCACAAAACTCATACATGAATAGCATATTAAAAATTTAGAGCAAACAAAATTTTATAGAGGAAGATATAGCAGTCGAATGTCAAGAAGGATTTCATTAAAACGAGAATGAACTCTTACCTCAAATGATTCTTCTCAAATTCCTTCGAATTCAACCAATAAAATTTCAATTTTTCTTTCAATTATTTGCAGAGAATTTTTAAGAGAGAGGAGGAATAGAAAACGTGGAGAAGAGAAGAAGAAGATATGAATAAAAGTAACGTCTCAGGATGAGAGAGAGAGAGAAGACGTGAGAGGAAGAGAGAGAGAGAGAACAATAACATAAAAAAAAAATTCAATGCTCTCCATTATGTCAGAAATTTTTTGACTATCTAGACTAAATTTTTGTGGAGAAAGGAGAGGAAATTGGGGAAAGTCAAATCATTTAGATAAACTTACCATACTTTACTGATTTTAAAAGGGGAAACCATATCAATCAATACCAATCAATGCAAAGTCAAACGTTTCCTTTCCTTAAATGATAAAATTAATCCATAATTATACCAATTAATCACATTAAACCACTCAATCAACGTAATTATCTCAACCATAAATTTGGAGAGATTTCTACTGACTGCTCGTTAGCTTTCATTGGCTTGCTGATCCTTAACTTTAGCCTGTTGATTCCACAAAGTTTGGCCTGCCGATGGTTTCCATCGGCCTGCCGATTCTTGGAAGACTTTTCGGCCTGCCGAACTGTCCTTAAAAGACTATACATCATAGCATTCAAGATATCATTGCATCATAAATAAACATACATTGAAATTAACATGAACACTTGAGCACATCAATTCCACGCAATCGTCACCTGTCATAAAACTTAAATATATAGTTAGTAACATAAAATCATAAATCATTAATAAAATTACTTAACGTCGTTACTAACTTAGCATAATCCGTTACATAAAAATAGGTGGGTGTTACAGTAGCTGTAGACAGTGAATCTACAATCAAATATTAGAATTCTAGATCGGGTTATTTAGGAACTTGGGCCCTCAAATTACCGTTGAATGGATCTTTTAAACTCGAATTTGTTACTAAATTAAATGAGATAACCAAAGTAAAAGAAGTCAAAAATGACACAGAGATTTATAATGGTTCACTCTATAAATGAAGAGCTACGTCCACTGTAATTCACTATAGAGTTCTTGAATATAGATTACAAGAGGATGAAAGTAAATTTGGCAGGGCCTTCAGTATGTTTTTTTTTAGTATATCGTACAACAAAGCAATATTCCCTTATATAGAAGATGAGGAAAGATAGTGGCTATCAACCGTCTAGCGTAGTGGGATAGAGCACCATGAGTAACTGCAATAGTGGGACACGTGTTGATTAGTGATAGGCTACGAGAATCACGTTTCCCCCATGTTTCGATTCATGGCTAGATGTACTGCCACTGCCTGTTCGTGCAAGTAATTGTCAGTTCGAGATGATCGACCCAGTTGAACAGATACATGAAAAAGAATGTGAAATATCTTCAACGAGTAGAACGACTCAAACTATAAAAAAGTCAAACCAAACGAACAATTTGAACCGTCAACTCAATTGGACTTTTTAGTCCGTAGATTTTATTTGATCCACCCGATTGGTACAACATTGGGCCACACAGGCCTACTAGCAATTTGGACCTTACTTAATTGTACCCCAACAAAGAGCCCTCCACTCCACTACAAGAGTGAATGACGATCAGGCCCAAACTAGACGGCACGCGACTGTCTGATATCCTGCATCCATAACTAAATCATTACTTTCCCCTTGGAAATCGTGGTAATTAATTACCTGCAACATCTGTCACCAGCCAATTGGCAGCTCCTAAAAGTTACTGCAATGCTGACGCACAAGTCTGATTCGAAAGGACACCACCTCGGTTTGAGCAGGAACTCGAAAAGACGTGTAACCCCAGCCCTTGGATCAGATGGCTCCGTAGCGATTCCATCCGTTGATCTGGTACCCTTGGGTGGTATATAACACACTTTTTCTCTCACTTCTTCATTCCATCTTTCTTCTCTCAAACTCAAGGTGATTTTCCTCTAGTTTCTCTGTTTCTCCAGGATTTTCAGGCAATATTTTCTTTTCTTCTTCTAATTTTCTTGCGGTAATCTTGTTTTTCTTCCAATTCTGAACATTTTGATACTAAACATGCTTCATTTCCTGAGAAAATCAGTGACTGCCTGAACTATTTGGCTGTCGCGACTCTAAAATACTCAAGAACACTTGAAGCCTTCTGAGTTTTAGGATTATTCAGCTTTTTAATCTTTGAAACCCTAGTTTTTCTTGGATGGTTTTGTTTCTATAAAAATGTCAAAGGCAGTAGTCATAGATTCAAGCTCCAGTAGCCGTGAGGATCCCTGTCAAGTAGTGACGAAAAGGAAGTTGACGAAATGATCTGTCAACAAGCCATGATCGAATCAGACGAATGGATGGCTAGAGCCGAGAGCAGTAGAGAGGCGACAAGCCAAAGGGTAGAACGAAACCAACGAGCCAGACCTTCGAACATAGTAGATGATGTCGAATCGCTCGAAAGGAGGAAATACATTTCTCCAACCAAAGGGGTCTCATTTTTCACAAAGAATCCAGAATCTGTTATGACAGAAGGCAACTTGTCGACACTAAGGTTGAAGTACGAAACACTAGCTTCGGTCGAAATACGTCTGCCTTATCTGGGGGAGCGAGTAGATACACAAAACGACAACTAGTTTTGTGTGTACACAAAATGGTTCAAACTAGGACTTCGACTGTCGATTCCAAAGTTCATAATTGAGATCATCGGCCACTTCTACATTTCAATGACTCAACTCATGCCAAATGGGGTTCGATTGCTTATAGCTCTTATGGTCCTGATAGAGGAGGCTGGGATTGATTTTGACATATTCGACTTCTTAAGGTGTTATTACTTGAAGCCGAACAGCAAAAATTTGGGCCGTTTCTTCTTCGTATACAGGTAGTCGAAGCAGCTCATAACAGAGTTCATGAACGCGGAGAGGCACTTGGAGGAGCGATACTTTTTTATGTCAATTAATCGCGACTCCTTTGAACTAACTAACCCGATTGCCTTTTTCATTTGCTTTCGGTCATATTGGTAAGCATCATTGATTTCCATGCTTCGAACAGTAATTCCATCTAATCACGAGTAATTCTTCTTGTAGATTTGAATTGAATCATCCTGCTCCAATTGGCTGAAAGGTTCCAAGCGAGGTTCGTACTACTTGCCCTTAAAGGGAGGACTTGGGCAGAGATCTCGCAACCCTGATCGACTTTGGACGTTTTCGATTTGGAAGCGATTTAAAGAAATCCCCATAGGTATTCTTATTCGATTTTTGAAATGAGTCAATTGGGTCTTCGTATGCCGTGATGCACTTTAGTGGCTGTACGGCCCATCGAAGTATATTACACCACTATCTGACGAAGACATTCATCTCGCAGAAGCCACATTGTCAGCCATGAAGGTAACATTATCGTCAGTGGAAGAGATGCGAAGGAAGAGGCATGCGGACAAAGCAGCCAAGAAAAAGAAAAACCAAACAGGCAAAGCATCACAAAAAGATTTGGCTCCTCCAGCCACTTCATCGGATCTTCCTCCACCTTCTCCTTTCGACATACAACCCCCACCATCTAAGAAAAGAAAGGGGGCTAGAACTTCAACCTCGACCAAGGGACGTAGAACAGAGTGTACCTGAGAAGACCCTTGACGTCCCAATTGACATGAACATCATGCAAGATAAGGAGGCGATGACAAGAGTGGCCGTAAACTTTTACTTTGACAAAGACAAGGAGCTTCTTGGCGGGAAAGCCTTAGCTTGGCTCTTCAACGAGTCGGCCGCGGTATTGGGATAGGTAAATCTCAAGCACATAATCCTTTTGGCTTCAATAGCATTGCACCTACTGATTCTATCGTGCAGGGTCTTCTGCTTCATAATCTGTTCGCAAACAAGGCTGCTCACAAATATGAGCAGGAAGTGCTGAGATGTAAGAGGCTTGAGGAAGAACTGAAGAAAATGGGAACCGTGAGAGAGAAAAAGCAAAAGGAGTTCAATGACATGGCCGATGCACTAAACAGGTCGAATGAAAAAGTATTAAACTTGTCAAGTAGCCTTCGTCTTTCTGAAGAAAGAGTTGACAGCCTGAAGAATACTCTGACCGTGAGAGAGAAGGATATCGAAGACATCAAGGAGCAGCTACTAGAGGTTCATGGCACTTCGTCCTTCAAGGCGCGACTAGAGGCCATGTTAGAGTTCAAGTCAGGCAAACTGAGCGTCGAAACAATCGACGAAGAGATCAAGGACCTTCAAGAACTGCTATCGACAGACAACTCGCACGTTCATGGCGAATCCACCAGTCAAGATATTCCTATCGAGCCCCCTAATCCTGAGTCTAAAGCTGCAATGATTTCAACTGGTGATGCCACTAAGCCTCCAACCATCAAGCCAACTGAGGGTGAAAATGCTCAACCTACGGATGGAGGAAATTTATGAAGGATTTTTCTCTCTTTTTTTTGTATTGAACAGCTTTTTGAAATTTAATATCAAATTTCATCAATTCAATTTCTTCCAAAATGTATCGATCAGAACGTTTAGCCAGTTTAACAAAGGCCATCGCACTATTTAATGTTAAATTCGATCGCCATACGATGAAATATCACAACAATGAATTGTTTGGATATTTTTGAATCAAAGTCAATTAACCATAAACTAGATCATGGCATTATATACCAGACTAGTTGATCGAACTACATTAAAGCAAAGAGGATGGTGATTTTATTTTAATTTATAAGTGCATGTTCAGATCAAATTGATCATTTTGATGTTAGGGATCATGTGCATGCAGGTTGTGTTGATCGAATCCGCAGTTTGCGCAATGATGTATAAGATTAATAGTACAGATCGAACTAATCAGATCTGCATGGCCATGAAGATGGCGACATCAACAATTCTTATCGAACTGGCCAAGTCCAAGGTTGAGCCATGGAGATGGCATTTTGAAATTTCAAATCGAGCTAGTTGAGTATGAAGATGAGCCATGAGGATGGCAATTCAAGAGTTCAGATCGAGCTGGTTGAATCCAAAGATGAGCCATGAAGATGGAAAATCAAGAGTTTGGATCGATCTGGTCAAGTCCGAAGATGAGCCATGAAGATGGCAATTCAAGAGTTCGGATCGATTTGGTCGAATCCGAAGATGAGCCATGAAGATGGCAAATCAAGAGTTCGGATCGATCTGGTCAAATTCAAAGATGAGCCATGAAGATGGCAAATCAAGAGTTTGAATCGATCTGGTCGAGTCCAAAGATTAGCCATGAAGATGGCAATTCAAGAGTTTGGATCGATTTGGTCGAGTCTGAAGATGAGCCATAAAGATGGTAGTTCAAGAGTTCAGATCGATCTGGTCAAATCCGAAGATGAGCCATGAAGATGGCAATTGAAGAGTTTCGATCGATCTGGTTGAATTTGAAGATAAGCCATAAAGATGGCAAATCAAGAGTTCGGATCGATCTGGTCGAATCCAAAGATGAGCCATGAAGATGGCAATTCAAGAGTTCGGATCGATCTGGTCGAGTCCAAAGATGAGCCATGAAGATGGCAGTTTAAGAGTTCGGATCGATTTGGTCGAGTTCAAAGATGAGCCATGAAGATGGCAGTTCAAGAGTTCAGATCGATCTGGTCGAGTCCGAAGATGAGCCATGAAGATGGCAGTTCAAGAGTTTGGATCGAGCTGGTCAAATCCAAAGTTGAGCCATGAGGATGGCGATTCGAGTTTGGATCAAGCTGGTTGAGTCCGAAGTTGGTTTTAAGATTATAGACGTGGTCCTTGAGGAAAGAAATTGTCAACAAATCGAGGAAATAAAATACGAGTTAATAAAGCAGCTGCACTCGTTTATATCGTACACAAGCTGCCTACGTACCCATGTTCAGGGATCAAGCCAAACGTAGTTTAATTACATAGTAAAATTGTAATAGTTACACAAAGTACTTCCTCAAATGGTTCACGTTCCAGCTCTTGGTAACGAGGGATCTATCCGGCTTTTCTAACTTGTAAACTCTGTCTCGAACAACTGATCTTATCCGATAGGGGCCTTCCCAATTTGCAGCCAATTTCCCAGCATTAGCTTCTTTGGTATTCTAAAAAACTTTCCTAAGCACAAGATCTCCTTCTTGGAATTTTCTAACTTTGACCTTTTGGTTGTAGTATCTGGCGGCGGCTTGTTGGTAGCAACCTAGGCGAAAGAAAGCTTTGTCCCTTTTTTCCTCTATCAAATCTAATGTATCTAGCATCATCTCGTCGTTTCTTGCTTCATTTAAAAGCGAGTAATCAACTCGAAGATCTCGAGCGACAACTTTCGCAGGAACAACAGCTTCTGCCCTATAGACGAGCGAGAATGGGGATTCGCCAGTCACTCTTCTAGGAATCGTTTGGTATGCCTAAAGTACCATTGGGAGTTCCTCGACCCACCGTCCTTTTCTAGCCTCAAGTTTTTTTTTTTCAGGTTCTTCACGATTGTCTTGTTCATTGCTTCTGTTTGGCCGTTTCCTTGCGGGTATCTTAGCATTGAGAAGCTTAAAACGATGTCCCAATCGCGACAAAACTGCTTAAAGGCAGAGGAGATGAATTGCGAGCCATTATCTGTGATGATCTCCCTTGGAACATTGAACTGACATTTTATATTTCTCCAAATGAATCTTTCGACATCTCGCTCTTTAACGTCCGTAAATGCTTCGGCTTCAACCCATTTGGAAAAATAATCGTTGAGAATGAGCAAATACTTGACTTGTCCTAGTGCAGAAGGAAAAGGTCTGATGACGTCCATCGAGTACTTCATGAAAGGTTACGGCGAGCTGACTGAAGAAAGTTCTTCTGCTGGTTGATGCATAATGGGAGTGTGCCTCTGGCAGCTGTCGCATTTGCGAGCGAAGTTTTCACAGTTGCTCTGTATGGTTGGCCAGTAGAATCCTTATCTCTTGACCTTGTTGCACAATGACCTTTCTCCTGAATGATTTCCACATGATTCCTCGTGTACTTCTCGAACAACTTTCTCGACTTTGTCATCTCCGAGACACCAGAGATAAGGTTCCCGCGAAAGAAGGCCTATAGAGTTTCCCTGTCAATCAAGCAGTACCTAGCAGCTTGTACTTTAATCTTTCTCGCACTTCTGTTTGTCCTCCGAGAGCCAACCATCAGATATGTACATTTGAATTGGCATCCTCCAATCATCCCTTGGATCAACATAAATTGATTCCTCAACTTGCATAATGTTGGGGCTGTCAATTCGTTCCAAAGGAATCATTCTCCTCTCGCTCACTTCGATGGATGACCCCAAATTTACGAGTGCATCAGCTCTTGAGTTCTGTTCTCGTGGTGTATGCTTAACCTCAAAATGATCGAACTGTGCCTTGAGTTTTTGACTAAACTCAGGTATAGATGCATCTTCTCGTCTCGTGCCTCGAACTCTCCATTTACTTGGTTAACAACCAGCGTTGAGTCGCTTTCCAGAAAAAGTCTAGTAGCCTCCAATGCAGTAGCAAGCCTTATTCCTACCAGCACAACCTCGTATTCAGCTTCATTATTAGTAGCCCTGAATCCCAATCGAAAGCTTTGTTTAATTACGTCGCTAGTCGGGGACTTCAGAACCACTCCAATACCTGACCCTTTTTTATTGCTCGACCTATCGACTTGTAGAACCCACGTGCCTGATCATTTTTCTTTATCCATGTAAGTTAGTTCAACAACAAAATCTGCGAGCACCTGAGCCTTCAACATCGTCCAAGGTTTGTACTCGATGTCAAACTCCATCAGTTCGACCACCCCTTTTGTCATTTGGCTAGATACATCAGGCTTGTGCAGAATTGCTCTCATCGGGTACGATGACAGCACAACAGTGTGTCTTTGAAAGTATGGGCGAAGTTTTCGAGCCGTCATGACGAGTGCAAGTGTGAGCTTTTCGACGATTGAGTACCTCGTTTCAACGTCCAACAGGGTGTGGCTCACAAAGAATACTGGTTTTTGGATAGCATCTTCTTCTTGAACAAGAGCTGAACTTTCTGTCGTCTCTAAAACTACCAGGTAAAGATAAAGGGGTTCACCTTCTTTTGGCTTTGATAGGATCGGTAGAGTCGTCAGATATTTCTTTAATTCTTGGAAAGCCGATTTGCAATTATCATTCCATTCAAACTTTGTCTTCTTTTTGAGCAGCTGGAAAAAGGAAGACATTTGTCAGAGCACCTTGCAATAAACTGACTTAGTGCTACTACTTGACTGGTTAGTTTCTAAATTTCTTGCTTGGTTCTCAAGGAAGGCATCAATTGGAAGGCTTTAATCTGATCAGGGTTCACCTCAATTCCTCGCTTGGTGATGAGATATCCCAAGAACATGTCGCTTGCCACTCCAAAAGTGCACTTCTCTGGATTAAGCTTCATGCCATATTTTCAAAGAACAGCGAAGCATTCTTGCAAATGCTAAACGTGGAGATGAGCCGGCAAAGACTTAACGAACATGTCATCGATATAAACCTTCATGTTCTTACCGATTTGTTGCTCGAACATCATGTTAACAAGTCGTTCGTAAGTTGCTCCCGCGTTCTTCAACCCGAAGGGCATGACTTTGAAGCAAAAGATCCCCTGCTCGGTTATAAAGGCGGTCTTCTCTTGGTCATGAGGATGTAGAAGGATCTGATTGTAACCAGAGAATGCATCAAGAAAGCTTAAAATCGTGTGGCCAGCTGTTGCATCAACGAGTCGATTGATATATGACAACGGGTAACTATCCTTTAGGCAGGCCTTGTTTAGGTCAGTGAAATCGATGCACATGCGCCACTTCCCATTCTTCTTTTTCACAATTACCACGTTGGCGAGCCAATCAAGATACTGGACAGGGTGTATGAAGTCGGCTTTGAGCAATCTTCTTACTTCATCTCAGACAATGTTGTTTCGTTCGATTCCAAGCTTTCTTCTCTTTTGCAGCACAAGTTTATAGTCTGGGTCGACGTTCAATCGATGGGAGATTATGCTCGGGTTGATTCCAGGCATATCTGCGTGAGACCATGCAAAACAATCAGCGTTAGCTCTTAAAAAATCAGTTATTTAGGATTTTACATCCTGGTCAAGCTGCAACCCGATCTTCACTGTGCGCTTTCATCTTGTGGATCGATTTGGACTTCGTTAAGTTACTGTAGAACCGATTCGAAGCAGCTTTGACTGCTTGCCATGCTTTGTTGGGTCATCTATAGTTGCTATAAAGTTTTCTTCTGTTTCATAGCTGTGATGTAACAGCTCCTTGCTGCCTCTTAGCTCCCTCGAATTTCCTGAATGCCTCGCTTCGTCGGAAACCTGATTGTTTGGTGGTAATTTGAAGGAACCGCCTTCATGGAATGTATCCAAGGCCGCCCCAAAATAATGTTATACCCCGAAGGGCAATCCATGACCAGGAAGCTGGTCAGCTTATTCTCTCCCGCCGCGTACACCGAAAGCTTAACTCTTCTAATGGCTGTCGCTGCCTCGCCATTGAAACCTACTAAAGTCGTCGGGGATTTCTCAATTTCCTCCTTCCTGATTTCCATTTCTTTCAACATTGTAAGGAAAAGGATGTTGGCTGAGCTCCCATTGTCAACCAGTATTCTGCTAATCTCACAATTAGCAATGTTGAGTTTGATGACTAGCGCATCGTCATGCGGGGTGTCAAGTTCGAATGCCTCGTCACTGCGAAATGAAATTACATGCTCACAGTGTTCGTCTTGAATCGAACTAACGGTTGCTTGATTCGCTTTTCTCTGATGGGCCTTCATCTGATTGATGGAATGGCCGCTGAAAACCAAGCCTCCATAAATGGCTCCAATTATCTTTCTGACTGGTGGTGGTGATGGTGTCTTCTCTCGGGCTTGGTGGTCTCTTTGTTCTCTCCGTTCCTTGTCAAACTGGTATATTTTCCTCCCCCGTTCAGAGAGGTACTCTCTCAAATGGCCCTTTTTAAGAAGCTCTACAATCTCTGATCGCAAAGCTTTGCAATCGACTGTCAAATGCCTTGTATCTCGGTGAAACTCACAATATTTAGACTAGTCACGTGAATGGCTTGGCGCCATCTTTCCTGGCCATCGTACGTAGTCTTTTCCTTCGAGCTGAGCGACCAACTCAGAAGGTGATATGCTTAGGGCATATTTAGGGGGAGACAACAGTCTCGTTGCTGTTCGAGGCTTGTCTTCTCTCCGCCTCCATTCTTTCTTTGGTGGTGTTCTTGTCCTTCCCTGTTGACTCGGTTGCTGCTGCGGTTTCTGACTCCATTTACTCTGATTTTTGTCCTTGTGAACTTCCACTCGCATCTTTCATTTTCTTCCTCCAGGTCGATCCATCCTTTAGCTCTGTTCAGTGCTTCCTGGATCGTCTATGGGTAGTCGGAACAAATACTATTTTTGAAAGATGATCTGTGCAGAAGTCCTTTTTTCAATGCCTCTCGGGCAGTTCCATCCTCCAAATTCAAAATCTCGGATAGTGTTTTACTAAATCTCTTAATGTAAGCCCGTAGTGACTTCCTGGGCTTTGAACAACAGACCACAAATCTTTGGTCGTTTTTCCTATCTTGATATGCATCGAGTATGCCTTGATAAACGAGTCTGCTAATTCTTTGAAGCTATCGATAGTTTCAGGTCGGCAAGTTGCTAAACCATCAAAGTGTTGGACCTTTGAGGGATTGTGCAAACAACTTGCACATCATTTCATCAAGAATCGAGTTTGGGATACTCGTGGCGCTGACCACATTCTTGTACTACAGCAGGTGGTCCTTTGGGTCTGAAGTTCCATCGAATCGAGCAAATACGAGATTTCCATACTTTAGTGGTATGATCGAAGTGATTCTCTTTGTGAATGGAGTATCTCAAATGTTTTTCGAGATGTCATCCAATGCCGGGGTCTTGCTTGTGGCTTTGATAATTCTCTGGTCGATTCTCTCCTCCACAAGTTTGGAATTCTGCTCAAGCATCTCCTTCATCATCAATTGAATTGATTCGGGGCTCATAAGAGTAACAACTGGTGTCTCTGCTGGCCGAGCGATCGGTTCCACTTAAGCGTGTTGGAAAAAAAAATAATGTGAGGTGCGCAGTGGGAATTTTAAAAATTTTAACATCAGAGTATTTTTCCAAAACACAAGTTTGACACGCTAAACAGATCTTACTAACCTTTGTGTGCCGAAAAACCTCCGCAACCCGTGAAGAGAAGTAACGTTCCAGAAGAGCCTCAACCAACTGGTCTTTTTTGCTATTCTCTATCTACGACCGGAATGAGTATGGCCTCACACGTACAGCACTTTCACCGGTGACTCTCCTTCCAACCAATAGAGAGAGCCCAAAGCAAGTGTTCGTGATTTGTGAACAAAAGCTCTCAGGGAGTTTTCAGATGCTCACTTAGCAGAGTATCACTCTTAATCTCTCAATTGATCTAAGTAACTCATGAGACTTACTCCCCTTATATAGTGATTGGTCTTGGGGTCAGTCCTTATCAGATTAGGTCTCAAAAACTCGAAACAGAATCAAGTTCGAATCAATATCTGATAAGATCCGCGTGAAAATGCGTAATCTTATCTCTCGCTAATCGGTAGGCCGAACAGGCCCCATCGACAGGCCGAACTCCCATGTAAATCTCTCCGTGAATCTTTCATTTTCCACCTGAGATTCTATAGGATAAAGTCTCAGTTTTAATTCAAATAACCCAATAGAGAAGTTATCTGATCAAGATAATATCTAAGAAAATAAATCAATTCACAATGATTCTACAAGTTTATCTTGATCTAATTTATCCAATTAAATCGACCGATAAACAAACAAGAATTATCCGATCCCAATAATTCAACAAGTTTATCTTGAATTAATTTTATTACAAAATTAATTCAACCGATAAGCAGATATGAATTATTTAATTCTTTCAAATTTAACCAATCTGATAAATCTGACATAAGTCACCAATTATTGGAAAAGCACGCCGTGTTGTTACAGGATTTTGTGAGCTAGCAAAGGAGACCAAATGGACCTATATAGTTCAAGCTCCCGATAATTATGAAACCCAATATCCCAGATATACATTTCATAATTATCAACTCCAACGCTACTCCACTAAAAGCTTGGAGCTGCACTCTCGAACTACATAGAATTACGAAGCCCGAATAGCCAAAACTCTATGACATATCATAGTGTATCGTATCCCCATATGATAATCCATAATCGGCTTAAAGACAAGTTCTGTCTTACCTTCCTGATTATTTTTATCTTACGTTCCATCATCTCACCATCAGAAAACTTACCATCTAAAGACAGTATACCATTCGGTTACACCTATGTATCCAAATGGTTGAGCGCTCCAGTTTTTGAATTACAGGATAACGCATATAAGAGGATATCATTACTCCTAAAGAGGAGCTATGGATTCCATATCTATGAATAACAAGTCTACGCCATCAAGAGTCATGCCTTCAACGTACCGACATGCATACCACTATTGAGATGTGGGAGTCACCCTTTGGTACATCAAAAGACACAAGTCGAGATAACGGGCCCACTATCCATCTCAGGATTAAGATACAATACAAATGATTGTCTAAAGTGAATGGATTTGCTAAGACAGAATTATTAATCCAAATGAATTCACTTTGTGTCCCGATCTAACACATCGTTACCTATGACAACGTGCCGATGTTTCTATTCACAGAGCCTAACTCCGATGGTCAAGACAAACCATCTCCCAATAGGGATATAGACAACATAACAATCTTTGCATGAATAAAGTGCCCAACTTTATTCTCTCGATTGCGGATCATATGTTTTAGACTGTCACCTTAAGAATCGTGTCTTCCACATAATTAGTCCATCATATGCCCAATTCTTAAAGGTTTAGACTGACAGTCTCAGACTACTGTTTGCTTAACATACATTCAACAAATATGAACGTAAAAAGGACAAGATTTGGTATATATAAATGAATAAATTCTTTATTGATAAAAATGTCTCCAAAAACGTATTACATTTTTACTCCTTAGGGCATACATGTCTAACAGAGCGTTTGTTGTTGTAGTAGTTGTCGTAGCCAGGGTTGTCGTGGTTGTGCGAACAGGTGCAGTTGTAGCTATGTAAACAGGTGTTGTTGCTGTCGCCGGAGTCGATGGAGAATGTAGCGACTACATCCTTCCAATCGGACTGTGAGGCTGCTAGGTTCCTGGCTACTGCGTTTGTGATTGCCACTGCGCTGTTGTTGACGCTAGGACAGCCGAATATCCATAGTATGGGTAATAGTATGACTGTGAAGCCATCTGGGAGTTTTGATAACTGAGTTGGCTTCTTAAAGCCAAATTCTCGCTGCTGAGTTGCTCCATCCTTTTGTCTCGTTCTTCAGAACGAGTTATCTGCTCCTGGAGCATCTTTTTGAGTGCCTCAACTTCTGCTGTAAGGACTTCTATTTGCTGGTTGTCCTGCGGGATTGATTCAGTCTCTTCCATTGTGGTTTCTGTTGGAAAAAACAGTATGCAGCAGAATTTTTAAAATTTTTCATCAGAGTAATTTCTAAAACACAAGTTTGACATGCTATATGTATAAATTAGACAGATCTTACTAACCTTTGTGTGTTGAAGAACCTCCGTGACCTGTGATGAGAAGTAACGTTTCAGAAGAGCCTTAACCAACTGGTCTTCTTTGCTATTCTCAATCCACAACCGGAGTGAGTGTGGGTTCACACGTGCAGCTTTTTCACCAGTGACTCTCCTTCCAACCAATAGAGAGAACCCAAAGCTAGTGTTCGTGATTTGTGAACAAAAGCTCTTAGAGAGTTTTCAGATGCTCACTAGAAGAGTATCACTCTTAATCTCTCAAATTGATCTAAGTAAATCATGAGACTCACTCCCTTTATATAGCTATTGGTCTTGGGGTCAGTCCTTATCAGATTAGGTATCAAAAACTCAAAACAGAATCAAGTTCGGATCAATATCTGATAAGATCAGCGTGAAAACGTGTAATCTTATCGCTCGCTGATCGGCAGGCCGAACAGCCTGATCGACAGGCCGAACAGGCCCCATTGTTAGGCCGAACACCCGCGTAAATATCTCCTTGAATCTTTTATTTTTCACCTGAGATTCTATAGGATAAAGTCTCAGTTTTGATTCAAATAACCCAATAGAAAGTTATCTGATCAAAACAAACTTTATCAAGATAATCTCTAAGAAAATAAATCATTTCACAATAATTCTGCAAGTTTATCTTGATCTAATTTATCCAAAATTAAATCAACCGATAAACAGACAAGAATTATCCGATCCCAATAATTCAATAAGTTTATCTTAAATTAATTTCTTACAAAAATTAATTCAACCGATAAACCGACATGAATTATTTGATTCTTACAAATTTTAAACCAATCTGATAAATCTGACATAAGTCATCAATTATTGGAAAAGCACGCCGTGTTGTTACAGGATTTTGTGAGCTAGCAAAGGGGACCAAAATGGACCTATAAAGTTCAAGCTCATGATAATTATGAAACCCAATATCCCAGATATACATTTCACAATTATCAACCCCAACGCTACTCCACTAAAAGCTTGGAGCTGCACTCTCGAACTTTATAGAATTACGAAACTCGTACAGCTAAGTCTCCATGACATATCAAAGTGTATCGTATCCCCATATGATAATCCATAATCGGCTTAAGGACAAGTTCTGTTTTACCTTCCCAATTATTTTTATCTTATGTTCCATTATCTCACCATCAGAAAACTTACTATCAAAGATAGAATACCATTCGGTTACACCTATGTATCCAAATGATTGAGCGCTCCAGTTCCAATTACAGGATAACGCATATAAGAGGATATCATTACTCCTAAAGAGGAGCTATGGATTTCATAGCTATGAATAACAAGTCTACGCTATCAAAAGTCATGCCTCCAACGTACCGGCATGCAAACCACTATTGAGATGTGAGTGTCACCCTTTGGTACATCAAAAGACACAAGTCGAGACAACGGGCCCACTATTCATCTCAGGATTAAGATACAATACAAATGATTATCTAAAGTGAATCGATTTGCCAAGACAGAATTATTAATCCAAATCAATTCACTTTATGTCTCGATCCAACACATCGTCACCTATGACAACATGCCAATGTTTCTATTCACGGAGTCCAACTCTGATGGTCAAGACAAACTATCTCCCAAAAGGGATATAGACAATATAACAATCTTAACATGAATAAAGCGCCCAACTTTATTCCCTCGATTACGGATCATATGTTTTAGACTGTCACCTTAAGAATCGTGTCTTCCACATAATCAGTCCATCATATGCCCAATTCTTAAGGTTTAGACTAACAGTTTCAGACTACTGTTTGCTTAACATATATTCAACAAATATGAACATAAAGAGGACAAGATTTGGTATATATAAATGAATAAATTCTTTATTGATAAAAATGTCTCAAAAAACATATTACATTTTTACTCTTTAGGGCATACATGTCTAACAGTTTCCAAAGTATGCTGGTTGTCGATGTTGTCTGCCATTTGAATCCGAGTTTAAGATCTTGAAGTTGACGACTTGAAGGCCCCACGGTGGGCGCCAAACTGGAGACAGTGAATCTACAATCAAATATTAGAATTCTAGATCGGGTTATTTAAGAACTTGGGCCTTCAAATCACCGTTGAATGGATATTTTAAACTCGAATTTGTTTACTAAATTAAATGAGATAACCAAAGTAAAAGAAGTAAAAAATGACACAGGGATTTATAGTGGTTCACTCTATAAATGAAGAGCTACGTCCACTGTAATTCACTATGGAGTTCTTGAATATAGATTACAAGAGGATGAAAGTAAATTTGGCAAGGCTTTAGTATGTTTTTTTTTAGTATATCGTGTTGGAAACAAAGTGCGCAGCGGAATTTTTAAAAATTTTCATCAGAGTATTTTCCAAAATACAAGTATGACATGTTATATGTATAAATTAAACAGATCTTACTAACCTCAGTGTGTCGAAGAACCTCCGCGACCTGTGTAGAGAAGTAACGTTCCAGAAGAGCCTCAACCAACTGGTCTTCTTTGCTATTCTCTATCCACAACCGGAGTGAGTGTGGGCTCACACGTACAGCTCTTCCACCGGTGACTCTCCTTCCAACCAATAGAGAGAACCCAAAGCTAGTGTTCGTGATTTGTGAACAAAAGCTCTCAGGGAGTTTTCAGATGCTCACTAGAAGAGTATCACTCTTAATCTCTCAAATTGATCTGAGTAAATCATTAGACTCACTCCCTTTTTATACCTATTGGTCCTTGGGGTCAGTCCATATCAGATTAGGTCTCAAAAATCGAAACAGAATCAAGTTCGGATCAATATCTGATAAGATACGCGTGAAAAACGCGTAATCTTAGCTGTCGCGGTCGGCATGCCGAACTGTGAGATAGGCAGGCCGAACTGGCCAGTTCGGCAGGCCGAACTTTCTGATCGGCAGGCCGAACTGCCGAGAAAAAATCTCCGCGAATCTTTTATTTTCCACCCGAGATTCTAAAGGATAAAGTCTCAGTTTTGATTCAAATAGCCCAATAGAAAAGATATCTGATCAAAACAAACTCTATCAAGATAATCTCTAAGAAAATAAATCAATTCAAATAATTCTACAAGTTTATCTTGTTCTAATTGTCCAAAATTAAAACAACCGATAAACAGACAAGAATTATCCGAACGCCATAATTCAACAAGTTCATCTTGAACTAATTTCTTACAAAATTAATTCAACCGATAAACAGACATGAATTATTTGATTCTTATAAATTTTAAACCAATCTGATAAATCCGACATAAGTCACCAATTATTGGAAAAACACGCCGTGTCGTTACAGGACTTTGTGAGCTAGCAAAGGGGACCAAAATGGACCTATAAAGTTCAAGCTCATGATAATTATGAAACCCAATATCCCAGATATACATTTCACAATTATCAACTCCAACGCTACTCCACTAAAAGCTTGGAGCTGCACTCTCGAACTTTACAGAATTACGAAGCTCGTGTAGCTAAGTCTCCATGACATATCATAGTGTATCGCATCCCCATATGATCATCCATAATCGGCTTAAGGACAAGTTCTGTCTTACCTTCCCGATTATTTTTATCTTACGTTCCATTGTCTCACCATTAGAAAACTTACCATCCAAAGATAGTATACCATTCGGTTACACCTATGTATCCAAATGGTTGAGCGCTCCAGTTTTCCAATTACAGGACAACGCATATAAGAGGATATCATTACTCCTAAAGAGGAGCTATGGATTCCATATCTATGAATAACAAGTCTACGCTATCAAGAGTCATGCCTCCAACGTACCGGCATGCATGCCACTATAGAGATGTGGGAGTCACCCATTGGTACATCAAAAGACACAAGTCGAGACAACGGGCCCATTATTCATCTCAGGATTAAGATACAATACAAACGACTGTCTAAAGTGAATCGATTTGCCAAGACAGAATTATTAATCCAAATCAATTCACTTTATGTCCCGATCCAACACATCGTCACCTATGACAACGCGCCAATGTTTCTATTCACGGAGTCCAACTCCGATGGCCAAGACAAACCATCTCCCAAAAGGGATATAGACAACATAACAATCTTTACATGAATAAAGCGCCCAACTTTATTCCCTCGATTGCGGATCATATATTTTAGACCATCACCTTAAGAGTCGTGTCTACCGCATAATCATCCCATCATATGCCCAACTCTTAAGGTTTAGACTGACAGTCTCAGACTACTGTTTGCTTATCATACATTCAACGAATATGAACGTAAAGAGGACAATATTTGGTATATATAAATGAATAAATTCTTTATTGATAAAAATGTCTCCAAAAACGTATTACATTTTTACTCCTTAGAGCATACATGTCTAACAATCTCCCACTTGCACTAAGTGAGTAAATACTGCAAATTTCGCATCCCCATAGCTTCCACATGCCTTTCGAAGACTCTCCCAGAAAGTGTCTTCGTAAATGGATCAGCTAAATTGTCCTCTGACGCGATCTTGCACACCGTGACATGCCCGCTCTCAACGAAGTCCTTTATCACATGATACTTCCGATCAATATGCTTACTCTTCTTGTGAAATCTTGGTTCCTTAGCATTAGCTACCGCCGCACTGTTATCACAGTACAGTGATACCGCTTTATCCATACCAGGAACTACCTCAAGATCCCCAAGGAACTTGCGGAGCCACACTGCTTCTTTCGAAGCATCACTAGCCGCCACATACTCGGCCTCCATCGTTGAATCCGAAGTGCAATCTTGCTTCGCACTTCTCCAACTGATGGCACCGCCACCCAGAGTAAACACAAACCCTGAAGTCGATTTCCTAGAATCCAGGCAGGATTGAAAATCCGAATCAGTGTATCCTAGAGGAGTTAAATCCTCACCCGAATACACAAGCATATACCCTCGAGTCCTTCTCAGGTACTTGAAAATATGCTTTACCGCAACCCAATGGTTCGGTCCTGGATCCGCCTGAAATCGACTCACAATCCCGACCGCATAGCTAATATCCGGTCGAGTGCAAAGCATGGCATACATGAGACTACCCACTGCCGAAGCATAAGGCACCTTCTTCATGTATTCTCTTTCTTCATAAGACTTTGGAGAGTCTTTCTTAGAAAGAGTAATTCCAGACCTAGATGGTTGCCCACCTTTCTTGGAATCCTGCATTGCAAACCTCCTGAGAATTTTATCTATGTAGCCGGCCTGTGACAAAGCTATCATTTTGTTCTTCCTATCCCGCAAGATCTGGATACCGAGAACAAAATTAGCCTCACCCAAGTCCTTCATGTCAAACTGCTTGGTCAACCATAATTTGACCGATGACAACGCCCCAACGTCATTGCCAATTAGCAGAATGTCATCTACATAGAGTAGTAGAAAAACCACCTTCCCATTCTTAATGTGTTTGTAAACACATGGTTCATCCACATTTTGTGAGAACCCATAAGTCTTGATCACTTGATCAAATCTTATGTTCCAAGAACGAGAAGCCTGCTTAAGTCCATAAATAGACTTTAGCAACAAACCTTACCCTCTTGACCCGTGACCTTGAACCCGTCTGGTTGTTCCATATAAATGGACTCATCAAGATAGCCATTCAGAAAAGCCATCTTGACATC
The DNA here is from genome assembly GCA_025403435.1 of Artocarpus heterophyllus. Taxonomy (NCBI): domain Eukaryota; kingdom Viridiplantae; phylum Streptophyta; class Magnoliopsida; order Rosales; family Moraceae; genus Artocarpus; species Artocarpus heterophyllus. The sequence goes on from CM046333.1 coordinate 29,431,632, forward strand.
CATCTGCCAAATCTCGTAGTCGAGAGCGGCAGCTATGGACAAGAGTATCCGGATGGACTTAAGCATGGCTACAGGCGAAAAGGTTTCCTCATAATCGATTCCTTCCTTTTGCGTATAACCCTTAGCTACCAGTCTAGCCTTAAAGTTTCGACCTTTCCATCCACTCCTCTTTTCCTCTTGTAGATCCACTTACTCCCTATGGCTTTTACCCCTTCGGGAAGATCCACAAGCTCCCAGACCCGATTAGTCTCCATAGACTTCATCTCAATGTTCATGGCCTCTGTCCAGAGTCTTGAATCAACATCCTCCATAGCTTCTGCGTAAGTATAAGGATCCCTGTCATGTTCATCCGGTTCAGCCAAAAAGACCTCCCCATTGAACATATACCTCTCAGGTTGACGCCCGATCCTCCCACTACGCCGAAGCCCCTGAGGTTGTTGTTCAGGTTTGTTTGGTTTTTCTACACCGATCGGAATGGTTTCGTTCGGAACCTCCGGAGTAAACGGATTACCCCTCAACTCCTCAAGCACCACTTTGCTTTGAGGTTTAAAGTCGTTCATGTAACTCTCCTCAAGGAAAGTTGCATTAGTTGAAACCACGACTTTATTTTCCTTTGGGTTATAAAAATAACCCCCTTTAGTCCCTTTTGGATATCCTACAAACACGCAAACTTCTGAACGTGCTTCCAACTTATTCGGATCCTTAAACAGGACATGAGCTGGACATCCCCATATGCGAATATGGTTTAAGGATGTCTTCCGTCTTGTCCACAACTCGTGAGGAGTTTTAGGGACCGATTTTGAAGGCACATTGTTCAAAAGATAACATGCGGTTTGTAGTGCATATCCCCAAAAGGATAAAGGCAATGATGAATAACTCATCATGGACCGAATCATGTCCAACAAAGTCCTATTCCTTCTCTCCGCTACGCCATTCTGCTGCGGAGTGCCCGGCGCAGTCAAATGGGATAAAATCCCATTCTCCAACAAGTGTCCCAAGAACTCATCAGAAAGGTATTCCCCACCTCGATCAGATCGAAGTGCCTTTATGGGTCTACCCAATTGCTTTTCCACTTCAGCCCGAAACTCCCTGAACTTATCATAAGTTTCGCTTTTGTGGTGCATTAGGTACACATACCCATATCTTGAGTAATCGTCAATAAAAGTGACGAAGTACTCATACCCTCCTCGTGCCCGGATGTTCATCGGTCCGCAAACATCACTATGCACAAGTTCTAGAACCCCTTCGGCCCTATTGCCCTTAGACCCGTATGGTCTTTTGGTCATTTTACCCTCCAAACAAGACTCACATTGAGGTATAGATTCCACCTTTAAGTGACTTAAAGGTCCATCCCTTACCAACCTTTGAATCCTATTCAGGTCAATATGGCCAAGGCGCAAATGCCAAAGATAAGTCTTATTAGAGTGAGAAGTTTTAAGTCTTTTTGAGTCATTATCATTTATCTCAGCATTAAGCAATAAGTCCATCTTAGGTTTGATAAAATATAGATTATTTTGCATCCATCCAGAACAGATAAAAGATTTGTTTTTACGAATCACCACTTTTTCATTAAAAGATACCACGTAGGAGTCTTTAAATAAAGAAGATACAGAAATTAAATTCCTTTTAAATTTAGGAACATAAAAACAATCTCGCAAAATTAAATTCCTATAATTATCAAAATAAAGATGGACATCTCCCACTGCTTCCGCTGAGACCAAGGATCCATCGCCCATCCGAAGCGTTAAGTCTTCACGAAGTAGACTTCTCGTTTCTTTGAATCCCTGCAGAGAAACACAAACATGATTAGTTGCACCGGAATCTATGACCCAAATGTCACTGGATTCCTCAACCAAACAAGTTTCTAAATATAGAAGATCACACCTACCTCCCTTGGAAAGGAAGTCCTTGCAATGCTTCTTTATATGCCCGACCTTACCACAAAAGAAGCACTTAAGCTTCTTTGGGTTCTTCTTCTTTTTCTTCTTGCTCTTGGTAGCAATAGGAATAGAAGACTTACCACTCTTGGCCCGTTGCTTCTTTCCATTCCCAGAGTCAGGATTGGAACCAGAAGCAGCTACCATATTGGCCTCTCCACCAGCAGGAGACTCCCTGATCAGCAGTTCAAACTCCTGTAACTGTTTCATCAGTTCTGTCAAGGTCATATCCCGTCTATTGCTCAAATTAAAAGTAGCTCTAAACGGAATAAATTCCTTAGACAGAGTCTCAAAGACCATAGTCATCTGAGTTTCAGCATCGATGTCGGCTCCATTGGTTTGAGCCTCAGCGAGGTAACCCATGACCAACATCATGTGCTCCTTTACAGATGTCCCCGGTCTCTGTCTACAGTTTAAGAGTTTCCGAAGCGCCCCTTGCCGCTTTGTTATGGCCTGGCCTCCAAACATATCCTCAAGATTATCCAAGATCTGTTTTGCAGTCTCATAATCCTGATGTTGAGCCTGCAGCACGTTATTCATGCTAGCCATAACATAGCAGCGGGCCTGATCATTAGCATCTTTCCAGCGTTCGTACGCTTGGAATTGCTCATTACTTGAGTCTCCCGTAGGCTCGGGAGGACAAGGAGTTGTCAGTACATATTTCAGTTTCTCAAAGGATAGGACGATGTCCAGGTTCCGTTTCCAATCGTTATAATTCTCACCGGTTAATTGGTTTTTGTCAAGTATCGATGATAAAGCGTTTTTAGACATTTTCAATCTACAATAAAGAATCATATACCAAACATAAGCAAACATATTTAATAATTTAGTAAGATAACACAATCATGTAAAATCATACAAATGTGTTTATGTGTCAAAACCTTGAAAATATCACAACCTTACAACGATAATTCCCAACTCAGAATTCAACAAGCTCCTAGGGGAGTCATGCCAAATTCAATCAGGAACACGGATCCCCTCCTGATTAATATATGCCATCCAGGACCCGTATGATCCAGCATATACTAATAATCGTTTCTTTGGCCATTAATTTTATTAACAGAGCTCCTAGGGGAGGTTAATAATAAAATTAACGTGAGTGTATAACCACCGTTTCAATATTTTATCCATGATTTATAATCACCACCTAGGGGTGTGCAACCATAAATCATACTAAAATACCTTATCCTTTTAGAGATCCAATCTGGTACATGATAGAAATCCCTTCCTAGGGGTTGGGACCATCATGTTCTTCCTATGGACCAACGATGGAGGCCTTAGGTTCTCTCGTCGAAAACCTTCTCCCACTCAATCTTTTGAAGTCAAGGTTTTATTTTAAAATTATGCATGAACAATTTTAATATGAGCGGCACTCCCTATTCTATATGACATGTTATCAATATACATGGTAAATCATATTATAATGCAGACAAGCAAAGCAATCAAGCAAAGCTACAAGCATAATAATAATAACCGTAATATTATGGTTCCACCCTAGAGAATAGAAAAAATAAGATTACAAGAGAATAATCGAGACATTTATCGATTCTTCATCCTTGAATCCTCAAGCTGTATCCTTCTTCATGTAATATCCATCTTCAAGTCCTCAATCCCGTATGAATCGAACACTTCATATTTCCGGTCGTATCCAAATTTAATGTTTCTCAGAATCGTCCCAAAAATAAAATTAAAACTGCACCAAAAATTGCACCTTTTCTGGACACCTGGATGCTCTCTGTCGGCAGGCCGATCTAGGTGATCGGTCTGCCGATCATGGTGGTTCGGCCTGCCGAACATGAAGGTTCGGCCTGCCGGCAGAGCACCAAAATTTCTGCCCCACTGTCGGCCTGCCGGACCGTACGTCCGGCCTGCCGATCTGTGACCTTCGGCCTGCCGAACTGTGAAGTCCGGCATGCCGACCGAGCAGAAAACACTCAATCCAGAAAATACAATTTTAATGCAATTCATCAATTTTATTTTCAACAATTCAAAAACATAAAATTAGAGACTCAGGAAATACCTGGAGGCGCCATCATCTATCTTTAAGATCCGACTTCTCGTTCCGTCTTCTCCGAATAATTATTTAATTACAAAATTCTTACAAATTAAATAATAATTCCTAGACGGAGATGATAGTCCGCCATCTAATTACATGAAAAATCTAGATACACATTCTAACCTCTAAGGAACCATAACCGGTATTAATTAATTAATAAATAATTAAACAACAATTTAATCAACCATAATTAATTAATAAACATTCACCACATAATCCATGACAACATATATATTATATAGAAACCTAGAGTGCCATCTCTCTATAAAATTCAATTCAAGCATAGGAGAGATTAAGATCACAAAATTTATGCATATAACATGATCACAAACTTGCAAATTTATGTAAAAACCTCGGCTCTGATACCAATTGTTGGAAACAAAGTGCGCAGCGGAATTTTTAAAAATTTTCATCAGAGTATTTTCCAAAATACAAGTATGACATGTTATATGTATAAATTAAACAGATCTTACTAACCTCAGTGTGTCGAAGAACCTCCGCGACCTGTGTAGAGAAGTAACGTTCCAGAAGAGCCTCAACCAACTGGTATTCTTTGCTATTCTCTATCCACAACCGGAGTGAGTGTGGGCTCACACGTACAGCTCTTCCACCGGTGACTCTCCTTCCAACCAATAGAGAGAACCCAAAGCTAGTGTTCGTGATTTGTGAACAAAAGCTCTCAGGGAGTTTTCAGATGCTCACTAGAAGAGTATCACTCTTAATCTCTCAAATTGATCTGAGTAAATCATTAGACTCACTCCCTTTTTATACCTATTGGTCCTTGGGGTCAGTCCATATCAGATTAGGTCTCAAAAATCGAAACAGAATCAAGTTCGGATCAATATCTGATAAGATACGCGTGAAAAACGCGTAATCTTAGCTGTCGCGGTCGGCATGCCGAACTGTGAGATAGGCAGGCCGAACTGGCCAGTTCGGCAGGCCGAACTTTCTGATCGGCAGGCCGAACTGCCGAGAAAAAATCTCCGCGAATCTTTTATTTTCCACCCGAGATTCTAAAGGATAAAGTCTCAGTTTTGATTCAAATAGCCCAATAGAAAAGATATCTGATCAAAACAAACTCTATCAAGATAATCTCTAAGAAAATAAATCAATTCAAATAATTCTACAAGTTTATCTTGTTCTAATTGTCCAAAATTAAAACAACCGATAAACAGACAAGAATTATCCGAACGCCATAATTCAACAAGTTCATCTTGAACTAATTTCTTACAAAATTAATTCAACCGATAAACAGACATGAATTATTTGATTCTTATAAATTTTAAACCAATCTGATAAATCCGACATAAGTCACCAATTATTGGAAAAACACGCCGTGTCGTTACAGGACTTTGTGAGCTAGCAAAGGGGACCAAAATGGACCTATAAAGTTCAAGCTCATGATAATTATGAAACCCAATATCCCAGATATACATTTCACAATTATCAACTCCAACGCTACTCCACTAAAAGCTTGGAGCTGCACTCTCGAACTTTACAGAATTACGAAGCTCGTGTAGCTAAGTCTCCATGACATATCATAGTGTATCGCATCCCCATATGATCATCCATAATCGGCTTAAGGACAAGTTCTGTCTTACCTTCCCGATTATTTTTATCTTACGTTCCATTGTCTCACCATTAGAAAACTTACCATCCAAAGATAGTATACCATTCGGTTACACCTATGTATCCAAATGGTTGAGCGCTCCAGTTTTCCAATTACAGGACAACGCATATAAGAGGATATCATTACTCCTAAAGAGGAGCTATGGATTCCATATCTATGAATAACAAGTCTACGCTATCAAGAGTCATGCCTCCAACGTACCGGCATGCATGCCACTATAGAGATGTGGGAGTCACCCATTGGTACATCAAAAGACACAAGTCGAGACAACGGGCCCATTATTCATCTCAGGATTAAGATACAATACAAACGACTGTCTAAAGTGAATCGATTTGCCAAGACAGAATTATTAATCCAAATCAATTCACTTTATGTCCCGATCCAACACATCGTCACCTATGACAACGCGCCAATGTTTCTATTCACGGAGTCCAACTCCGATGGCCAAGACAAACCATCTCCCAAAAGGGATATAGACAACATAACAATCTTTACATGAATAAAGCGCCCAACTTTATTCCCTCGATTGCGGATCATATATTTTAGACCATCACCTTAAGAGTCGTGTCTACCACATAATCATCCCATCATATGCCCAACTCTTAAGGTTTAGACTGACAGTCTCAGACTACTGTTTGCTTATCATACATTCAACGAATATGAACGTAAAGAGGACAATATTTGGTATATATAAATGAATAAATTCTTTATTGATAAAAATGTCTCCAAAAACGTATTACATTTTTACTCCTTAGAGCATACATGTCTAACATATCGTACAACAAAGCAATCTTCCCCTTATATAGAAGATGAGGAAAGATGGTGGCTATCAACCGTTTGGCAGAGTGGGATAGAGCACCAAGAGTAACTGCAATAGTGGGACACGTGTCGATCGGTGATAGGCTATGAGAATCACGTTTCCCCCACGTTCCGATTCATGAGTAGACGTGCTGCAACTGCTTGTTCGTACAAGTAACTGTCAGTTTGAGACGATCGACCTAGTCGAACAGATACATGAAAAAGAATGCAAAATATCTTCAACGAGTAGAATGACTCGAACTATAAAAAAGTCGAAGCAAACGAATAATTCAAACCGTCAACTCGATTGTGCTTTTTAGTTCGTAAATTTTATTCGATCCATCCGACTGGTACAACATTATGCCGCATGGGCCTACTAGCAATTTGGGCCTTGCTAAATTGCACCCCAACAGTAGCTCAGTGATTTGAGCCCCAAGAAAACAAGCCAGAGCTGAACTCAAGTTCCACGATTAGGAGGACTCAGATTAGGATTCAAAAACCCTAACAATTTCAGCCACCAAACAAGTACTCGAAGGACTGCATATACCGAAGTCCTGATTTGAGTCATTTGAGTCAAGTTAATGCTCCAACCAAACAGGACTTTTAGTCCTTTTTATTAAAGTTGATGGAAAATAAATGGAATTATTATTATTTTATTTTTATTTTTATTTTTATTTTTGCTATTTCTTATGGGAGGCTATTCAATTGACTTTGAACCCTTGGGACTATTCATTTTTTCCCCTGGTTAAGTTTGAACCCTTCTCGGGATTGTTTAACACCCGTTTGAGGCAAGAACACCCGTACGGATATGATAGTGCAAGTCTGGGACCACGTGAACAATTATCGTATCATCATCCACTCTTTCCTTTCCTCTTCCGTGCGATTCTGATAATCTGACACAAACCAGTATCATCATCAACACAAAAATCTGTAAAGTTGTTTCATAGTTTTCACAATCAAACCAAAACCAAACCAAACTAGACTGATCATGGCTTTGGCATCAACCAGTCCAATCTCCTCAAAATCCTTCGTCAACCCTACAAAACCAATCCCAGCCTCCAATCCCCTACGCCACCCCCCTTCTCTCCCTAAAATCCGAAAACCCATCTCCGCCGTCCAATCAAAATCAGCGTCTCAGACGATTCCGCCCCCATGGACAATCGACGGCTGGAAAGAGAAGAAGGCCCACCAGCTGCCCGAATACCCGGACACGGCAGAGGTGGTGTCGGTGGTGAAGACGCTGGAGTCGTTCCCTCCGATCGTGTTCGCCGGTGAGGCCCGCCGCCTCGAGGAGAGGCTAGCCCAGGCCGCCGTCGGCGAGGCCTTCCTCCTCCAGGGCGGGGACTGCGCCGAGAGCTTCAAGGAGTTCAATGCCAACAATATCAGGGACACCTTTCGTGTTCTTCTTCAGATGAGCGTTGTTCTCATGTTTGGCGGCCAAATGCCTGTTGTTAAGGTGTTCAATTTTTATTTTTATTTTTATTTTTTTAATTGGATTTTTGCTCGAGTTTAACATATTAGAAGTTTCTAATGTATAATACAAGTTTGTATAGGTCCTTTTGTGGTAGTGTGTGATTTCTAAGTTGAGATGTGAATGTGTGATTAAAAGATGTTTGATATTCAACCAAAACTTTTAAACTTTTGATTATTACAAAGCTTTCATAGGTATGCTATAGTATTTTTAACCAAAATTGGTTTAAACTAATGCTCTTAACCATGTCTTTACACTTGTAGATGTAATTTTTTTATAATTAATTGATGGGTCAGTTTTTAAAACATCTGCTAATAAAAGAATGACAACTCATATACATTGTAACTAAAAGTGTTGGGGTTAGAATTAAGGTCCCTAACATTATTCCTTTTCTACTAATTAAGTATTTGTTTGTCATTCCTTTTGCTATTGTTGTTGGCAGTTTGCGTTATAAGATTTTGAGATAATGTGGCGGCTTTGAATATGATATTTTGATCCCATTGTATGACTTGAGACATTGGTGGATGAAATTGGCAAAACTTGAGCTGGAATGATTGATATGTGTTATAACTCAGTTTCCTTTCCCTTTTCTTATATTTTTTAACTATTCTATTTTCTGAAGTGCACATTTGGATGTAATTATTTAGGTGGGAAGAATGGCGGGTCAGTTTGCAAAGCCAAGATCAGATCCATTCGAGGAAAAGGATGGAGTGAAGCTTCCTAGTTATAGAGGTGACAATGTGAATGGTGATGCATTTGATGAAAAATCGAGAGTTCCAGATCCCCATCGAATGATTAGAGCCTACACTCAATCTGCGGCAACATTGAACCTTCTAAGGGCTTTTGCAACTGGAGGTTATGCAGCAATGCAGAGAGTCACTCACTGGAATTTAGATTTCACAGAGCATAGTGAACAAGGGGATAGGTAATCTTTATTGGCTTTTCATCTTTAGTTGAACATATTTGCTTGTTTTATTATGCTATGCTTGGCAGACCAGTAAAAAATTAGAGAGGAGAGCAGGACTTTTCTTTTGTCCATACGGTAGGTGAGGAAAAAAAAGTTGGTACATTCAATTTACCATCATACGCACAGATTCAATTATCTATGCTAATTATGAAGATGATCCTGTAAATCTAATACAGGAAACATATGTATTAATATGTATTTTCCTACAGGTTTTTGCTCTATTTGTCTTTGTGTTCTATTGCTTATTGTTTCATTAGTCCAATTATTCATGTTTGACTAAAATATTTTATTCTTATGATACTTGATTACCTTGCATAATGTGGTAAGTAAGTTTCTGCTCAATTATACTTTGTCTTTCATCATTTTTCTCAATATTGACTATGTCATTTGTTCAATCGGACTAAAGTGACAGTTTCAATTCGTTAATGAAATTTTGTTTCTGTTTCCACCAAAAAAAAAGAGCAGCTTATAGGGCTAATGTGGAAATCCTGTAAATTGTAGGAAAAGTGAAGATGTTTCAAATTGTTGGGGGGGGGGGGGGTTGTGGTTTGGGGTGGGAATGGATTTTATCCATTGTACTAAAGTTTTATTTATCCAAAAATAAAAAAACAACAGTTTTTTTTAAACCACTCTTCAGTCTTCCAGAGCTGGAGGGAAGAATTTTTGTTGGATTCCAAGGATTAGCTCTTTCGATTCTCCAATGTTTCCATTTCTTCTCTTTATCTAATGATCCAACTTCTTCCTCACACCTATACCTCGACCCCAATATTCCTTCTATTTTTTCACTACAAATGATCATAGTATTGCCTCCTGCAAGAGTCGCATTACTTTGAACATTATATTTGATTGAATTTTCCAGTTGACCTATCAACTATTTCTTTCAAGGGACCTATGATTGATATGCCAGACCAAAAAATATTTTAGTAGATATGATGAATTTGTTTGTGAGGATTTTAATTAAACTACAATTTCAATGTATTGGCTCACACGGCTCTCAAACCCAACCTGTGGTGGATCCCGGGGGACAAAGTAAAAGCGCTTGATCCTTTGCCCCATACTTTGAGATGCTCCTCCCCGCCGATCAAGCAGCGACGCTGCTCGTGATAGGCTTAGCTTTAAGCCGCTATCGTTCTGTTCGAATAAGTCAAGTCCCTTCGGTCGGTTCGCTTAGGTGGTCTTCCCTTGTCTTCCCTAACGTTCAGTGTTGTCCTGGTTTGAGAAAGGAGCACTGGCCGAGTGCCCTGAATAAATAAGAAACGAACAGCAGAGGGAATCACTGATTCTTATTCAACCGAGTTGAAGCTAGCAACATGTCGAACACTTCTCAGGAGTCAGATCAATCATACTCGCAATTTTTTGTTGTTTATCATTTTTTTTAGAACTGTATGCATTTATTGACTGTACCATGGCATTTATGTCTTCGTATTGCAACCATTAATTTTTGTTAATATTACTTTAAATTCTTTATTGATCTGTCCCTTGTTTTTCTTTCTGCATAATATAAGCATTGAGTTTTTGTCAGACTTGGAAACTTTAATTTCATAGAATCAATGCCAGGATTATGTATGATGCTCTATTCATCTCTTCAGATGGGTTGGCTTCGAGCTATCTGCAGAAATTAACAGGTTAATTTTTTATTTTTAGTTTCTGAGACGTTGGACGCTTTTGGTGCATTTCAACAGGTATCGTGAACTTGCCCACCGGGTTGACGAGGCCCTTGGGTTCATGGCTGCTGCTGGACTCACTCTTGACCACCCAATTATGACCACAACAGAGTTCTGGACATCTCATGAGTGCCTGCTTTTGCCTTATGAGCAAGCACTTACTAGGGAGGATTCTACTTCTGGGCTTTACTATGACTGTTCTGCTCACATGGTTTGGGTTGGGGAACGCACCCGTCAACTTGATGGTGCCCATGTTGAGTTTTTGAGAGGAGTTGCTAATCCCCTTGGTATCAAGGTATCTTCTGAATGTCGTGCCTTAATCTATGGTTGAACTAGATTTTTTTTTTCTTGTAAGTACTTCAATTTCTTCTGGAAGAAGAAAGAAGAAATTTTATTTCATGATGGTTTTCCTTTATCAAGTATATTGCTTTTCATTATGTTATGTTGATCTAAGTTCTACCATTTATTCTTTAGTTTCTGTCGCACCCAATTTTTTTTTTTTTAAGTCATTATGGCTATTCTTGGTTTTGACTTATCATGCGGTATGTATTGAGCTTTATTTCTGACACAGATTTTGGAAGGCTAAAAATAAACTTGAATGTGATCTAGGTGAGTGATAAGATGGACCCAGATGAGCTTGCTAGGCTCATAGAGATTCTTAACCCCAAGAACAAGCCAGGAAGAATTACAGTGATTGTGAGGATGGGAGCTGAAAACCTAAGGGTGAAACTTCCTCACCTTATCAGGGCAGTCCGTAGAGCAGGTCAGATTGTTACTTGGGTTAGCGATCCAATGCATGGGAACACTATCAAAGCTCCTTGTGGACTCAAAACCCGCTCTTTTGATGCAATCAGGGTATGACTAATGGCATAATTCTGATGCTTCTTTTCCTAATAAATTGGCAGGCTAATTCGACCTTCTTTGACATGAGGTTTCAACAAACATATTCTTTATTCCCTTGCATTCTCATAATTATGTTCCTATTCATAATTCCTTTTGAAACATTAAAAGAAATGTTTATTTGAATGGGGAAAAAAAATTCCCTGAAAAATCTTTATTTGAAAGCATAATGCAAGTTTCTAGGGCTTTTTTTGTTCGTCTTCCTTTTTTCTGGTGGTGGTGTTCCAAAACTACAGTTGAAATTTCACAAAATTCGATAGACTGACAATATTCAAGGAAATGTTAATGTGCAAGATATAGCCATCTTTCCTAGTATATGTGAAATTACAATTAGTCAAAGAGTTAAACTGGGATTTTAAACAATGTTCATGAAGTAACTTTTGATGAGTATTATGATTCTTCGGCGTTCTTGATTAGCCTTATTTTAAGCTTTGTTGCATTCATAAAGTACACAACCTAGTTATGTGTTTCAGTCGCAAATGGTTGCTCAAATTGTCTGCCACTTAATTTAATAGGACACAGGATTTCAGCCAAATATATTTTACTTATACCGTTGATATATTTCATTCCTTGACATCTGAAGCTTTTATAGTTTTTATTTCAGAGATGCAAAATCCTTTGTTGCTTACTATAATATCTAATATAATACTGCAAAGAATATTTATTTTATTTTGTTGACAGAGTGAGGTGAGAGCATTCTTCGACGTGCATGATCAAGAAGGAAGCTACCCAGGAGGCGTTCATCTTGAGATGACAGGGCAAAATGTAACAGAGTGTGTTGGAGGCTCGAGAACTATAACTTACAATGATCTAAGTTCCCGCTACCACACTCATTGTGACCCGAGGCTCAATGCTTCCCAGTCTCTGGAGCTTGCTTTTAATATTGCTGAGCGGCTGCGGAAGAGAAGGCTTAGACCGGGGAACTCTCTGGCCCAAACGAGGTTGTAAGATGCTATGGCTTTAGTTTGTTGATGTATTAAAAGGTATTAAAAGGCAAGTAAACCTTAAAACTTATGATTTATCATCTATCTACCTGTATAGAGTAGACCCAGTGGGTGTGTGAAAAAGGTTTTCTGTGAATTGTGAGCGTAGGATAGTCGAATGAAAAGTTTGTGGCTTTTACTACTTTAAATAAATAAATAAAAGAGAGAAAAAAAAGTTGGTGGTTTTGCTGCATCATGGATAATTTACAACTAATTAATGTAAGATTGAGAAAGACGAAGGCTTGTTTTAAAATCCCTTTTCCAGTTTGTTTACTTCTTTAGCTTCAGGAGCTTCACACCATTTAATTCTGAGTTTGATCTTGTTTGCTAAATACCTACTATTGCATAGAGTTTCTGGGTTTTTGTATATGAGACGGTCCAACTGTTCTCTTTCTCAAATTACTCTTTCTCAATTTTTATATCCAGCGCTACAAGCTTTGGACATTTTATCTAGCACTTCCTCTGGGTTCCGTTGTGTCTCCTCTCTCTGTGTGTTTGATGAATAAGGAAGAGAGGGAACTATCTTCAAGGGTTATTACCTAATTATTGTTCCTAATATGCAAATAGAAATTATAACTAGGAGAATGAAGGATCATATTGAAAGCTCACTCATACATGGATTATTGTTCCTAATATGCAAATAGAAATTATAATTATTGTTCCTAATATGCAAATAGAAATTATAGCTAGCTTCTCTTTAATAAATTCTTTCACTATGAATTTGTTACCACTTCCTTGACAGCGTATTTATTTATTTTTTATTGTATGTTTCTATATCAATCTTGCTTAATTGATTAACGATTATCAACGGTTTCTTAATTAGTTAATTGCACTTTCTGATTGACCGTAGATTCTCACATCTATACATCTTAGTTATTTCAAAAACTTTTAAAATTTTTGAGAGCTATGCGAACAATATATCTTTGTGTTGTAAGAGTAACACATAATGCTTTGGTTCATAAGATTCTTCCTGTCATATTTATGATTAACTGTTGTATAGACAGGTGCAGAAATAAACAACAATAGTACAAAAAATAAAATATAACGTATATGAGATATGAAACCAATTGTTCTAATACAATAGCTAAAAGGATTAATGGTATATAAGGTAGTTTATGAGAAAATGATTCTCGGAAACTTTGGTAGTGTGTTTAGTAGTCTTAGATTTAACCAAAACTTTTAGTTGCTACAATATAAAACTCTCATATATTATAATATAAAAAAAAATGAGCCATAGCGTAAACTTTTCACATGTGACATTGTTTTTAACCAAAATTGATTTGAACCGTATTTGCTAAACACTTTCTTAGTGGCAAAGATGGTTTAGCGATTAACATCTAAAAATACATGGAGATGCATTAGTGATAAGCACATGACCTAAACACAAGGAGTAAAGGAGCAAAATCAAGCTAAGAAAAAACAAAAACCGAAGATACAAAAATAGCAACTCTACAATGGTGTTGCTTTGAAGAGGGGATGGCCAAGTTCCCAATGATGGCACGTTTGCAAGTGGTTTGGGAGATCATGGTGGCAATAGGTACTATAGGGACGGTGTTTATGGATATGGGCGGTTTGTCATGGGTGTGAGATCACGGCGGCTCTGGGTTTGCCGAGGGGAGCGTTGGCAAATGGAAGAATTGTTGCAGTATTGGGTTTGAGAGTGACATTCAGGGAGAAAGGGATCTTGAGCGGGGCTAGGTTGCAATACGGGGGATTAACTATGGTGAGTGATGGTGGAAATGTGTCTTCGGCTTCCGACATTGCTCGCATAACGTGGTGGGCGTGATATCTGACCGGTGAGTGTGTTGGCCATTCTGGTGAGGTGGATGAACTTCTACGAGCCTGCTATGAGGAGGGGGTTTTGTTTGGATTGTTAACATGTTTGGGTTTAGGAGAAATAGATGAAGTGATTTTAAAAATCCCTCTTTTTTTTTTGACGAATTTTAATCAATTTATATCCCGGTCTTTGATAGTTTTCAAGGTTATCTTTGTAACGTTACTTTATTTTTTTTTTCCCTTCATTTTTTTAGTGATGAACGCATAGAACTTTTTATTGCACTAAAATTTTCTCTTTCTCGTTAATCAGATCACCTCCGCTAATAGGTTTTTTTGTTCATGCAACTAGATCAAAGACCAAATCGTCAAAAATTTATGGCCAGCTTGCCAGGCGGATTTTAACATGTTCAAAATTTGACGACAGAAAATAATCAAATAAAAAGATTCGAAATGAGACCACAGTGCAATTAATCCTAGTTAAAAAAAATAGGGACAGACCCCAGATCGGCACGCCACTTGTTCTTGGTAACTGCACACTTTGTCCTGGTGCCTACAGTCCTACACTGCTATTGTCCTTTCTAATCCATTTCCTCCTCCACTCTATTCTTGTCCCGCTCAGTACAATTATTAAGTGCACTAGCAAAAGCAAACAAGACAAGTGACGTGCCTCTCTCTCTATGATAAAGGGTTAACCTCGTTGCCACTGTTTTTTTGGCTCTTCGTGTGTGAATTGGAATTCCATCTGCTTTCAATGTTCAATGCACCTACAAATAATTATAAACATTTCCCTGTTGGATTTTCATTTTTCCCGGTGCACAGAACTTGTTTTCATTTCAGGACCAAGTTTACTTTTTGGGACTTTGTTCCCCTTTTGTACCTCTCAAGCAATAAAAGTTGTTTTTATTAGTTTTGTCTTGGAATGATAAAAGCCTTAAATAAATAGTTGAGGTATTTTATTGACACCTGCTTGTCTGGCACTTAGGACTTGCCTTCAATGCCCGAGCGAGATAGACTCAAAAAAGTTAAATTGAAATTTGTTGAAAATTTTATGGAAACTCGATTAGCAATTTGTGCATGGAGCACACACATGGATTTTTTTGGACTGAGCACACCTTTAAACTATTATTTATTAATAAAATAAATAAACTAAAATATAACAATATTAATACCTTATTTAATAAAAATTAATTTTAACTAATTTTTAATTAAAAATAATCCAATAAAAAAAAATTGCTATATGTTACAATATTTATAATTTTAACTAATAATTTTAACCACCTTATAAATAAATAACTCACTTAGCTTAAAATAAAATTTATTTTGATATATAATAAAAAACAAAGTATACTAAAATAACAAAATACCCAAATACAAAAAAAAGAAGAAAAAAAAATAAAATTAAAAATTTAAATGTTAAAAAAACCACATAACCTTAAAAGTACTATACATTTAAATATTTTTAAAAATATATTATTTACCTACATTAAATATTAAAGGAGTGTTTAATAGTGATAAAAATCACTTAAATTTTACTATAATATCAGTTATGAATAGTATAAAGCTCTCACATGCTATAATAACAATAAAAAAATATACCACAATATAAAACTATCACATATTACAATAAAAATAGTTCTCACCACTGATTTCCACCACCTTTTCAAACAACCTATAAAACTTAATGATTTACTGCAATTTTTAGCATGTTTGGCTATGATACAAACTAACAGGCCTTCAAAAAATAGTGCAGATTTAACTTCGACCCTCGTATTTATCTGCATCGGGTTGGACAAAACGTATTCAGGTATAAAATAAAAATTTTGGTTTAGGCGTAACGTAGGACAATTATTCGCTTGGTCCACCAGTTCATAAATCCTAAATTGTAAAAATCTCTCATGGCCCAAGCATTGATGATGCATCCTTCATCCGGATCTTTTTTTTTTTTTAATAAGCTCTTGTCTAGATAAGATTTATAAAATATCATGTGTAATGAATAATATCTCTCACGGACCCTCCCACCAAAAAAATCATTCCACTTGCTTTCCCCTTTCGCACCACAAAACAAATAAATTACCATCAAATTCTTGTACTACACAAACTTTTCATGACCCACTTTTTTTATGGAGTTCTCATAAACCACTTTCATCTCTGTAAAAACTCTTTTAATTATTTATTTATATATGGACCCAGACATTCATAATCCCGCTCCACTCCCTTCTCCCTTCCCCAACCTTTCTGTAGACATTACAATTTACACGTCACGCAAGATGACAAACACAGACATGTGTACACAAAACCACTTAACCTATATACAACACCATATGACCAGATTACCCCCCCAACATGTCAGCGCGTTCCCCGCCAAACGATGTCGCATCACATTCCTCTCCGTCCTTTTATACGAGCGTCTTGCACGTGGAAGTCTGAGGGTCCCACATCGCCGGCAGTAGAAACTTCCTACCGTTCACCCCGTGCGCATTGTAGCTCGCACCGCTCACTTTATCCACCAGAACCTGACCCGGATAACCCGGATAAGCACCCGACCCGAAAACGCCGGTGCACGCCGAGACGGCCTCCAGCGGCGCCGTTGCGGGTCCTTGGAAGTACCCGTTATTAAACGGGTTCGTCACCGTGCCAGCCAGGAGAGTGGCTAAGTTTATGATCATCCCGTCAACTCCGACGTCGCCGTTTGGAGCAACGAGCGGAGGAGTCTGCGGGCCGTAAATGGGCCTGTGAAAGGGCCAGGCGCAATAGCCAGGACACTGGGCCTCCGAGTTCCCAACCCAGACATAGGCCTGCCTGGCCTTACCCTTAAGACCCTGGGTAGCGCTGTGGGTCCCGCAGCGGCTCATACAGAACCCGTCGACCGCCACGTCTTTCGCCGTCAGGACCACGTTGATCGCTCTCAGCTCGTTGAATTTCCCAGCGAGCGCAATCAGGTGGGTGCTCTTGAGCGTTTTCCCGAGAGAATACGCCTCGTGGAGCATTTGCTTATGAACGACGAGCTTCGACGATCCTCCTTTGTAGTTCTCCGTCGTTCTCCACCACGACGCCACCGAAGGGGCCATCGTTTTTCCACCATAGCTCAGCGACTGGATGAAGTCCACGATTATGGACCTCTGTATCGGGGTGAAGGACCCGTACCAGATGAGATTGACGGAGATGTTTCCTTTTAAAAGAGCGCCGTTGTGGTATTTGAGAATCAACGGCTGCTCTTGGACGAGCGCCAAGAGCTTCCGTCCAGTCGCAGCCGTTGGATCAACGAATAGAGAAGAAAGGAATAAAACAGAAGAGAGGATGGCAAGGTGGTAAATAAAGCCCATTTTCACTTGGCCAAAATTTGCTTTTGGTTGGTCCCGTGGACTGTGGGGTGTTTGAGAGAAGAAATGGCAGTGCTACAACTAGTACCGGAGATTTTCGGAACGAAGAGAGCGGTACTTATATAGTGGTTTTTTGGGGGTGGGGGCACAGCTGTGGAGAAGAAGCTTTGTCAACATCATTGTGCTCCACGTGGAATTGTTTAATTGGCTGCTGATTAAGTTAAGAAGTCTTTGCCAGGCTGTAAGGTTCTCTCTAGATGGGTGACGTGGCCGATTTACATTCAAAATTTCTCTCCCCCAGTACTACTTCTTGTAGGCGTTTGCGTAGACGACTCATCACCGGAGCGAAAAGATTTCGATCGCTCGATTAACAACATCGGCTGATTCTGAACTGATATTTGGCCTTCCCTAGTAACTATTACATGCTGCTCACCACATAGTATGTAAATCTACAAACCTCAAGATGACTGCAACAAATTTGTAAATATGGGACCACTGCAATGATGTTGACGATGGCAATCCGATGGGCATGAGCAATGCGCCAGTTGCATAATTGGAAGGGTCGAGTCAGAGGCGTGGGTCCAGTGGAGATGGGTGACATCAGGTGAGATGAGGTCTAGGCTATTTAGGCGCGGACTCCGAGGGAAGTCGTTCAGAACCTACAATTAATTTAACGTTTAGTTTAAAAAAGTAAATTAAAATTTAAACATAATAATATATAAAAATTTAAAACAATAACAAATTTTTGTTTTTAGATATAATATATAAAAGCTTTATTTCGTATGAAGGAAAACTTTTACACTTATTTTTAAAGCAAAACATAAATTAGTTTTTGGTCACGGGGGGGACTTGTGGCTTAACTTTACTTGTGTTGGGGTTCCACTTAATAGCCTTAGGCTTCTTCCTAATAAAGTAATTAAACCGTATCCCCGAAGCAAAGACCTGTGAGCTGCTTAGGGGACCCACCACTCTTGAGACTTTTTTTAATGGAGTAGAGTTTTTATTTTTTATTATTTTTTGTCTGATAATGGAGTGGAGTTTTTTTATTTAATTAATGACCATATTCATTTTAGAATTAGATATGCGTACTAATTTTAATTTAGAACAGAGCTATAAAAAAAAAAAAGAAAAGAAAAGGTATATGGTAGAGTGGCAGGATGGTAATTATCTGAAGAAATAAGAACAACACCCGAGGTTGGCGAATATTTTCAAATGTGGGTGGTCCGCCGTGTGGAAAGCTAAGAGAAATTGGCCATGGTGAAGTAAAACGTGACATTCCGAACTTGCAACTCTAGAGTTGAAAATGGCAAACCGGCGCCACCCACGTTGTTACTGTACATGATAAATTAAGTGTCCGTTTGATAAATATATTTAAATTAATAATTTAATTTAAATTAGTATGATTTAAATTGAAATTTGAGTTAATAATTTGAATTGTTATTCGAATTAACGTTTTGATGTACATTTTGAGTTTTAATCTGAGTATGAAATAAAATTAGAATTTATGTTTAAAAATAGAGTGAAAATAGTTTTTGATTTATTATCAAATCTAATAAAATATTAATGTTAATGAACATAAAAAAATACAATATAGATCTTATTTTATTCCTCTCCTCACTAGGAATATAATAAAAAAAATCATCTCAATTAGATATCAAATGAAGAAGTTATGATTTTTTTTCCTCAAATATAAGAGAGAGAATTTCAATTTTTAACTGTAGTAGAGATATTCGAGTATCAAAAATTTAGGGAGGAGTTGGAACTCTAAAAACTTGGATTCTTAATACTCAAAAGATTCAAATTTTGAGGGAAAGAAGTACATATCTAAAAGATTATTAATACTTGAATCTAAATTTGAGTTCATTGAGTACAAAGAATACTCAAAACAAACAACCCCTAACTATTTAGGTTACTTTCAAAACTCTAAAGTAGGTAACAGTATAAAAGTTTCACATGTTTTAATCTAAAACAAAAACAGTTACAATATAAAATTTTCACGTATTTAAACCAATTTTTTCAACTCAAACTAATTTGTCAAGCATCCTATAATATGTTCGATGGGATTACTCAACAGAAACAAGAAGTAAGGCCCACCTCTATTTGGTAATGTTCTCAAAATATTTTTGTTTTGGTAAAAATCCAAAAATGAAAATGTTTTGAGAAATGTGTTGAACTATTTTTAAAATCATATTTGGTCAATTTTTAAGTGTTTTTCTAAAATTGATTTAGGTTATTTGTTGAAATTATTTTTGGTAATTTTTCAGCCCAAACTCTCCTTGCCCAACCCCACCCTCAACAAATCCAACGCCCATCTTCGACGGCCACCCTCAATGGCCCCTAATCCCTACCCTCTCTCTCACTTTCTCTTTCTCTCACTACTTGTGTGTCTCTCGATCTTTTTCTCTTTCTCGATTTGGAGGAGTTGCAGCGAAGGGGATGACGGTCATAGGAGTGGGGTAATGCCACGGGTCGAGGGTGACACAAAGAAGGGGCGACAAACAAGGGCTCGCTTGGCGAGGTCGTAGCAGTTGACAAGAACAAAGGGCATATTGGTCTAGAATGCACCAGGTCAAGGGCAACACAGGGAAGCGAGGCGGACGAGGACATGACAATTGACGAAAGCGCTGGCAGGGCAAGAAAAAAGGTTGTAAAAATGGAACTAAACGCCCCCATAGTATTGGTTTTTCAAATTTCACTTTGATCCACATTACTTTGTGCAACTCCAAATAACACAAAAGCTAGACTTTCTCAAGCTTATTATTAGCTACACCATTAATACTTTTGTCATTGAAACATCAATTTACTTATTTGTTTTAATCATGTGTGCCTATTAGGTCACCAATAGGTTATTGAAACCGCTTTAATCATTTACATTATTAAGAATTTTTACTCTCATTAGATATCAAATATTCATTAATTAATCTAAGCATAATATGCTAAGGGCGTGTTTGGCACCCCATATTAGCACTGCATGTTGTATAATTTAAAAACAATACAAGGTTTGATGACATTCATATATCGTATTATTTAGGGCCCATTTGAGATAGCTTGTGCTTTTGGTTGTAAGCAGTAGAAGAAGATAAGCATAAGCTATGTCTTTTTAATTAGTGTTTGAATAGTACATGAAAAAGTGCTTTTTGATTTCAAAAGAGCTTTTAAAGTCAAAGTCTTTATTGATATAAAAGGTAGTGTAATTCAACAATTTGGATGAAATTCTTAATTTGTTATTTTTAAATAATGGGTCAAAAGTGTAAATAAAAAGTTTTTGATAAATGCTTTTTCATAAGTACCTTTGGCGTAACTTCTTTAATAAATGCTTATAAAAACAATAAAAACTTTTTTATAAGTCACCCAAATGGGCTCATAAAGTAGGTTTTAAAAAGAATAAGCTAAGAGCAACTTAAAATAAACCATTCTAAACATGCTCGTAGTACGGAATTAAAAATATATACAATATAAATCAAAATATCAAATACGACTAAAACCTTCTATATTAGATTGTAATATTGCAATTATAATAAAAGTTGATATCAAAGGAGATAAAATAAGACTACTTAGGGCCCTTATGACTCTTATATAAACTTTATTGTAGTCTAATTCAGTATTGAAGGAGACAAAATAAGATAACTTAGTACCTGTTTGGTTAGTGGTTCGTATTCATCTAAACTAATGTTTGACCAAAAAAAGTGAAGCTCATTTCAAACTATTGATTTGGCATTTTTGATATGATTTGACATTTTTGAATGAAAAAACAACACTAAATCCGAAAACAACCTTCCAATGTTGTCAACATTTTAAACCCATTTTTCAAACTATACTTTTCAAACCACGCATTTTAAGTCAAAAAACTTCAAAGCATGATGTTTCAAACCAATAAACCAAATTTGTAATTTTAGTTACTTGGCTGATTCTTTTGGTCACAAGGTTTTTCTTATGGCATGTTTGGTTAACTGGTTTAATCCAATTCAAGCGGCCATCATAGTTTCAATTAATGTTTGGTTAAATATTTATTTTGAACTAAACTAGCAGTTCAAACTAGGTTAAACAACTCAACTCAGAATTCTATACCCCCTCATTTCAATATTTTAAACCAAAATTGAACAAAGTTTTCACTTCCAAATATATTTGTAATTTAACACTAATATTTCATACTTATAACTCAATCAAACAGTTTTTTTTAATTATTTCATGTTTTTTTTTTGAAGTGTTATTTCATATTTATTTTAAATTAAATAAAATTTTTATATTTCAAACTATAGCTCTCAACACTCATCAAAACACAAATTTAGTTCGAATATTCTATTTAAATCAACACTTTAACTACACTTATAAATTCTAGTTCGAATTGCAATTCAAATTACAAAGCAATTTTTTTTTCTTCAAATTAACACAATTTGAACTAACAAACTAAATGGTATTTTTCTCAAGTTTACTGAAAGTAAAGGTATCCAAATTTTCTTTAGTCTGTGTGCCAACTGTTAGACATGTATGCCCTAAGGAGTAAAAATGTAATACGTTTTTGGAGACATTTTTATCAATAAAGAATAAATTCATTTATATATACCAAATCTTGTCCTCTTTACGTTCATATTTGTTGAATGTATGTTAAGCAAACAGTAGTCTGAGACTGTCGATCTAAACCTTAAGGATTGGGCATATGATGGGTTGATTATGCGGAAGAGACGATTCTTAAGGTGACGGTCTAAAACATATGATTCGCAATCGAGGGAATAAAGTTAAGCGCTTTATTCATATAAAGATTATTATGTTGTCTATATCCCTCTTGGGAGATAGTTTGTCTTGACCATCGGAGTTGGACTCCGTGAATAGAAACATTAGCACGTTGTCATAGGTGACGATGTGTTGGATCGGGACATAAAGTGAATTGATTTGGATTAATAATTTGTCTTGGTAAATCGATTCACTTTAGACAATCATTTATAATGTATCTTAATCCTGAGATGAATAGTGAGCCCATTGTCTCGACTTGTGTCTTTTGATGTACCAATGGGTGACTCCCACATCTCTATAGTGGTATGCATGCCGGTACGTTGAAGGCATGACTCTTGATAGTGTAGACTTGTTATTCATAGATATGGAATCCATAGCTCCTCTTTAGGAGTAATGATATCCTCTTATATGCGTTGTCCTGTAATTGAAAAACTGGAGCGCTAAACCATTTGGATACATAGGTGTAACCGAATGGTATACTATCTTTGGATGGTAAGTTTTCTAATGGTGAGACAATGGAACGTAAGATAAAAATAATCGAGAAGGTAAGACAGAACTTGTCCTTAAGCCGATTATGGATGATCATATGGGGATACGATACACTATGATATGTCATGGAGACTTAGCTACACGAGCTTCGTAATTCTATAAAGTTCGAGAGTGCAGCTCCAAGCTTTTAGTAGAGTAGCGTTGGAGTTGATAATTGTGAAATGTATATCTAGGATATTGGGTTTCATAATTATCATGAGCTTGAACTTTATAGGTCCATTTTGGTCCCCTTTGCTAGCTCACAAAATCCTGTAACGACACGGCGTGCTTTTCCAATAATTGGTGACTTATGTCGGATTTATCATATTGGTTTAAAATTTGTAAGAATCAAATAATTCATGTCTGTTTATCGGTTGAATTAATTTTGTAAGAAATTAGTTCAAGAAAAACTTGTTGAATTATTGCGATCAGATAATTCTTGTCTGTTTATCGGTTGTTTTAATTTTGAACAAATTAGAACAAGATAAACTTGTAGAATTATTGTGAATTGATTTTTTTTCTTAGATATTATCTTGATAAAGTTTTTTTTGATCAGATAACTTTTCTATTGGGTTATTTGAATCAAAACTGAGACTTTATCCTTTAGAATCTCGGGTGGAAAATAAAAGATTCGCGGAGATTTTTTTCTAGGGTGTTCGGCCTGTAGGATGACGTGGTCGGCCTGCCGAACTGGCCTGTTCGGCCTGCCGATCAACGGGAGATAAGATTACGCATTTTCACGCGGATCTTATCAGATATTGATCCGAACTTGATTCTGTTTCGAGTTTTTGAGACCTAATCTGATACGGACTGACCCCAGGACCAATAGCTATATAAAGGGAGTGAGTCTCATGATTTACTTAGATCAATTTGAGAGATTAAGAGTGATACTCTTCTAGTGAGCATTTGAAAACTCCTTGAGAGCTTTTGTTCACAAATCACGAACACTAGCTTTGGGTTCTCTCTATTTGGTTGGAAGAAGAGTCACTGGTGGAAGAGTTGTACGTGTGAGCCCACACTCACTCCAGTTGTGGATAGAGAATAGAAAAAAAGACCAGTTGGTTGAGGCTCTTCTAGAACGTTACTTCTCTACACAGGTTGCGGAGGTTCTTCGGCACACTAAGGTTAGTAAGATCTGTTTAATTTATACATATAACATGTCAAACTTGTGTTTTGGAAATTACTCTGATGAAAATTTTTTAAAATTCCACTGCACACTTTGTTTCCAACACCAACCTTTTTAGAATCCAATTCAGAGCATAAATTAGTTGATTATCAAAATATTAAAATTGTATTTTTTTTAACATTAGATTAAACTTGCATTTGGTTCTAACACAACTACGAAAAATAGGTCCAGTGACTAAAAACTTCAAACCAAGAGAAGGAAACAAAATCAGACTAAAATAAAAGTTTACCTTTGAGAGAACCTGAAAGCTAATATTAAACCCTACAGAATGATACTTAATCAACTAGGTGTGAATTTTTGTAAGAAAAATGTTTTAAATTAAATGATAATATATAAAGGGATATAGGTAGAATAATTACAGTAAAATTGACTTAATAATTAATGCAATATAATTAAAAAAATACATTATTACACAAAGTTGGTGTAGACAAAATATACAATTGTTATGCTTTTTATTAGGTGACAGGTTAAGCTGGTGCTTAAAGGTCCCTAATTTTAAAAGGCCTCAAATTTTTTTCACCTATGTTGTAGCTATCTTTTATGTATTGTTTAATTTATGATTTTTTTTTATATAGTGTAGAAGCAATGGGTACTTTATTATTATTGTTGTTGTATTGTTTTTCAAATTAGAACATTACAGATACTAATTCAAACACAAAAGACCTTGACGCATTTGGCGACTCAATCCCAATAATAAACCAGGACCACTAATAGGTTTCATTGAAATATTCAAGGGGTAATACGTATATCGAAATCCAACAAGAGGAATTCAAATAGATACACTACTAATGAAGCATACAAAATGGCTCTTTCAAATATACCATTAAGATAGTGGATAACTTGATCAATCAAAATCAAGAGACTAAATACACCAAGGCCAAACACAACTATGCATAGGACAACGACTTACACACAAGACATAAAAATAACAACAGAAGGTGGGAAGACCACCTCCATTATTATAACAAAAAGCCAACAAAACAAAGAAAACATACTAACACTACCCAACAAAACATCACCATTGTTATTCAATAAACACATAAATAACACCAAACGGGTGAAGCTGAGATGAAAATGATGAAACCAATGTTGACGATTAAATTACCATTGAGCAAGAGTGTGAAAAGCCAAATCAACGATGGCAAGCTGAATTAGACCCTTTGTTATTCCTTCTTGTAGATCCAGAAGGGTGCTGCATCCCTCGACCAGTCGCTCCATAGAGCCCAAAGACCCCAATAAACTGCAACTGAGCACCATCACTCCTCCAACCCACAAAGAAAAAAACCCCCCAGGGCTCTACCCCCTCTAAAATTGCATGAGCAACCCACTTGAGCCTTGAGGCCGTCGACTTCGAGCATGGTCAAAACCAGCATCCAACCCACATCGAAGTACACCCCCTAAACCCCTTAGCTCCCCCCAAGCAGCTAGTAAGCCAAGCTTTCTCTGGAGTTGCCTTTGTCACCTCACTCTAACACCCTACGATGGGGCCAAGTTCGGAAACCGACCCGAAGTTGACTTCAGACTTCAGCCATTCGACCCCCATTATTGACACAGTGCGAGGAGAAACGAAAGAAACCCTAGGACATGGTAGAAAAAAAGAGAGTGTTCTGGCTTAGGCTAGTTACGTATGACTTAATAATTTCTTATATGTATGGATCTCAAACGTCATATATTAGTAGAGATAGTATAAAAAGAAAAAAAAAATCATGATAAACGTCACCAAACTGTAATAGTTCATTTGAAGCCTAAATTATAAAAAAATAAAAACAATATTAATTAGCAAAACGATAATATAAAAAAGCTAGTAACTTTCTTTTGCTAAAAATAAAAAAGAGAAAAGAAAAAAAAGGTGGTTGTCCCCCTTTTTATTTTAAAATTTTTTGTTCTTTTCTTTTACTTGCATAATATCTCCTATCTTTCTTGAAAAAAAAGTCCTTAGTTCTCTAAAATATCTAACATTTTAAGACCATAATGCTTCTATCTTCTTAATTTTTTTTTTATTTACGTTTTTAGGTTATCTCTTTCTTACTTATTTATTATTACTTGTTGTTTTTTATTAGCTATTTTATTTTATTTTTAATTAAGATAAATTGCTCGAGAGATCTCTAACCTTTTCAAGAAGGTATAATTTGATCCTTTTTTCTTTCCCTAGTTGACTAGATCTAACTTTTTAATATATACGTAAAAGAACTAATTTAACAGTCAAACATTTAATTTTAGATGGAAAAAATTTTAAACATGATTTTTAATCAAAATTACTAAATACTCTTCGAAATATTTTTTAAAATTTAGCATATATAAACCTTAAAATAAATGTATAATCAAAAAAATAATTGATAAAATTAAACAATTTTTTTTTTTTTTTTTTACATTACCATACGATAAAAAAAGCTCTAAAAAGAAGTTAA
Organism: Artocarpus heterophyllus; assembly: GCA_025403435.1. NCBI lineage: Eukaryota > Viridiplantae > Streptophyta > Magnoliopsida > Rosales > Moraceae > Artocarpus > Artocarpus heterophyllus. The sequence goes on from CM046333.1 coordinate 29,457,987, forward strand.
ATAATCCCCTTTTTTGGAATTATCAGATAGTAAACAAATTTATTTTAAATACAAAAAAAGTTTGGAAACTTCATTAATGGAGGCTGCCATCAGATCTGGGCATGAGGAGACCTAAAACTGCCTCAATGGGCGAGCCCAGCCTTGTCACCGTTTTCATGCAGATCCAACAGTCAGCCTTCGTTGCCTGATCAGCGACGAGGCAGTCATTGATAGCCACTGATTTCTTGCCCAACTCTCTCTACAGACGGCTGAGCTCATGGTCGAGAAGGCCTCAAATGCAGAGTTGCTCCTAAAGCTAACCAGATCGAGAAGCCGACAAACGCAACCGCCATGCTCAATCGAGGACTGAAAAATAAAGCAAATCAGATTGAGAGAGAGCTTTATCATTTCTTCTCTCCTAGAGCATGGTTGGAATCATGTTGGGGAGAGAGAGTGGAAGAGGGAGGGGGTCATGATGGAGGGGGAAGAAAGAAGGAAAGTGAACGACAGAGGGAAAGGAAAAGTGTTTTTTTTTTAGCGTTCGGGTTTAGGGAGGGGGTCACAATGGAGGAGGAGGAAGAACAAAGGGAGGTGAACAACGGAGGAGGAGGCAGAGTTTTTTTTTTTTTTTTTTTTTAACAATTGGGTTGGAGAGGGGGTCGCGATGGGGGGAAGAAAGAATGAATGTGGTTGCAACTGGGCTGGGAACGGTGAATGACCGCAGGGCAGGGCAGGGCAGGGCGCTAAACGAACATCACTTTTAGTATTTTGAACCTGAATTGAAAAGTTAAAGCCAGTTCAACTAAAAAAAAAATATATTGACAAAATCATGCTTTTTAAAAAGATTGGGAGCTCTCGAACAAGTTACCCTTTTCCTTATTATTGCGTATTATGTTAATTTAATTTTTATATATACATAAATTAAGCCTTATGGATAAATATGTCTAACAGAATATTTGCATCTAGTGTGACAAACTCAAGAAAAAGAGGACAATTGAATGTTTGATACAATCTCAAAAAGGAGCTTTAGAAAAATTTCTCATGAGTACCAAGCAGATTTAGTGAACTCAAGTGAAGAAGCAATTAAAGGGAAAAAATGATTTAGGGGTTGATGAAGTAGTAATAGAAAAAATCACAGAGAATAAGAATGATTAAACATGTGACAAGATAGTGGTTAATGAAAAAGATCTATTGGAAACAAATAAAGAAGAAATTGAAAGGAGAATAAAGATAATGATAATTTGAATGATACACTTTTATTATTATTATTATTATTATTAATTTTTTTATATAGTAAAATTATTATTTTGACTTTATTGTAATTTTATTTTGGTTACTATTTGTTTTCCGTTATTAGATATAATAAACTGCTTTGTTACTTTTGAATGATATAAAAGTTACTTTTCATTTAATTTTCACGCACGATATTACATAAAAGTATATATTTTTAAATAGGCATCCTTCGAAATAAGGCCCTAAGTAAGATCAAATCGACTTTGTTGTAGAGGTGCACCACAAAAGAAAATAATGTGATACATATGCACGTCAGTTGTAGTTAATATTTAAAGTTTAAAAACTGTAGCATATAATAATTTTATATTATAATAATTTTTTGTTTTTTTATAATAGCTACTAAAAATTTTATAGTATTTATTATTGAAACTAATGGATTAAAACTAAATCTCCAAACACTCTAGGAATAACTTCTCGAGGAATTGCAACATAGAGTATCTCTCTTAAACTTACGGAAAAAAAAAAGCATACATCTTAGAAATGAAAAAAAAGTAGCATTCCCAAATTTTTTTTCCTCCAACTACCTAAACTAGCCTTGAATACCGTTGGATTCGCCATCGCCGGAGAAGACAACATCGTCGTATGATCAATAAATCATTTTAAAGTGTTATAAATTTTTTTTTCCAATTTGGGTTTTTTTTTTTCATTGTAAGTTTGAGGATATTTTAGGTCATTTTAAAGTGTGATAAATTTGATATGTTAAAACAATGCTGTTTATATTTTTCTCAAAATATTATGCTATTAATTTTTATTTGATTCCCTAAAAGTGCTCTTTTCTTGTTCCAAAAAAAGTATTGTTTTTCTTCCCTCTCATTTCTCTTGAAATAAAATTAGAACGCAAGACAAAAAAGTAGAATCCGTCTACCAATCAGGCCTTATGTAACCTGAATTTTATATCATATGAAGTATTTATCGTATATTCCATCACTTATAAGCGGGGATCGATTTCGACCACAAAGAGAGAAACTTTCAACATTCTAGCCGTGTGACAATACAAACTTTTTAAGTTTAAAGACATAATTCCCTCAAATACGTCACCGGCTTTCTTTGATTAGGTTTTTCCTTTCTTCACCCTCTCCCTTTGTTTCTCTCACAACTCCGTCTTTCTCTGTGTCTCTCTCCCTTCACCGAGTCACCGTACATTGCTCTTCGCCATATCGCGCCTCTCCCATCGATGACACACTCACATGGTGATGATTCTAGTTTTGTCGCGCCTCAACTATCACGAGAAGGAGATCTAGGGCAGCCTTTGGAGCTCCTTTGTGAGCCTGGTCAGATCGCCGTGTTGCATCTCTCCTGTCGACGACACGCTCAGATGGCGAGGGTTTTCGAGCTTTGCCGCACCTTAGTAGCGTAAGAAGGACATCTAGCACCGCCATTAGAGCTCCTTCATGAGCTTGAGTCATATCGTCCTCTTGAAGCGCAACTGAACTTCTCCCGTTGCCGCCGTCGTCACCTTTCCAACAATACAGGAACACCGCGTGATTCTTTTTGTGTTTTCTTTCTTTGGGTTTTTGGAACTATTTTTTTCCTGATCTGATTAGATCTTAGAAGTTAAAGTTTTTGTGTCTTTGTGTTTTTCTATATATTTTAAATTTTATGATTTTTTTTTCCTGCGTCTACTATCACCAGAAATGGCAGTTTTCGGCAGATACTTGTTGTTGTGCTGGCGGTATTGGTGGTGACCAACAAGTGACTGGTTGGATATCGGCAGCGGATACTCGGATACCAGCCGGTATCTGCCATAGATTTGTTTTGTGGGATACTTGTAAATAGCCCTATCCTATGGGAGTGTGGAGAGAACAAACCGCAAAATGACGCTCCGTAAGAAGACGCCGTGATTCACGTGGCAAAAAAAAAAAAAAAAAACACAAAAAAACAAAAAGGTGCAAGCTGAGAGTTGGGCTGCGTCGGCGCATACGTCGAAAAAGAACAAGCTCTAGTCAAAACGGCAACCAACGTAGGGCCACCAAGTCATAGCCAGTTCCAAGTGGCGCAACGGTTGGTCGGCAGCCGCGCTTTAATTTCCTAGCAAGTGAGCGTACCTTGCCTGTGGCCCGCTCGTACACGTGCTCTGCGTGCCTCCACGAATTCACGGCACGGTGCAAAATGAACGTGGAAGAATCCTTGTCCACACTTTATACCACGTTCTTTACGTGTACTTTTTTTCTCCTTATCTTTATGTTGGTCGTTGGTACTTTTGGTATGGACTGTGGCTTCAGTCCGTAAGATATCAGATTTGTCCAAGTTTTAACCTTTTCTAGGGAACGTAAATTGACGTACAAAGCATATGCAAAATAATCTAAGGAGTAATGAGTTTTTTTTATAAATAATAATGAGTATTCTTCGTTTTGTACCACACCCACATAATAAAATTACTATAAAAAGATATACACATAATGAAATATGCTGTCTGCTTGAAGTTAGATTGTCCAAGAACACACGAAAAATTGGTCAGCAAATTTTTCAACCCAAACTCTCATAATTTATATATATATAGGTCCGTTGCATGACTTTGGACATGGTGGCAGCGAGGCTGCATAGGGTAAAAATTTGACCTAAAAAGTATACTAGTTTAAACCGGCCCTAATGGAATTACTAACGCTAACGTTATGTTTAGAGTCAAAAGCATGGAAATAACTACATAGTTAATATGTTATTTTTATTTTTGCACCAACAAAGGTCATTTCAAATGTGAGTATTTATTTTTTGTCATAAATTAATCATTATGTTTTGAAAAAATTTTTAAAATAATTTTCAATCAATTAATAATTAAATGAAAATATAAATAAACCAACCAATAGTAATTAAATGTCAAAATATTCTATACTTGATGGAAAGCCAAATTTAACATAAAAAATAACATTGTATTAAGAGTGATTTTTCTACTCAAATACTAAAATTTGGCTTTGAAACATACTCTTATTTGTGCATCTCTACCCCAACGGATTATTTAGCCAACAAAGACAAGGCCATTCAGTTGGTTATTAATTGGCCAAAGAGGGAGGCCTTTTCACTTGGTTATCAAGACAGAGAAAAAAAAAAAGAAAAAAAAGAGAGTAGCTATTTGCTTGGTCCTACTCTTCTCGCTTGATAATACGCGTTTGTGTACCTTAAAACACGCACTCCGATGCGTTCCGGTGAAGAAAATCCAAATAAAAAGCTGAGTTTGGGATACTCTGCTTGTTTTTCTTATAACATTAAAGGGTGACATACTTGTAATTATGTGGTTAAATAATGGTTTTATAGTTATGCTTTTATTTTATAAGAAAGTGAGATAATATATAATAGAAGGAGAAAATAAAGAGGGATAAAAAGAGTGATCTTAATATTTTTTTTAGAAGAATGAAATGTAGAGTGTATTTGACAACGTATTTAGAACTAAAACTTAGAACGATTTTATTATAACATGCGATACTTTTACATTGTTTGCATTGTTGTATACTTTTGCTTTACACTACTTACACTATAGCAGTTGAAATAACATTATATGGATGACATTGTCAAACACTCTTGTAATGTAGTTCAAAACAAACAATTATCCGACAAGCACTTTAACAGTAGGTAGACTTGAAATGTGAGTTAAGTTTAGTGGTAAAACTACACTCACCTCTACCTAAAGATGAAGAGTTTGAATTCTTCATCTCCAATTCAATATATACATATATATAGACAGTGATTACGGTCTTTACCTTTGGACTATCCAAACAGCGTAACTTTTGTTGATAGGATATTAAAAATGCATTATATTAAACATAACATTAAGCTTTGATCATCAAATGTAGCGTATATTTTGTTTTAGAAGAGAATATACCATATCTTTAATGTGGAGACACCGAAGTAAAAAAAGTGTGGAAGATTTAAAATAGCTATGCTTTTTTCTTTAAGAAACATGGCGACTCTATTTGGGAAACATAGTCTGGACTGAAAAATTCAGTCCACACACAAATTGGTATTTGTAAATGTTAAAAGAAAAAAATACGCAATGCCCCTAAGTGGGAGTTAGCAGTTTTTAATATATTAAATAAAGATCAGAAAATAAAAATAAAACTTCAAAATAAATTTACATAGGACTTAAATAAAAACCCTCAAATCAGAATAAAATTAATATAAACAACAATAACCATAGTTTAATGTAGTACCTACAAATTAATAATATAAAACTATCATCATTATTATCATTTCAACCCTTAATATATTTTAATATAGTCACAAAAAGTAATATATGATGCTTACATTATCAAGGAGAACGTTCTCAGTAAAAGAAGAGATTCCAACTGAATACAGATACATAGCTTCCTCAATTATATCTGTCATTGCTATGTCACACTTTGTGAGGCCTGAAAAGATAAAAATATAAGGGAATGAGTGACAACATGCTCAGTAGGGAAACTATTACTCACTTTTAGATTTTTATCATTGTCGCATTAATGCCTGCATAGTCAATTAGTTCTCGACATTATTCATCAATATTATCATGTTTATTTCCGGTGGATACCCTATGATTATTCTTACCAAGTTCCATACATATATATATACACATATTAGTTCATGATTTAATAATTCTCATCTGTATCTACCGTGCAATAGAATATCATATCACTCAACTCAACGAAACCTAAATGGGCGCACTTGACTACTTTACAATCATTCCAAGAGTGTCCGGTGAGGAGACATCAAGCCCTAGATCCCCACCAAGTCATTCTTGTACAGTACGTTCTAGGATTTTTGACCTAAGGGAGTGTCATCACCTCCCCTTATTTTATCTTTTAGGGTATTCGTGACCAATGATGTAATCGTCGCCCTCTCATGTCTTACCATTCCTCTCATGACTACTACTGTTATGTATAGAGTATATTTCCTAACAATCCTTCTCAACATATTCAATACATGTCAAATAAATTTATTCTTCACTGTACATTACAGAACAAGTTCATGTTATTGTCTCATAAGTGATATTCATATAATAATAGTTCAATATATATATTGCAATGTAAAGAACTAATTTTAATTCTATAAAACCTCACAAAAGATGAGTAATAGATTCCCTATCTCTTGGCAAATGTACTGTTGATAACTTCTAGCTCATGAAACTAAGTTCACCACATAAGTTGCAAGTACGTCGTTATCCTCAGACGTATAAAACAACCATACTTTAACTTAAATCCTACAATATAACCATGTCAATTTACCATCTATTTTTATTAGTGTGCCCTAATCATTAATATGAAATCCTTGGAACATTTTGTAATACAAAATGATGAAAGACAGATCAATTTTGCACTGCCTGATCGGCCTGCTGATCAAACTATACATTTTCAAACCTCTCTTTCAACCTATCGATTTGTAAGGTTTGGCCTATCGATCTGGTAGAGTTTGGCCTTCCGGTATACAGGGTTCGGCCTATCGATCTGTAGGGTTTGGCCTACTGAACCCGCCGAAGGTTTTGGCCTGCTGATTGGCAAGTCTGGCATGCCTATTGAACAATTTCTAGAAATGCAGTTTTCCATGTTCGAAGGTTTCTAGGCCATAGAAAATGCATAAAAACAATGGAATATCATAGTTAAATACATATAGATCATTTTCTCAAAATTTTCATGCTCAACATATAAATTTAAACCAAAAATCAAAACTTTTCAAAACTAGTTCAAATCTCAATTTAAACAAAGATCTACGTAAATCAAACTTCAGAAACATTGTATAATTACCCACAAACATCAAACACACATTTTTCACAAATCTAATGCTAAAACACAAATTTAAATCAAAGTTTTAGCTTAGAAAACCTTACTTCAAGCTTGAAGAAAATTAGTGATTTTGTTGAAGAAAATTAGTGATTTTGTCCTTGATCTTTGTTTTGTGATTTTAGAAGATCTAAGAAAATAACTTTGGATTCCTCTCTTGATTATCTTAAAGCTAAGTTGATGATCCTTAATCTTGGAGAAATCAAAGAGAAGAAAGAAAAGAGGAAACGAAAGAGAAAAAGAGAGAGAGAGAGTTGTCGTGAGAGAAAAAGAAAAAGAAGAAAAATAAAAGAAAAAGGAGACAAGAGGATGTTGGGCATGTGAGATCAAGTCTCCACCAGAGACTTTTTGAGCAAATAAGGGCAAATAGCATTTTTGTAATTAATGAAAAGTTCTAAGGTCATTTTGTTAAATATACTAAATAGGTATACACAAATTTTAGAAAATTTGAAAATAGGTAGAAATAAATAACATGAAATAGATTTTAAATGAAACAAAATTTTACAAATGTTTAATTGGCACACTAATAATTAATTTAATTATAATTAACCTGTTAGAAAAATAACAAGTGTCACAGCTCTACCCTCCTTAAAGAAATTTCGTTATCAAAATTTCAAATCTAATGATTCTAATAAAAATCACAAATCCGCTATGATTTTGCTTTCTACTCTACTCCCTCAATGTTATTTGTCTCTAAATGTGGATTACCATATCTCCATTCATTTACTTGAAATATCAATCTTACTCTAAATATTATATCCCTCAACAGGAGTATTTCTAATAGGTTTCAAATTTACAACAATATATTATAGTTTAGAAATTTCATCAGAAAAGTACACATGCTAATCATACCATTTTTTTTTCCAATCTTTCCCTGTCTTTGGACTGTGGTTTGCAATTATATTAAGGAGATTGCCAAAGAAATTCTTATATAATTTATCTTTTGGTTCCTTTTTCTTTTTAAGTAAGAAAAAGTCACAGATGATTGGTTTCATATTCCAACTAATAATAAATTAAAACATAATCACAAAATATACAACACAAGTGCTTCTATTTAAATTGTACATTAAAGCTATACATAGAGAGATTAGAAGGAATCTCGTAGTTGTGAGCAAACTCGATGAATTCTTCAATAAACGGCTACTCTCATGGTATAAACATTCAACAAATACTATACTAATATTTTTCTATAGAGTATCCCCACAATTAACTTTGGTACTCCCACAAAATATTAATAGAATATCATACATTACAAACATGATGTAGATATATTTCGAGAGTATAAAGCACTCCATATTATTAGACATGTATGCCCTAATGAGCAAAAATGTAACATGTTTTTGAAGACATTTTTATCAATAAAGAATTTATTTATTATTTATATACTAAATCTTGTCCTCTTTATGTTCATATTTGTTGAATGTATGTTAACCAAACAAAAGTTTAAAACTGTTGGTTTAAACCTTTAAAAATTAGGCATATGATGGGCAAATTATGCAAAAGACACGATTCTTAAGGTGACGGGCTAAATCATAAGGTCCCCAATCGAGGGAATAATGTTTTTATGCAAAGATTGTTATGTTGTCTATATCCCTAATAGGAAATGCTTTGTCTTGATCATCGAAGGTAGACTCTGTGAATAGAAACATTGGCACATTGTCATAGGTGACGATGTGTTAGATCGGGACATAAAGTGAATTGATTTAGATTAATAATTCTGTCTTAGCAAATCGATTCTCTTTAGACAATCATATGTAATGTATCTTAATCTTGAGATGAATAATGGGCCCGTTGTCTTAACTTATGTCTTTTGATGTGCGAAAGGGTGACATCCACATTTTAATAGTGATACGCATGCCAGTACGTTAGATGCATAACTTTTGATAGCGTAGACCTATTATTCATAGATATGGAATCCATAGCTCCTCTTTAGGAGTAGTTGATATCCTCTTATATGCGTCATCCTGTAATTGAAAAACTTGAGCGCTCAACCATTTGGATACATTAGTGTAACCGAATGGTATACCCTCTGTGGATGGTATGTTTTTTGATGGTGAGATAATGGAACGTAAGATAAAAATAATCGGGAAGGTAAGACAGAACTTGTCCTTAAGCCGATTATGGATAATCCTATGCAGATACGATACATTATGATATGTCATGGCGACTTAGCTATACGATTTTCGTAATTCTATATCGTTTAAGAGTGCAACTCTGAGCCTTTAGTGGAGTAGCGTTGGAATAGATAATTATGAAATGTATATCTAGGATATTGGGTTTCATAATTATCGGGATCTTGAACTATATAGGTCCGTCAGGTTCACTTTGCTAGCTCATAAAAATCCTGTAACGATACAACGTGCTTTTCTAGTAATTGGTAACTTGTGTCTTATTATCAGATTGACTGAAAATTTGATAGGCTCAGATAATTCAAGTCTGTTTATCAGTTGAATTAATTTTGTGAAAATCAATTCAAGATAAACTTGTTGTAATATTAGGATCAGATAATTCATGTCTGTTTATCGGTTGAATTAATTTTGAATAAATTAATTCAAGATAAACTTGTTGAATTATTAGCAATATTTATTGTCCTAGAGGTTATCTAGATATGACTGTTTTAATTAGATAACTTCTCTATTGGGTTATTTGAATTAAAACTGAGGCTCTATCCTAAGAATCTCAAGTAGGAAATAAAAATTCGCAAGTTCGACAAGCTAATTTTTAAGTTTGGCCTGCCGATGGAGCAAATTTGGTAGACTGATCTGCCAATTTGGCCTGCAGACCAAGCAATAAATTAATCACATGTTTTCTCGCGAGCTTTATCAGATATTGTTCCTAATTTGATTTTGATTTGAATTTTTGAGGCATTATCTAATAAGGACTGACTCTTGAGCCCAACCTCTATTAATAGGATACTGAGACTCATTTTTGTTCAGATCAGTTGAGAAATCTAGAGTAAGACTCTACTGGTGAGACTTTGCAACTCCCTGGAGAGCTATTGTTCACAAATCACAAACCATAGCTTTTGGTTTTCTCAATTAGTTCTAAGGAGAGTCATTGAGGAAAGGCTGGACAACATGTGCCCACACACACTCTGATCGTGGATAAAAAATAACAAAGAAGACCAATTGGTTGAGGCTCTTTTGAAACTTATACTCTTTACGGATTGCGGGAGCTTTTCTACATTATGAGGTTAGTAAGATCTGGTTAATTTATGCATATGGAACTTGTGTTTTAGAAAATACTCAGGTATAAAAAAGTTAAAAATTTCATTGCGTACTATTTTTTCAACAATTTGTATTGAGACATGGTTTTTACATAAATTTGCAAGTTTGTGATCATGCTATATGTATAAATTATGTGATCTTGATCTCTCCTATGCTTGAATTTAATTTTTTAGAGAGTTGACGCTCTAGGTTTCTGTATATTTTTATGTCATCATGGATTATATGGTGAATGTTTATTAATTAATCATGGTTGAATAAATTATTATTTTATTATTAATTAATTAATTAATTTATACTGGATATGGTTCCTTAGAGGTTAAAATGTGTATCTAGGTTTTTTATGTAATTAGATAGCGGACTATCATATTTGTCTAGAAATTATTATTTAATTTTAAATTTGTGAGAATTTTGTAATTAAATAATTATTCGGAGAAGATGGATGATAGCATTTTCACGTATTTCCTGAGTCTTTGATTTTATGTTTTTGAATTGTTGAAAATAAAATTGAAAAGCTGCATAAAAGATGTATTTTCTGGATGTTGTGATTTTTGTTCGTTTGGTAGGTCGAACCCTCAGGCCCGACATGCCAAAGGTCGTAGATCGACAGCCCGTCCACCGGACAGAAATCTGATGGCTCTAGCAGCAGGCCAAACTTTCAAGTTCGATAGGCTGAATTGTCATGATCGACAGGTTGACCTGAAAAGATTGGCTCATCAATGGATCATGATTGACAAGCTGATCACACAGATTGGCGTGCCGACATGAGTTATGATTTTTCAAAAAAGATGCATTTTTTGATGCAGTTTTGATTTTATGTTTAGACAATTCTAAGAAACATTAAATTTGGATATGACCAGAAATATGGAGTTTTTGATCTATACGGGATTGAAGACTTGAAGATGAATACAATTTGAAGATTTAAGGATAAAGAACCGATAATATGTTTGATTATTTTCTTATAATCTTAGTTTCTTTTCTCTAGGGTGGAACCATAATATTACAGTTATTTATTACTACTGTGCTTGTGGCTTTGCATGATTTCTTTGCTTGTTTGCATTATAATATGATTTGCCATGTATATTGATAATGTGTCATATAGAATAGGGAGTGCTGCTCATTAAAAGTTGTTTATGCATGTTTATAAAATAAAACCTTAATTTCAAAAGAATAAGTAGGAGAAGGTTTTTGAAGAGAAGACCTACGACCTCCATCATTGGTCCATTGGTAGCAGATGGTGGTTCCGACCCCTAGGAAGGGACTTCATCATGTGCCGGGTTAGATCTTTGAGAAGATAAGGTATTTTAGCATGATTTATCATTGCACACCCCTAGGTGGTGATTATAAATCTTGGATAAAATATTAAAATGATGATTATACACTCACGTTGATTTTATTATTAACCTCCTCTAGGAGCTCTGTTAATAAAATTGATGGCCAAAGAAACGATTATTAATAATAATGGATCATACGGGTCTGGATGGCATATATTACTCAGGAGAGGATCTGTGTTCCTGATTGAATTTGGCAAGACTCCCCTAGGAGCTTGTTGAATTCTAAGTTGTGAATTATAGTTGTAAGGTTATGATATTTTTAAGGTTTTGACATATAAACACATTTGTATGTTTTACATGATTGTGTTATCTTACTAAATTATTATGATATGTTTGTTTATGTTTGGTATATGATTCTTTATCATAGATTAAATATGTCTAAAAATGCTTTATCATCGATACTTGACAAAAACCAATTAACTGGTGAGAACTATAATGATTGGAAATGGAACCTAAACATTGTCTTGTCTTTTGAGAAACTGAAATTTGTGCTGACGATACCTTAGCCTCCCAGGCCTATGGGAGATTCCATGAATGAGCAAATCCAAGTGTACAATCGTTGAAAAGATGCTAATGATCAGTCATGCTGCTATTTTATGGCCAGCATGAATAATGTGCTGTAGGCTCAACATGAGGATTATGAGGCTGCTAGGCAGAACTTGGATAATCTAGAAGACATGTCTGGTGGCCAGGCCTTAACAAAGTAGCCAAGAGCACTTCAAAAACTCTTGAACTATAAACAGAGACCGGTGACATCTGTAAAGGAGCATATGATGTTGCTACATAGGTTTGAATCAATTATAAAGAATTTGGCATAACCATGCTGAATGTTGAAATCAACAACTCAATTCTTGTATTTCTTATAATTTCTTATGAGATAAAAGGCTTTTAAATCCTTGTATCTATAGGAATCTCCCTTAAGAAATTTACGTTTAATTTCATTCCATATAATATTCATACCCATAAAACCGTTAATATTTCCATTCTAGGGTTTTTTTTTTCTATGTCATGACATCCTGTTTACTGCATAAATCAACCTGAAGGTTCAATTTGATAATGAGATTGAAAATTCAACTTTAAAACCATCTCAAAAACTGATATTTAAAAGTGGTGCTACACTCCTTAGGTTAACTGAACCTAGGCTCTGATACTGAAAATTCTATAACACCCCTAAGTGGGGATTAACAGTTTTTAATAAATTAAATAAAGATCAGAAAATAAAAATAAAACTTCAAAATAAATTTACCCGGAACTTAAATGAAAACCTCAAATCAGAATAAAAATATAAACAACAACAACTATAGTTTAATGTAGCACTTATAAATTAATAATATAATACTATCATTATCATCATTTCAACCTTCAATATATCTTAATACAGTCACAAAAAGTAATATATGATGGTTACATTATCAAGGAGAATGTTCTCGGTAAAAGAAGAGATTCCAACTGAATACAAATACATTGCTTCCTTAACTACTTTTATCATTGCCACCTTACACTTTATAAGTCCTAAAATGATGAAAATATAGGGGAATGAGTGACAACATGCTCAATAGAGAAAACCATTATCCACCTTTAGGTTTTTATCATTGCTTCATTAATAGCTGCATGGTTAGTTAGTTCTTGACATTATTCATCAATATTATCATGTTCATTTCTGGTGGATACCCTATGATTATTCTTACTAAGTTCCATATATATATATATATATATACATATTAGTTTAGGATTTAATAATACTCATCTGTATCAACCGTGTAATAGAGTGTCATATTACTCAACTCAACGAAACCTAAGTAGGCGCACTTGACCACTCTACTCATTCCAAGAGTGTCCGATGAGGGGACATCAAGCCCCGGATCATCGCCAAGTCGATTCTTGTGTAGTTCGTTCTAGGACTTTTGACATAAGAGAGCGTCATCACCTTCTCCCTACTTTACCTTTTAGGGTATTCATGCCCAAGGACGTAATCATCACCTTATTCACGTCTTACCATTCCTTTCATAACTACCACTGTTATGTATAGAGTATATTTCCTAACCATGCTTCTTAATTTATTCAATACATGTCAAATCAATTTATTCCTCACTGTATATTACACGACGAGTTCATGTTATTGTCCAATAAGTTATTTTTATATAATAATAGTTCAACATATATATATATATTGCAATGTAAAGAACCAATTTTAATTCTTTAAAGCCTCACAAAAGATGAGTAATAGATTCCCTAACTCTTGGCAAATGTATTGCAGATAACTTCTAGCTCACGAAACAAAGTTCACCACATAAGCTGCAAGTACGTCGTTATCCTAAGACGTATAAAACAACCATACTTTAACTTAAATCTTGCTTTATAATCCTGTTAATTTACCATCTATTCTTAATATTATGCTATAATCCTTAATATGAAATCCTTGGAACATTTTGTAACACAAAACGATGAAAAACAGATGAGTTTGGACTACTTGATTGGCTTGCCGATCAGTTACTTCTGGCTTGCCAATCAAACTACACATTTTACACCTCTCTTTTGGCTTGCCAATTTGTAAGGTTTGCCCTACAGGTCTGGTAGATTTTAGCCTTCCAGTCTACAGGGTTTAGCCTGTCAATATATAGGATTTGGCCTACCAAACCTGCTGAAGGGTCCGACCTACTGATTGGCAAGTCCGGCCTACATACAGAACAATTTCTAGAAATCTAGTTTTCTATTTTTGAAGATTTCAATTTTTAAAACTCAAGACCCTTTTTATAAACTTTCAAGACATGGAAAAATGCATAAAAACTATGGAATATCACATTAAATACATATAGATCATTTTTCTCAAAATTTTCATGCTCAACATACAAATTTAAACAAAAAATAAAAAATTAATCTCATTTTAAACAAAGATCTATACAAATCAAACTTTACAAACATTGTATAATTATCTACAACTATCAAACACATATTTCTTACAAATCTTATGCTAAAACACAAATTTAAATCAAAATTTTAGCTTAGAAAACCTTACCACAAGTTTGAAGAAAATTAGTGATTTTGTTTACAAAAATCATTGATCTTTGTTTTGTGATTTTGAAAGATCTAAGAAAATAACTTTTCATTCTTCTCTTGATTATCTTGAAGCTGAGTTGATGATCCTAGATCTTAGAGAAATCAAAGAGAAGAAAGAAGAGAGGAAACAAAAGAGAAAAAGAGAGAGAAAGAGAGAGAGTTGTCGTGAGAGAAAAAGAAGAAGAAGAAAAATAAAACAAAGAAGAGAAAAGAGGTGGTTGGGCAGTTGAGATCAAGTCTCCATTGGAGACTTTTTGAGAAAATGATGCCAAATAGTATTTTGTAATTAATTAGAAGTTCTAAGGTCATTTTGGTAAATATACTAAATAGGTATAGAAAAATTTTAATAAATTTGAAAATGGGTAGAAATAAATAATATACCCATTAGAAAAATAATGGGTATCACAAAAAGAGTTCAAACGATTAGTCCAATTTGAGATTCTCAATCACTACAAAAACTAGATTTTTAGTCACAATAATTTTCAGCAAAACTTTTAGTCACACCAAAATATTGTGACTATTATGTATTTAGTCACTAACTTTAGTTCAATTTTTGTTATGACTAAAACTCTTAGCCACGCGGTTTTTAATAACAAAATGTCCAGTTTTTATAGGGCATTCAAAATCATTTGTTACAATAAAAACTATACACTTAAGTTAGAAGAGTGAAAAAATGAATGGCTTTTTTATTGTAACAAATGAGTTTGAATTGAGAATTTCAATTTAGACTAATTGTTTGAACTAATTTTTTCTTTTAACATTGTCAAACACTAGTTTGTGTTTGGATTGAATTTTTTAGTCCTAATTATGGTTCTTAAATGGAATTGCAATGTTTTTCCCAAAAAAAAGTAGCTATTTCAAATTTTCTACACTTTTTTTTTTTAATTTGGCGCTGCCACATCAAGAATATAGTATATCCTTTTTTAGAGCAAAATATAAAATGATGTTGGATGATCAAAGCTTGTTGTTATGTTTAATATAACACATTGTTATTGTCCTATCAAAAAAATATTACATTGTTTGGATGGTCTGGAGGTAAGGACCATAAATGCTTTATCTATGTAAATATATATGAGTTAAGCATTTGTTATATCTTGAACTAAAACATTTACTGCTGAATTTATGGGGAATTTATCAGATCTTATCACCGGATAATGAATAACTAACTTTATAGAGCCTAATTAATACCAAATTTACTTATTTAAAACAAAAATTTTGGCTCTGGTGTGTCCTAGTTACCTTTCATAATTCATTTCACTTCATAAGTAAATATTAAATTGTCGATTCAATTTGTTTTCATTGGAAACTTATCGATTTCTTTTTCTTTTTCCTTTGTTGTGTTTAAAATGGGCATTCATCTAACTTTATGCTAGAGTATATTTTTCAACCATTATCATCATACAACAGCTATCCTATTGGCGTTGATCTGTTTCTCCATGATCTTTGGCCTTTTTAGACACTAGATTTACAGTCATAACTCGTGAGAGAGAGAGAGATGCATGTATATGCATGAATGGATGATACCAATCATGTAATTGGCCCTACCAGGACTTGGTCTAAGATAGTAAAACATAAAAAGAATGTTGTATAACCATGAAAAATGCACGTTTAAAAACCCTTGCATTTTGGTTTGGTTTTCAAAACTAACTTCTGGACGTATTCTCATGACCAATCACTACCTTTCTTTCATTTTTTGTTTTTTGTTTTTCTCTTCCAAACGTCACCTTTCTATAATAAATGCATTTTTGAATCGTGTAATAATGCAAATTTAGGACCATATAAAGGAAAGGAGGAGTCATTACTAGCTTAGCTATCGAAACATACTCTTTTATAAGGTGTTTAAGGCTCGATATATGATTCTTATGTGAAAATAAGATATTATGAGGATTTCAAATTATCGCACGGTCGGCAGGCTAATGGGTAAGTTCGGCAAGCCGATGGAGCTAATTCGGTAGGCCGATTTCCCAAATCGGCAACATGCGATAATCAGGTTACACATTTTTGACGCGTTTTTTATTAGAAGTTGATCCAGACTTTATTTTTGAAGCCAAATCTGATAATGTTTAGCCCCAAATCTGACCACTATAAAGGGGAGTGATTTTTCATTATTATTTATATCATTTAAGAAGCATAGAGTAAGTACTCTAGTGAGCGAAACCCTATAGCTTCCTAAAAGCTATTGTTTAACATCAAGAATTTTAGTTCTAGGTATTCTCATGTGGTTGGAAGGAGAGTTACCAGAAGAAAGGTTGTATGATGTGCAACCATCTGCACTCTGATTGTGGATAGAGAATAGCAAAAAAGACTAGTTCTTTGAGGCTCTTCTGGAACATTCTTCTCTACATAGTTTTTTAGTAGACTTCAATATAAAAAAATGGTATGTAAGATCTGTCATTAATTTATGTATTTAGCATGTCAAACTTGCGCTTTGAAAAATATCTAATTTAAAATTTTTAAATTACTACTGCGTACTGTTTTCCAACAACTAGCATCAGAGCTAGTTTTTTACGTTTTCTTTATGGGTCTATGATCATGCTATGCACATAAATTATGTGATCTTATTCTCTCCTATTCTTGAATTTAATTTTCTAAAGAGTTGGTATTCTAGGGTTTCTATATATAATTACAAGTTGTCATGAGATTATGTAGTGAAATTTTATTAATTAATTATGGTTAAAATTAAATTTCTATTCATTATTTTGTTTACTTAATTTTGCTGGTTATAGTTCCTTAGAGGTTAGATATGTATATAAGTTTTTATGTAATTAGATGGCAGTCTATCATCACCGTCTAGGCTTTATTATTTTAATTTGATTTATAAAATTTGTATTAAAATAATTATTCAAAGTGACGACATATCTAAATGATGATGATGATTAGAGTTCTCTATGTGTTTTGGTATTTATAAATTTTTTATGTTTTTGAATTGTTGAAAAATAAAATTAAAAACTACTTAAAATGATTTTTTACAAATTTTTGAAAAAACGTTGGTTCAGCATCGATCGACAGGTTGAACTTCTTGGATTGGCAGGCCGATGGTCACAAACCCATCGGCTGAACTTTCAGATCGGCAGGCTTGTAGCAGGGCAGATCAGTTTTCAAAAAAAAGTTCATTTTTTGGTGTAATTTTTGATTTTTTTTTGAGACAATTCTGAGAAAAATAAAATTTTATGATGACCAGAAAAATAAATGCTTTTGATCTGTAAAAGATTGAAGAATAGAAGACAGATGCCACATAAGTAAGGATACAACGAGAATATAGAAGATGAATAATCGATAATATGTTTCGATTGATCTTTTGTAATCTTTATTTTCTTTTATTTTGGATGGAACCGTGCTATTATGGCTATTCGTTATCTTGCTTGTTGCTTTGCTTGTCTACATTATAATATATTTTACCATGTATGTTGATAACATGCCATGTCGAATAAGTAGTGCCGCTCATTAAAGATTGTTCATGCATGTTAATATAAAACCTTGGTTCATGCATGTTGATATAAAACCTTGACTTTTAAAATATTAAGTGGCAGAAGGTTGTTGAAGAGAAGACCTAAGGTTTCTATTGTTGGTCCATTGGTAGCACATGGTCGTTCCAACTCTTAGGAAGGGATTTCATCATATACCAAATGGATCTCTGATGGAATAATTTATTTTAGCACAATTTATCGTTATATAACCCTAGGTGGGGATTATAAATCATGGATAACATAGTTGAAACGTTAATTACAAACTCAAGATTAATTTTATTATAATCTGCCTGGGAGCTCTATTAATGAAATTAATGGCCAAAGAAAATGATTATTAGTATATGCTAGATCAGACGGGTCTTGGATGACATATATTAATTGGAGGAGATCTGTGTTTCTAATTGAATTTGACAAGTCTACCCTAGACAGCTTGTTGGACTCTGAGTTGGGAATAATCATTGTAAGGTTGTGATATTCTTAAGGTCTTGACATATAAACACAATTGTATGCTTACTTGTTTATGTTATCTTACTAAATTGTTGTGGAATATTTGCTTATATTTGGTATATGAATTTTTATTGTAGATTAAAATGTCTAAAAATGTTTTATCGTCGATACCTGATAAAAAACATGTTAACTGGTGAGAATTACAATGATTGGAAAAAGAACCTGAATATTGTCCTTTCCTTTGAGAAACTAAAATTTGTGCTCACAACTTTATGTCCTCTTGAACCTACCAGGGAATCTACTAATGAGCAAATCCAAGCGTATAATTGCTGGAAGAATGCTAACGATTAGGCTCATTGTTATGTTATGGCTAGCATAAATAATGTGCTACAGGCTCAACATGAGGATTACGAGACTGCTAGGTAGATCTTGGATAATCTTGAAGACATGTTTAGAAGCCAAGCCTTAACAAAACAACAAGGGGCTCCTCAAAAGCTCCTAAATTGCAAACAGAAACTGGGGACTCCAGCGAAGGACTTGAGGTTGGTCATGGGTTACCTCATTGAGGCTCAAACCCATGGAGCAGACATTGATGTTGAGTCACAAATGACTATGGTCTTTGACACTCTATCTAAGGTGTTCATCCCATTTAGAGCTTCATATAATTTGAGCAATAGACAGGATGTGACCTTGACTGAGTAGATGAAGCAGTTTCAGGAGTTTGAAAATCTGATCAAGAAAACTCCAGCTAGTGGTGAGGCAAACTTGGCAGCTGCATCTGGTTTCAATCCTAACCTAGGGAATGGAAAGAAGTAGAGGGCTAAGAATGGGAAATGGAAGTCTTTTGTCCCAGCGAAAGGCAAGGATGAGAAGAAGAAAAAAAGAAACTCAAAGAAGCTCAAGTTCATTTTCTACAGGAGAGTTGGGCACATAAAGAAGAATTGCAAGGACTTCCTAGCTTGAGGAGGTAAGTGTAAACTTTTTGTTAATGAAACTTGTTTAATTGAGGAATCACATGACACTTGGGTCATAGCTTCTTAAGCCACTAATCATGTTCATGTTTCTCTATAGGGGTTCAAGGAAATGAGAAGTTTGCTACATAAGCACTGCACGTTACGGATGGGTGATGAATCCTTAGTATTGGCTAAAGCAGTGTGAGATGTCTATCTTTATTTTTATAGTTATAGGATTTTAGTTTTGAGAGATTATTTTTATGTTCCTAAACTTAAAAGGCATTTAATTTTTGTCACTTGTTTATTTAAAGACTCTTATTCAATTTCTTTTAATAATAAAGTTGTGATCGTAAAAACAAATCTTTTCTATGTGATGGATGGATGCAAAATAACCTATATTTTATCAAAGCTAAGACGGACTCACTGCTGAACATTGAGGTTAATAATAACTCTAAAAGACTTAAAACTTCTCACTCTAATAAGACTTATCTTTGGTATATGCAATTAGGTCATATTAGCCTAAATAGGATTCAAACGTTGTTAAGAAATGGACCTTTAAGTCATTTAGAGGTGGAATCTATACCACACTATGAATCTTATTTGAAGGGGAAAATGACCAAAAGACCATTTGGGTCTAAGGTCAATTGAGCCAAAGGAGTTCTAGAACTTGTGCATAGTGATGTTTGTGGTCTTATAAGCATCAGAGCACGTGGAGGGTATGAGAACTTCGTAACTCTTATTGATGATTACTCAAAATATGGGTATGATTACCTAATGCATCATAAAGGCAAAACTTTTGACAAGTTTAGGGAGTTTCGGGCTAAAACAGAGAAGCAATTAGGTAAACCCATAAAGGCACTTTGATCCTATGGAAATGGAGAATACCTCTCCGATGAGTTCTTGGGACACTTATTAAATAATGGAATCTTATCCTATTTGACTTTGATAGACACTCCACAGTAGATGACATAGATGAGAGAAGAAATAGGACTTTGTTAGATATAGTTAGATCAATGATGAGCTATTCTACATTACCTTGCATACCTCATGCTATCTTTTAAACATTGTGCCTTCAAAATTAGTTCCTAAAACTTCTCACGAGTTGTAGACGAGTAGAAAGACATCCTTAAAATATATTCACATATGGGGATGTCTGGCTCATGACTTGTACATGGAAGCAAACAAGTTGGAAGAGCGTTTGGAAGTTTGCGTGTTTGTAGGATATCCAAAGGGGACTAAAGGGGGTTATTTCTATAACCCAAAAGAAAATAAAGTCATGGTTTTAACGAATGCCACATTTCTTGAGGAAAATTACATAAACGACTTTAAGCCTCATAATAAAGTGGTACTTAAGGAGTTAGTAAGTGATTCGATCACTCTAGGGGTTCTAATTAAAACCAATCCAATCAACGTAGAAAAACCAACTGAAAAATAACCTAGGGAGCTTTGGCATAGTGGGAGGATTGGGCATCAACCCAAGAGGTATATGTTTAATGTTGATGCTTATTTTACTGAACCAATTGAACAAGATAGGGATCCCCACACTTACACAAAGGCTATAGAGGATGTTGATTCAAATCTTTGAACAGAAGCTATGAACACTAAGATGAAGAGTATGAAGACTAATTAAGTCTGAGAGCTTGTGGATCTACCTGAAAGGGTAAAACCCATAGGGTGGAAGTAGTCTATAAGAGAAAGAGAGGAATAGATGGGAAAGTCAAAACCCAGAAGGCTAGACTAATAGAAAATAAATACACACAAAAGGAAGGAATTTATTACAAGGAAACCTTTTTGCTTGTAGCCATTTCTAAGTCCATTTGTATACTCTTGTCCATTGTTATTGCTCTTGACTATGAGATTTGGCAAGTGGATGTCAAGACGGCCTTTCTAAATGGCTATGTTGATGAAGCCATATATATGGTATAGCCAGATGGGCTTAAAGCTAAGGGTCAAGAGATTAAGGTTTATAAGCTGCTAAAGTCAATTTATGTACTTAAGCAGGCTTCCTTTCTTGGAACATAAGATTTGATCAGGTAATCAAAACTTATGGGTTTGAACAAAACGTGGACAAACCATATGTTTACAAGCACATTAAGGATGTGATGCTCTATGTAGATGACATTCTACTTATTGGCAATGACGTTGGTGTATTGTCATTGGTCAAAATATGATAGATCAAGTAGTTTGACATAGAGGACTTAGGTGAAGCTAATTATGTTATAAGTATCCAAATCTTTTAGGATAGGAAGAACAAAATGATAGCTCTATCCCAAACTGCATACATAGATAAAATTCTTAAGAAATATGCAATGTAGAATTATAAGCAAGGTGGGCAACCATCTGGGTCTGAAATTACTCTTTCTAGGAAAGACTCTCTAAAGTCTGATGAAGAAAGAGAATACATGAAGAAGGTGCCTTATGCTTCAGCAGTGAGTAGTCTCATGTATACTATGCTACACACATGACCAGACATTTGTTATACGGTCGGGATAGTAAGTCGATTGCAGTCAGATCTAAGACCAAACCACTGGGTTATGATCAAGCATATTTTTAAGTACGTGAGAAGGACTAGAGGTTATGTGCCAGTGTATTTTGGTGAGGATCTAACACCTCTTGGATATACAAATTTGGATTTTCAATCCTATCTAGATTCAAGAAGATTGAATTTTGGTTCTGTGTTTTCTTTGGGAGGAGGCGCCATTGTTTGGAGAAGTGTCAAGCAAGATTTAACTTTGGATTCAATGATAGAGGCCGAGTATGTGGTAGCTAGTGATGCTTTGAAAGAAGTATTGTGGCTCCACAAGTTCTTTAGTGATCTTGAGGTAGTTCTTGGTATGGATAAGGTAATATCGTTGTATTGTGATAACACTGCAGTGATAGCTAATACTAAAGAACTAAGATTTCATAAGAACAGTAAACATATACAACGAAAGTATTATATGATAAAGGACTTTGTTGAGGGTGGATATGTTGCAGTATGCAAGATCATGTCTGAGGACAATATAGTTGATCCTTTCACAAAGACACTAACTACGAGAGTTTTTGAAAAGTATGTAGAGGCTATACGGATGCAAGGCATGTCATTTTTACTCACTTTGTGCAAGTGAGAGATTATTAGACATGGTGCCCTAAGGAGTAAGTGTTGTAATAAGTTTTTGGAGACATTTTATTAATATAGAGTTTATTTATTATTCGTATATCAAATATTGTCCTCTTTATGATCGTTTTTGTCGAATGTATAATAAGCAAACAAAAATATGAGATTGTCAGTCTATACCTTTAAGATAGTGCGTATGATGGACAAATTATGGGGAAGACATATCTTAAAGGCGATGGTCTAAATTATAAGTTTCGCAATCAATGGAATAAATTTGGGCGCTTTTTTTATGCTAAGATTGTTATGTTGTCTACATCCCTAACAGGAGATAGTTTGTTTGGGTCATCTGAGTGAGACTTCACGAGTAAGAACATTGGTATGTCGTCATAGATGATGATGTATTAGATCGGGATAAAAAGTTAAATTGATTTGGTTAATATTTATGTTTGTTTAAATCAATTTACTTTAGAAAACTATATGTGTTGTGTCTTAATCCTGAAATGATTAATGGGCTAGTATTCTTGACTTATGTCTTTTGATGTACCAAAGGATGACATCCTAATTTAATGATGGTACGCATACTAGTATGTTGAAAACATGACTCTTGAATGACGTAGACTCATTATTCATAGATATGAAATCTATAACTCTTTTTGTAGAGTTAATTATATTATGTTATTGTATTATCCTATAATTGGAAGACTAGTCCTCTAAACCATTTAGATATATAGGTGTAACCGAATGGTATGCTAGTTATGAATAGTAAGTATTCCAATAGTGGTATAATGGAATGTAAAATAAAAATAATCAGGAAGGTAAAATAGAAATTATCATTAAGCCAATTATGAATATCCTATTGGGATGTTGCACATTATGATATCTCATGGACGATTAGCATATTAGAGCTTTGTAATTTTATGTAGATCGAGAGTGTAGCTCTAAACTTTTAGTGGAGTAGCTTAGAGTTGATAATTACAAAACATGTATCTAGGACATTTTATTTTATAATTATAGGAGCTTAATCGATATATGTCCATCGAGTCCCCTTTACTAGCTCATAATAAATCTTGTAATGATGCGGCATGTTTTCCCTATATATTGGTGACTTATGTTAAATTATTGGATTGGCTAAATTTTGAGCTAATTGGATTTAATAATTTTGGTTAGTTTATCTATTGAATTAATCTTGTGAATTAATTCAAGATAAACATGTTGAATTATTTGGATAATGTTTTGTTTACTATGAGATTATATGTATATGACTGTTTTAATCAAATAACTTTACTATTGGGCTATTTGAATAAAAACTGAGGCCCGATCTAAGATTCTTGTGTAAAAATAAGATATTCTGAGGATTATAAATTATCGCACGATCGGCAGGCCGATGGGTAAGTTTGGCAAGCTGATTTCCTAAATCGGCATGCCAAACATGTGATAATCAAGTTATGCATTTTTGACGCATTTTTCATTAAAAGTTTATCCAAAATCGAATTTTAAAGCCTAATCTGATAAGGTTTAACTCGAGATCTAACCACTACAAAAAAGGAGTGATTTTTCTTTGTTATTTAGACAATTTAAGAAGCATAGAGTGAGTACTCTAGTGAGAAAAACTCTAAAACTCCCCTAAAGCTATTGTTCAACATTAAGAATCTTAGTTCTAGGTATTCTCAAGTGATTAGAAGGGGGGTCACAAGAGGAAAGGCTGCACGTCGTGCGACCACCTACACTCCGATTGTGGATAGAGAATAGTAAAGAAGACCAGTTGGTTGGGGCTCTTTTAAAACATTCTTCTTTACACAAATTTTCAGCAAACTTCGATATACAAAAGAGGCATGTAAAATCTGTTATTAATTTATGTATTTAAAATGTCCAACTTATGTCTTGGAAAATATTTAGATTTAAAATTTTTAAATGTCTGCTACGTTCCAACATCCACATCTTCATCAATGGAAGAGTCATTTGGTTCTTCCCAAGGAGTAGGCGGTCGTAAATGATGGTGCTCCATGCCAAGGTGATTGGGAGCGGGGAAAGGAGCTCGGGGACAATGTGTCCTCGGTAAACGATGGCGGGTAGAGTTATGCCTGAATCTAGTGGGTACGTTGTTGGAAACAAAGTGCGCAGCGGAATTTTTAAAATTTTCCATCAGAGTAATTTCCAAAAACACAAGTTTGACATGTTATATGTATAAATTAAACAGATCCTACTAACCTCAATGCGCCGAAGAACCTCCGCAACCTGTGTAGAGAAGAAACGTTCCAGAAGAGCCTCAACCAACTGGTCTTCTTTGTTATTCTCTATCCACAATTGGAGTGAGTGTGGGCTCACATGTACAGCTCTTCCACCGGTGACTCTCTTTCCAACCAATAGAGAGAACCCAAAGCTAGTGTTCGTGATTTGTGAACAAAAGCTCTCAGGGAGTTTTCAGATGCTCACTAGAAGAGTATCACTCTTAATCTCTCAAATTGATCTGAGTATATCATAAGACTCACTCCCTTTATATAGCTATTGGTCCTGGGGTCAGTCCATATCAGATTAGGTCTCAAAAACTTGAAACAGAATCAAGTTCGGATCAATATCTGATAAGATCCGCATGAAAACGCGTACTCTTATCTCCCGTTGATCGGCAGGCTGAACATTTTGACCGGCAGCCGAACAGGCCAGTTCAGTAGGCCGACCACGTCATTCGGCAGGCCGAACTCCCGAGAAAAAATTTTTGGGAATCTTTTATTTTCCACCAGAGATTCTAAAGGATAAAGTCTCAGTTTTGATTCAAATAACCCAATAGAGAAGTTATCTGATCAAAACAAACTTTATCAAGATAATCTCTAAGAAAATAAATCAATTAACAATAATTCTACAAGTTTATCTTGTTCTAATTTGTCCAAAATTAAAACAACCGATAAACAGACAAGAATTATCTGATCGCAATAATTTAACAAGTTTATCTTGAACTAATTTCTTACAAAATTAATTCAACCTATAAAAAGACATGAATTATTTAATTCTTACAAATTTTAAACCAATATGATAAATCCGACATAAGTCACCAATTATTGTAAAAGCACGCCGTGTCGTTACAGGACTTTATGAGCTAGCAAAGGGGACCAAAATGGACCTATAAAGTTCAAGCTCATGATAATTATGAAACCCAATATCCCAGATATACATTTCACAATTATCAACTCCAACGCTACTCTACTAAAAGCTTGGAGCTGCACTCTCGAACTTTATAGAATTATGAAGCTCGTATAGCTAAGTCTCCATGACATATCATAGTGTATCGCATCCCCATATAATCATCGATAATCGGCTTAAGGACAAGTTCTGTCTTACCTTCCCGATTATTTTTATCTTACGTTCCATTGTCTCACCATTAGAAAACTTACCATCCAAAGATAGGATACCATTCAGTTACACCTATGTATCCAAATGGTTGAGTGCTCAAGTTTTTCAATTACAGGACAACGCATATAAGAGGATATCATTACTCCTAAAGAGGAGCTATGGATTCCATATCTATGAATAACAAGTCTACGCTATCAAGAGTCATGCCTCCAACGTACCGGTATGCATACCACTATTGAGATGTGGGTGTCACCCTTTGGCACATCAAAAGACACAAGTCGAGACAACGGGCCCACTATTTATCTCAGGATTAAGATACAATACAAATGACTGTCTAAAGTGAATCGATTTGCCAAGACAGAATTATTAACCCAAATTAATTCACTTTATGTCCCGATCCAACACGTCGTCACCTATGACAACACGCCAATGTTTCTATTCACAGAGTCCAACTCCGATGGTCAAGACAAACCATCTCCCAAAAGGGATATAGACAACATAACAATCTTTACATGAATAAAGCGCCCAACTTTATTCCCTCGATTGCGGATCATAGGTTTTAGACCTTCACCTTAAGAATCGTGTCTTCCTCATAATCAGTCCATCATATGCCCAACTCTTAAGGCTTAGACTGACAGTCTCAGACTACTCTTTGCTTATCATACATTCAACAAATATGAACGTAAAGTGGACAAGATTTGGTATATATAAATGAATAAATTCTTTATTGATAAAAATGTCTCCAAAAACGTATTACATTTTTACTCCTTAGGGCATACATGTCTAACAATCTCCCACTTGCACTAAGTGAGTAAATACAACAAATTTCACATCCCCATAGCTTCCACATGCCTCTCGAAGACTCTCCCAGTAAGTGTCTTCGTAAATGGATCAACTAAATTGTCCTCTGACGCGATCTTGCACACCGTGACAAGCCCGCTCTCAACGAAGTCCTTTATCACACGATACTTCTGATTAATATGCTTACTTTTCTTGTGAAATCTTGGTTCCTTAGCATTAGCTACCATCGCACTATTATCACAATACAGTGATACCGCTTTATCCATACCAGAAACTTCCTCAAGATCCCCAAAGAACTTGCGGAGCCATACTGCTTCTTTCGAAGCATCACTAGCCGCCACATACTTGGCCTCCATCGTTGAATCCGAAGTGCAATCTTGCTTCGCACTTCTCCAACTGATGGCACAGCCACCTAGATTAAACACAAACCTCGAAGTTGATTTCCTAGAATCCAGATAGGATTGAAAATCCGAATCAGTGTATCCTAGAGGATTTAAATCCTCACCCAATACACAAACATATACCCTCGAATCCTTCTCAGGGACTTGAAAATATGCTTTACCGCAACCCAATGGTTCGGTCCTAGATCCGCTTGAAATTGACTTACAATCTTGACCGCATAGCTAATATCCGGTCGTGTGCAAAGCATGGCATACATGAGACTACCCACTGCCAAAGCATAAGGAACCTTCTTCATGTATTCTCTTTCTTCATAAGACTTTGGAGAGTCTTTCTTAGAAAGAGTAATTCCAGACCTAGATGGTTGCCCACCTTTCTTGGAATCCTACATTGCAAACCTCCTGAGAATTTTATCTATGTAGCTGGCCTGTGACAAAGCTATCATTTTATTCTTCCTATCCCAAAATATCTGGATACTGAGAACAAAATTAGCCTCACCTAAGTCCTTCATGTCAAACTACATGGTCAACCATAATTTGACCGATGACAACACCCCAATGTCATTGCCAATTTGCAGAATGTCATCTACATAGAGCAGTAGAAAAACCACCTTCTCATCTTTAATGTGTTTGTAAACACATGGTTCATCCACATTTTGTGAGAACCCATAAGTCTTGATCACTTGATCAAATCTTATGTTTCAAGAACGAGAAGCCTGCTTAAGTCCATAAATAGACTTTAACAGCTTACAAACCTTACCATCTTGACCCGCGATCTTGAACTCGTCTGGTTGTTCCATATAAATAGACTCATCAAGATAGCCATTCAGAAAAGCCGTCTTGACATCCATCTGCCAAATCTCGTAGTCGAGAGCAGCAGCTATGGACAAGAGAATCCGGATGGACTTAAGCATGGCTACAGGCGAAAAGGTTTCCTCATAATCGATTCCTTCCTTTTGCGCATAACCCTTAGCTACCAATCTAGCCTTAAAGGTTTCGACCTTTCCATCCACTCCTCTTTTCCTCTTGTAGATCCATTTACACCCTATGGGTTTTACCCCTTCGGGAAGATCCACAAGCTCCTAGACCCGATTAGTCTCCATAGACTTCATCTCTATGTTCATGGTCTCTGTCCCGAGTCTTGAATCAACATCCTCCATAGCTTCTGCGTAAGTATAAGGATCCCTGCCATGTTCATCTAGTTCAGCCAAGAAGACCTCCCCATTGAACACATACCTCTCAGGTTGACGCTCGATCCTCCCACTACGCCGAAGCCCCTGAGGTTGTTGTTTAGGTTTATTTGGTTTTTCTACACCGATCGGAATGGTTTCGTTCGGAACCTCCGGAGTGAACGAATCACCCCTTAACTCCTCAAGCACCACTTTGCTTCGAGGTTTAAAGTCGTCCATATAACTCTCCTCAAGGAAAGTTGCATTAGTTGAAACCACGACTTTATTTTCCATTGGGTTATAAAAATAACCCCCTTTAGTCCCTTTTGGATATCCTACAAACACGCAAACTTCTGAACGTGCTTCCAACTTACTCGGATCCTTAAACAGGACATGAGCCGGACATCCCTATATGCGAATATGGTTTAAGGATGTCTTTCGTCTTGTCCACAACTCGTGAGGAGTTTTAGGGACCGATTTTGAAGGCACATTGTTCAAAAGATAACATGCGGTTTGTAGTGCATATCCCTAAAAGGATAAAGGCAATGATGAATAACTCATCATGGACCTAATCATGTCCAACAAAGTCCTATTCCTTCTCTCTGTTACGCCATTCTGCTGCGGAGTGCCCGACGTAGTCAAATAGGATAAAATCCTATTCTCTAACAAGTGTCCCAAGAACTCATCAGAAAGGTATTCCCTACCTCGATCAGATCAAAGTGCCTTTATGGGTCTACCTAATTGCTTTTCCACTTTAGCCCGAAACTCTTTGAACTTATCATAAGTTTTGCTTTTGTGGTGCATTAGGTACACATACCCATATCTTGAGTAATCGTCAATAAAAGTGACAAAGTACTCATACCCTCCTCGTGCCCGGATGTTCATCGGCCCGCAGACATCACTATGCACAAGTTCTAGAACCCCTTCGGCCCTATTGTCCTTAGACCCGTATGGTCTTTTGGTCATTTTACCCTCCAAACAAGCATCACATTGAGGTATAGATTCCACCTTTAAGTGACTTAAAGGTCCATCCCTTACCAACCTTTGAATCCTGTTTAGGTTAATATGGCCAAGGCGCAAATGCTAAAGATAAGTCTTATTAGAGTGAGAAGTTTTAAGTCTTTTTGAGTTATTATCATTTATCTCAGCATTAAGCAATAAAATATAGATTATTTTACATCCATCCAGAACAGATAAAAGATATGTTTTTACGATTCACCACTTTTTTCATTAAAAGATACCACGTAGGAGTCTTTAAATAAAGAATATAAAAAATTAAATTCCTTTTAAATTTAGGAACATAAAAACAATCTCGCAAAATTAAATTCCTATAAATATCAAAGTAAAGATGGACATCTCCCACTGCTTGCGCTGAGACCAAGGATCCATCGCCCATCCGAAGCGTTAAGTCTTCATGTAGTAGACTTCTCGTTTCTTTGAATCCCTCCCTTGGAAAGGAAGTCCTTGTAATGCTTCTTTATATGCCCGACCTTACCACAAAAGAAGCACTTAAGCTTCTTTGGGTTCTTCTTCTTCTTCTTCTTGCTCTTGGTAGTAGCAGGAATAGAAGACTTTCCACTCTTGGCCCGTTGCTTCTTTCCATTCCCAGAGTTAGGATTGGAACCAAAAGCAGCTACCATGTTGGCCTCACCACCAGCAGGAGACTCCCTGATCAGCAGTTCAAACTCCTGTAACTATTTCATCAGTTCTGTCAAGGTCATATCCTGTCTATTGCTTAAATTAAAAGTAGCTCTAAACGGAATAAATTCCTTAGACAGAGTCTCAAAGACCATAGTCATCTGAGTTTCAGCATCGATGTCGGCTCCATTGGTTTCAGCCTCAGCAAGGTAACCCATGACCAACATCATGTGCTCCTTTACAGATGTCCCCGGTCTGTGTCTACAGTTTAAGAGTTTCTGAAGCGCCCCTTGCCGCTTTGTTATGGCTTGGCCTCCAAACATGTCCTCAAGATTATCCAAGATCTACTTCGCAGTCTCATAATCCTGATGTTGAGCCTGCAGCACGTTGTTCATGCTAGCCATAACATAGCAGCGGGCCTGATCATTAGCATCTTTCCAGCTGTCGTACGCTTGGAATTGCTCATTACTTGAGTCTCCCGTAGGCTCGGGTGGACAAGGAGTTGTCAGTACATATTTCAGTTTCTCAAAGGATAGGACGATGTCCAGGTTTCGTTTCCAATCATTATAATTCTCATC
Organism: Artocarpus heterophyllus; assembly: GCA_025403435.1. Classification (NCBI taxonomy): domain Eukaryota; kingdom Viridiplantae; phylum Streptophyta; class Magnoliopsida; order Rosales; family Moraceae; genus Artocarpus; species Artocarpus heterophyllus. The sequence goes on from CM046333.1 coordinate 29,488,511, forward strand.
GGTTAATTAGTTTTTGTCAAGTATCGATGATAAAGCATTTTTAGACATTTTCAATCTACATAAAGAATCATATACCTGTCACGCCCCGGAGTACGGGATGTGACGTGACGGTTTATTTAAATTAATTAAAATCCAGAGTTTAATGAGTTGAATTAAGTATAAAACGTGAGGTTCATTAAAACACTTTATAGCAAGTTCATATACATTAGACAATTTAAAACATTAATCGAATAAATATTAAAATAATAAAGCCGCGAGTATGGGTCCCACAGACCCACAACTTGTGCACACACATGGTACTGACAATATCATAAATACAATCACAGTCCAGGATACAAATCTTGTTAAAATCTTACATGCCTTAATTAAATGGTACAGAAGATAAAATAATCCTTCTATTGCTCCTGAGTTTGGTCCGAAGAATCCTCTCCAAACCTATATGGGAAACCACCTAGAGGGGGAAATCTAAAACAAATAAAACGTGAGCGAATGGCTCTGTAGGACTAAGTTTTATAAACAATTTAATTTAAAGAAACATTTCATTATTCAGGAATTATTTAAAAGAAACCTTAACTAAATAAATAGATAAACAAATAAACAATTTTAAGTAAAACCATTCTTACCCAGAACAGTCAACTTGGATAACCAGAAATATCATTTTCCTTTCCTAGGCAAACCATAGTATCACCACCGTAGTGGCCCAGCTGGGTTTCGGGACCTGCCCCCAAGGTCGATCGCTACACGACCCGATCTCTGATATGGCATCATGCCTATGTGTTTATTATCATCATCATTCAAAACCCAATTATCGAGTGTTGTCATTTACATTCATTATGAAGTTCATTTCAGATCACGGTATATTAAAAATATAACCGATAAATTCATTTTCAAACAACCGTTGAAAGCATTTTAATAGAAATCCTTTTTAAAGCCAAATCTTTTCAAAACCAGGCTACCAAAGAAGTAGGGTAGAAGTCCTACCTCAATACTCGTGCCAGTGCCCCACACCGTAATCCCGGTCCGCTATACGTTAGCTCCACGGAACCACGAACGATCCTAGATACAAACTAAGTCGATCAATATCTAGTTCGAGACATTCTATGTTACTAAACCATTTCATGATGTCCTAGTGTGCCATTTGTATCTTTAAAATCATTCTATCTGGTTGGAATTTAAATCAGGGTTCAAAACAGTGAAAACGGGTAAAAATCACAAATTTTTCTATGCCTCGGTCGGCCTGCTGGACTCCCTGCTTCGGCCTGTCGAACTGCACAGTTCGGCCTGCCGGAAGCAAAGTTCAGTTGGCCGAACAATTTTCGAGTTCGGCCTGCCGGACTGAAAAACACCGGCCTGCCGATCCCTATTCTGGCCTGCCGAACACGTAGTTCGGCCTGCCGAACTAGGAAAACCCAGGAATTTCAGCCATGGGTTTCGATTTCCCCAAAACCCAAATCTTGATTCTAACATGTTTTTCTCAAATCTCAGGCATGGAAAACATTCATAGACGATAGAAAAACATATTTAGACACTTTAAAACTCATTTAAACAAGATTCAAACACAAAAATCCCGAAAATCCAAAAATAGGAAAAATTGAGGAAAAATGAAAAATCTTGAATCCAATTCATTTTTCTTCAATCTAAGCTTAGATTCTAGGTGTTCTAAGTTCAATTAACTGAAATCCAAGGTTTTCTAAGCTTAAACAAACATAGATTTCAAAAATGCACAAAATTGAAAATTTTGGAAAAAGTTTAGAAATTTCAAAACTAACCTCGAATCAAAGCTTCAATCCGCGTTCTCGGCTGCCAAATCACGTCCCCAAGCTTCCTCCTTGCTAACCCGAAGCTTGGATTCGAATTTCTTTCAAAAATTTTGAGAGAGAATTGAGAGAAAATGAGAGAAGCCGAGAGAGAGAGAGTGAGAGGGCTCACGGGTGGGAGAGAGGAGAGAGAGAGATCAGGGAGAGTGAGGAGAGAGGAGGAAGAGAGAGAATAAATAAAGAAAATCGGTGGGCGGTTTTACTGTGCGAAAACCATGTGCCGCCCACGGTTTTGTAAAACGGAGTATTTTTAACAATTTACAAATTGTTGTGTTTAAAACTCAAAACATCATTTTAAAACAATAAGAAATCATTTGAATGCATCAATTTAACAAAACAACCAAAACTTCAAAATCCAACCAAATAATCTAATTAATGTTAAAACATTAATTATGGCACACTAATTCATCATTTATATTACATTAACATTAAATAAATTTCGGGACGTTACAATACCAAACATAAGCAAACATATATAATAATTTAGTAAGATAACACAATCATGTAAAATCATACAAATGTGTTTATGTGTCAAAACCTTGAAAATATCACAACCTTACAATGATAATTCCCAACTCAGAATTCAACAAGCTCCTAGGCGACTCATGCCAAATTCAATTAGGAACACGGATCCCCTCTTGATTAATATATGCCATCCAGGACCCGTATGATCCAGTATATACTAATAATCATTTCTTTGGCCATTAATTTTATTAATAGAGCTCCTAGGGGAGGTTGATAATAAAATTAACGTGAGTGTATAACCACCGTTTCAATATTTTATCCATGATTTATAATCACCACCTAGGGGTGTGCAACCATAAATCATACTAAAATACCTTATCCTTTCAGAGATCCAATCTGGTACATGATTGAAATCCCTTCCTAGGGGTCGAGACCACCATGTTCTTCCTATGGACCAACGATGGAGGCCTTAGGTCCTCTCTTTGAAAACCTTCTCCCACTCAATCTTTTAAAGTCAAGGTTTTATTTTAAAATCATGTATGAACAATTTTAATATGAGCGGCACTCCCTATTTTATATGACATGTTATCAATATACATGGTAAATCATATTATAATGCAAACAAGCAAAGCAATCAAGCAAAACTACAAGCAAAATAATAATAACCGTAATATTATGGTTCCACCCTAGAGAATAGAAAACTAAGATTACAAGGGAATAATCGAGACATTTTTCGATTCTTCATCCTTGAATCCTCAAGCTATATCCTTCTTCATGTAATATCCATCTTCAAGTCTTCAATCCCGTATGAATCCAATACTTCATATTTTCGGTCATATCCGAATTTAATGTTTCTCAGAATCATCCCAAAAATAAAATTAAAACTGCATCGGAAAAATTGCACCTTTTCTGGACACTTGGCAGCTCTCGGTCGGCAGGCCGATCTGGGTGATCGGCCTGCCGATCATGAAAGTTCGGCCTGGCGAACTGAAAGTTTGGCCTGCCGGCAGAGCACCAAAATTTTTGCCCCACTGTCGGCCTACCGGACCACACGTCCGGCCTGCCGATCTGTGACCTTCGGCCTGCCGAACTATGAGGTCCGGCATGCCAACCGAGCAAAAAACCCTCATTCCAGAAAATACAATTTTAATGCAATTCATCAATTTTATTTTCAACAATTCAAAAACATAAAATTAGAGACTCAGGAAATAGCTGGTGGCGCCATCATTAATCTTCAAGATTTGACTTCTCGTTCCGTCTTCTCCGAAAAATTATTTAATTACAAAATTCTTACAAATTAAAAATTAAATAACAATTCCTAGACGGAGATGATAGTCCGCCATCTAATTACATGAAAAACCTAGATACACATTCTGACCTCTAAGGAACTATAACCGGTATTAATTAATTAATAAATAATTAAACAACGATTTAATCAACCATAATTAATTAATAAACATTCACCACATAATCCATGACAACATATATATTATATAGAAATCTAGAGTGCCATCTCTCTATAAAATTCAATTCAAGCATAGGAGAGATTAAGATCACAAAATTTATGCATATAACATGATCACAAACTTGCAAATTTATGTAAAAACCTCGGCTCTGATACCAATTGTTGGAAACAAAGTGCGCAGTGAAATTTTAAAAATTTTCCATCAGAGTAATTTCCAAAAACACAAGTTTGACATGTTATATGTATAAATTAAACAGATCTTATTAACCTCAGTATGCCGAAGAACCTCCACAGCCTGTGTAGAGAAGTAACATTCCAGAAGAGCCTCAACCAACTGGTCTTCTTTGCTATACTCTATCCACAACCTGATTGAGTGTGGGCTCACACGTATAGCTCTTCCACCGGTGACTCTCTTTCCAACCAATAGAGAGAACCCAAAGCTAGCGTTCGTGATTTGTGAACAAAAGCTCTCAGGGAGTTTTCAGATGCTCACTAGAAGAGTATCACTCTTAATCTCTCAAATTGATCCGAGTAAATCATAAGACTCACTCCCTTTTTATAGCTATTGGTCCTGGGGTCAGTCCATATCAGATTTGGTCTCAAAAACTCGAAACAGAATTAAGTTCGGATCAATATCTGATAAGATCCGTGTGAAAATGCGTAATCTTATCTCCCGCTAATCGGCAGGCCGACCACATCATTCGGCAGGCTGAACTCCCGAGAAAAAATCTCCGCCAATTTTTTTCTAAGAAGTCTCAGTTTTGATTCAAATAACCCAATAGAGAAGTTATCTGATCAAAACAAACTTTATCAAGATAATCTCTAAGAAAATAAATCAATTAACAATAATTCTACAAGTTTATCTTGTTCTAATTTGTCCAAAATTAAAACAACCGATAAATAGACAAGAATTATCTGATCGCAATAATTCAACAAGTTTATCTTGAACTAATTTCTTACAAAATTAATTCAATCGATAAACATACATGAATTATTTGATTCTTACAAATTTTAAACCAATCTGATAAATCCGACATAAGTCACCAATTATTGTAAAAGCACGCCGTGTTGTTACAGGACTTTATGAGCTAGCAAAGGGGACCAAAATGGACCTATAAAGTTCAAGCTCATGATAATTATGAAACCCAATATCCCAGATATACATTTTACAATTATCAACTCCAACGCTAGTCCACTAAAAGCTTGGAGCTTAGAATTACGAAGCTCGTATAGCTAAGTCTCCATGACATATCATAGTGTATCACATCCCATATAATCATCGATAATCGGCTTAAGGACAAGTTCTGTCTTACCTTCCCGATTATTTTTATCTTACGTTCCATTGTCTCACCATTAGAAAACTTACCATCCAATGATAGTATACCATTCGGTTACACCTATGTATCCAAATGGTTGAGCGCTCCAGTTTTTCAATTACAGGACAACGCATATAAGAGGATATCATTACTCCTAAAGAGGAGCTATGGATTCCATATCTATGAATAACAAGTCTACGCTATCAAGAGTCATGCCTCCAACGTACCGGTATGCATACCACTATTGAGATGTGGGTGTCACCCTTTGGCACATCAAAAGACACAAGTCGAGACAACGGGCCCACTATTCATCTCAGGATTAAGATACAATACAAATGACTGTCTAAAGTGAATTGATTTGCCAAGACAGAATTATTAACCCAAATCAATTCACTTTATGTCCCGATCCAACACGTCGTCACCTATGACAACACGCCAATGTTTCTATTCACGGAGTCCAACTCCGATGGTCAAGACAAACCATCTCCCAAAAGGGATATAGACAACATAACAATCTTTACATGAATAAAGTGTCCAACTTTATTCCCTCGATTGCAGATCATATGTTTTAGATCGTCACCTTAAGAATCGTGTCTTCCGCATAATCAGTCCATCATATGCCCAACTTTTAAGGCTTAGACTGACAGTCTCAAACTACTGTTTGCTTATCATACATTCAACAAATATGAATATAAAGAGGACAAGATTTGGTATATATAAATGAATAAATTCTTTATTGATAAAAATGTCTCCAAAAACATATTATATTTTTACTCCTTAGGGCATACATGTCTAACAGTTGGCAAAGCTGGATCATGATGTTGATGAACATACCCCAATGGTAGTGTGACTATGGTTAGAGGAATGAATGGGGGAAGGCCAAAGTCTGGGCCTCCCTGAGGTTGGACTTAGATGGCTAGCAGAATAAGGGAAGCGATCATTGGAGCAATCAAAAAGGACAACCCTAAAGTGGTGAGTTAAGTTAAGATTTGCTTCATATAGTAGGTTATTTTGTAATGCTTAGCATTGATCTTTAATTCAAGAGATCGAATCACATCCTAAACAACTTGGAATTGGAGATCAACATTTGGGTGGAGGTGTAGCTACTACTCCAATCGGCCATCAGGCTTTAGGAATAAATTTGCTTGCTGATAACAATTCATGCATAGTAGTCGGTGAGATCTGGATCAAACTAACTGGTGTGAAACACGTTCAAGCGAAGAACAAATCAAAGGAAGTCACAGAGAAAATAACAAAAGGGTCTCAACCCAATTTCATTCACCAAATACCGAAAGAAGTCTAAAAACTCAGCTCCTTTGTATAACTAAAGCAAAACAACAATGTACAGTAGAAACTAGGAAAATAAATGTCAATATTCAAAAGAAAGCACAATGCCTAAATGTGGCTTATTACAACAAGAAACAAAATAGTAAAATAACTCTTAGTAGCTGCATCATCAAAACTCATACAATTCTTGAGGCAGTGACCTGAATCAAGGAATTCTATGAGAAAATACAAAAGGGTCAGTATTGATACAGCTAGTCATCGAAGGGCCTAAATGAGAGAAAAATCAAGCAATTCTATTTAACCCAATGGCAGTTACAACCCTGCTACTAATAAAACAGTGAGATCCAATATAAAAAGTACATTACATACTAGACTTAGGCCTATAATTTTGTGACTGGCGAGGTTATAAAAAGGATTTTTTTAGAAAAATCCTTTAGCATATAATACATGCCAACATGTTAAACAAAAGTTACTGTACTTTCGAACAATTGTGTGATTGATGTAAACTTGGAAGGACTAATCAAAATTTTATCCTAAAAGTTTGCTTATTTATTTCTCCAAGTAGAAATATTTATCAACAGTGTATGCTTTTAAATGTTAAATTTGATTGGAGTTGTCTTGAAAAATATAGAAAACTAATAGAATCTCATGCAAATTTGACGGTTTACTTTTTTGAATCATTTTCTAACTTTTAAGTTTATAGAAAACTTAGAAATGCATTCTAATTTCAAGCTAAGTTATCAAGAGTTATAAAAAAAAAATCTATAATAGGACATGTTGTTTTTGTTAAAATATGATGCCCTACTGCTAGTTGTCCAATTTGATTTGTTTCCAAATTTAGATTTTTAATTTTGAAGTAAATTACATTTATCCAAAAATAGAAAGTTCTAGATACGGAAACTTAGTAAGCAAGTTTTGGACTGCATAATGAACCCTCGCTATAGTGGTACATGTCACACACATTGGGTGTAATAACCAAGGGAAAATTCATTAATAAAATCTAATATTGAATTGGATTTGATTAATGAATTTGCCCTCATAAATTGTATTTTTGTAAAAGAAATTATGATAAAATATAGAATATAGTGTTAATAGGAAGTTCCACTGTAAATTTGTTACGATGCTGGATTTTAACAAATATAGATTTTATGTGTTTAAATACTAAAAAATTTGTAAATAATATCCATAAAATAAATTTTATATCACGATTAATTGTAGAATTATGATATAAATGGATAAATAATTAAGGTATAAACAAGATAGAAAATCTGCCAAAACCCTAAACTAGTGCAATAAGGGGTCCGATACGGTATAGGTATACTGCTAAGTGAAAACACAGTAAAAAATGCTTTGTTTGGCTTCCAAAAGTAAATCAAAGGCAAGGTAGAATATCTTCTACAGTCTAAGAATACATTTTTCACTAGTTTTCCTACAATAATATAAGAAAAATACTGTGTGGTGAAAAAATTATACTGTGTAAAGTTTTAGAGCCCACTAAGTGGACACCCATTGGAATCTGATTGGGCCACCATGCCATGAAAGGTGGCCCAATCACAATTAACGACATTAGTCACCCAATTGATTACTTGGTGACTCACGACTTTTTTTTTTAAAAAAAAATGTAAGAAGATAAGAATGAATTAAAGCATTTAACATCGAAACCAACATATTTCTCCTTCCTCCCAAAACCGGCAACCATAAGAGCTCATTCTCAAAAATTTTTCCAAGCCCAAATTCTTGCACAATTACCCCCACTAAGTTTCAAGCTTCAAGATTAAGGTTTTGCAAACTTTTCAAGGTAAGAAATCCAAACTTTTTCTTGAAGTTTCTTAGGGTTTTCATGGTATAAGAAGGGGATTTCGACAAGAATCTTTTTATGCAAAACATGCCTAGGAAAGATTTCAAATAAGCCCTTGGAAGGCTATGATAATCAATTCTTCTTTTGGTAATTTTAGCTTCTCAAATTTAAAGTTTAGTTGGTTTTGTTTTTGGATTTTGATTTTTTTTAGGCATATGGCTATTCAAGCAAATATGTGGTTTAATCTCTTGAGTATATGGTTTATGACATGAAGGTGTGTTGAAATTAAGGTTTAAAAGTGAAATTTGTAGGTTTATGTAAAAGTTGGGTAGTTTTGAAATTTTGATGCAAGTTTTGAAAAGAATGGTGATTTGGCATGAAAATGGTTTTAGGAAAGGTTGAATTTGCCTTCACAGAGGCTGGAATGCTGTTTTAGAGTTTATTTTTACAAAAAATGACCTAGAGACTAAATTGCAAAGAAAAAGTTTTTCTTGACAAATTTAAAAAAGACCAAAAACACCCTTGTATAGTGAGAATTTTAAAAAAGTTAAAAAACAAAAGTTGTAGATCTTGATGAAACTATTAAAAATCACGGACGGTTTGTCAAAAATCGTGTTCGTTTGTGAGTTATGGATTTTGCAAAAATTTGTTAAAATTGAAAAAAATTTTAATGGGAAAAACTCATTTTGTAAAAGGATTTTAGGTATGGTATTTTGAGCAAATATGATTCTTATGAAAAATGGAAAATTATGGTTCAAAGAGATTATTTTAATTTCAGGGATAAAATTGTCAAAATTTTAAAATAAGGGACGAAATTGCAAAGTTTTATTAAAATGGGGCATTGATGTAAAATAAGGAGACCCGACACCCCAGGGTATTGTTTTAAAAGTAAGCAACAATTTTTGCTAAACAGTAAAATTGAACTCGAGAAATTTAGAAAGGCCCATCGAGGGCAAAATCGCCATTTTTCCACAAGTGTCTTGAACTGTTTCGAAACATTTTGAATACGAAAAGTGATTTTTAATAAGATTTTCACCTTTCGTTAGAAACGATAAGGTAGAATAAGATAAGGGAAAGAAAATCTGAGATCATTAGAGCTACAGACGAGTATATAACTAGTCTATTGATTAAATAATGCTTTGTATTGACGCATAAGACGAAATAGCGGAAATGTGGCTAATAGCATTATAATTGGCCAAACAGGACCCTAGAAGATTAGGATAAAGGGACTGAGATTGGCTAGCTTAGCAACCTAGACAAGTAAATACCAATCCTACATACAGTATGGAATTGTAGGTATAGAATATGATATATACATATAATTATGTACCTGTGTGTATATCGAGATGTATACCTAGGTGTGTACAATAATATATGTACCTATGTGTATATTATGATCATACTTGTGTGTATATGATATATGTACATGTGAGTGTATAACATATGTACCTGTGTGTACTATATAGTAGAAGAGTATTTATGTTTTGTGTATAATATGTAAATATGACCTTATGCATGATATGACAACCATAATAATTGAACTGGTAAATATACCACCAGAAATAAGAAGAGTGTCGTACCGACTCCTGACCCAAAGGGAGTTCAAGCTTATAGTATGGTCTCGATGTCATGTAGAGCTATGTGTGCAAGGTACGAACACTTGGGCCCTAGCTAAAGATAAGACATGGTAAGGATAAAGAATGTTCATAATAAAGCACAACTGGATCATGTATTTTAGTGAACATTGCATGTAAGTCGTATTTGGACTTATTGGGCCTAAGCTCACTTACTGTTTCATACTGTAGAAATGTCTACAAAGAGGTCAGAATGATTTCCCTATTGAGCTGGCGGAGGAACATGCGTAATGTGTAGAACAGGGTATGAAAATCACCGTAGTTATGTTTCTACTGTTTAATATTTTAAGATATTTTGAAACTCGAAGTATGAAAGTTGTAGTATAGTTAAGTAAGACAAAACCCCTCTTGAAAATATTTAGCAAACAATATTGTGAAAGAAAGTTTGTTTATGTAAATATATGTATATATTTATATATTGAGGGTTGCTTAAATCTACATGTGTAGTATATTTTTTTTAAAAAAGAAAAGGTATTCCCAAGTTTTTCATCTATACGTAAGTAAGAAAAGTGTTTTATCACAGCTCGAAAAAGGCAGGTTGTGACAATTGGGATTAGAGCGGAAATCCTGCCACCCTACTGCACATTGCCGCATGCTCCACTGCTATAGCTCAAGTAAGATAGTTTAATTTTTAGCATAGGAATATTGAATTATGATTCTATGTAAGAACATGATGCTAATTAAAATAATAAATATAGTATATGGCAGAGCCGCATAATAATCAAGATGTAGAGGCAGATTGAAGAGCGAGCTTTTCCTTCCGGGAGATGATATCTCTACGTTACTTTGGCAGTGAATGACCAATGGCCTTGACGGAGGGGTTCCATGAGTTGGAAGTGATTTTGGAGACTTGCCACACCCCATCGCATCTACAGGTCCCATTGGCCTCAGGGCGACTGCAAGGGGAAGCATTGGAATGGTGGATGGGGCTAGGACCAGAAGAGCAGCGACATGACTGGGAAGAATTTAAAATACAGATCTCTGAAGAATTAGCTCCGTTACCACCTGCCAACAACATACCAGTTTAGGTTAATCCTCATGTTTGGGTGGATTAGCGCCATCGACTCTACGTACGTATAGAACTGATATGGGGTAGGTATATAGGTGAATCGTTGGAGCATTACTTAGTGAGATTCCATCAGACCATGATACCTTTGATCCCGCCTGAAATACCATTGCGATGCATCTTTGACCTTATATGGAGAGACCTTCCCGATGTAGTATAGCATTAGACGCAGTACCCACAAGATTTTCTTAGCCTAAATGATTTTATTATGGAATTATTGCATGCTGAACAAAACGTGGTTGCACCTCTAGAGGATCCCCCAGTGGAGATGGATGATGATGATGATGATGATGACGATGATGAAGAAGAAGAGTTTGAATTTTTTTTAGTACCTCCTTAACCTTCATTTCTAGTGACAATGAATCTACTGATTCTAGAGAAGAAGAGGAGGAGGGCCCTGAGGAGGATCCTGAAAAAAACAATATGTCAAGCGTAGAATCAAATTAGTAAGAAAATGGACCCATGAAGACTTTTATGTATTCAGATGTATGTAGTCATGTGACTAGTACAGTTTTGGCCTTACTGATCTCGTATATGTGTGTACCTCCTGTAAGTGGTATCTTTCTTGGTGGTAGTGTACATGTTAGCCGGAAGAGATAACTGCTTCTGGGAATGATATAAAAAGTTTATGTAAGAAAGTAAAGTTAGTGTATGTGTTAGTCCCTTATGTAATGTTTTGTTAATGAGGAATGTAAAAGAAAAAGAAGAAGAGTTTGAATTTTTTTTAGTACCTCCTCAACCTTCATTTCTAGTGATGATGAATCTACTGATTTTAGAGAAGAAGAGGAGGAGGGCCCTAAGGAGGATCCTGAAAACGACGATATGTCAAGTGCGGAATCAAATTAGTAAGAAAATGGACCCATGAAGACGTTTATGTATTAAGATGTATGTAGTCATGTGACTAGTACAGTTTTGGCCTTACTGATCTCGTATATGTGTGTACCTCCTGTAAGTGGTATCCTTCTTGGCGGTAGTGTACATGTTAGCCGGAAGAGATAACTGCTTCTGGGAATGATATAAAAAGTTTATGTAAGAAAGTAAAGTAAGTATATGTGTTAGTCCCTTATGTAATGTTTTGTTAATGATAAATGTAAAAGAAGAAGAAAGAAGTTAATGAATGAAATATATGAAATGAAACGTTAAATGTATGCTATTGTTTATGTTTGCATAAGTTGGGAAAAAAAAAGAGATTTTAATAAATACTATTAAATTAATAGTATGTGCTGACATAATAATGAAATTGTATACTAGGCATATAAAATTATTATCGATGGCTAATGCACACGGAGGACCCGCGAACCCGAACTTGATGCCATGATCACTAAATTGCAACAGAAGCTTTGGGCCCAGGAGCTAGAAATGCAAGGAGTAAGAGAGCAACTAGCTAAGCAGAATCCTGTACCACCAGTACGTGCAAACTCTCCAACCCTAATACCACTAGCTCAACAAGCAGGACCAGCTGCTTTAGCTATCTCGATTGTGTCTGCTACTGAATTTTGAAAGATTTTGATAGAAGAAGGCCCCAAAATTTGACGGATCCACTGATTCACTGGAAGCCGATGATTGGCTTACCAGTACATAGAGGGTTCTAAAATTTATGGGACTTAAGATCGCGAGAAAGTCTTATGTGCCTCATTTTCTCTCACCAAGGATGCGAGGAGATGGTGGGAGTCAGTTGAATATAGAAGGAAAGTAGATGAAATGACCTTGCCAGATTTTGTGGAGGAATTTGGAAGAGCTTATTTCAATGTGGAAACAATGGCAGCACAACAAGAAGAATTTAACAACTTTCGACAAGGAAATATGTCAGTGGCTGACGCTGTGAAGAGATTCAATCAATTAGCACGTCTTTGCCCTATATTAGTGCCCACAGATCGAGAAAGAATAAGAAGACCGATGCGGATGTTTCGAGCTGACATTGCCCTTATAGTTGATAGTGGAGGGCAAGCCCTTAAGGATGTAGAAGATTGTATCGAACGGGCCACTAGAGCTGAGTTTAGAATTGCCCGTGATAAGGAGGAGAGAGCAAGAATTTTTAAAGCTCAAAAGTAGGAAAAAGCCTTGGCTAAACAAAGTCAAACCTTGCAAGCAAAAGGACAAGGAAACATCCCGAGTCAAGGGCAGTTCCAAAGTCACCTAGTTGGACGTAATCGTAGTAGCAATAATTAGAGGAAATGAAATGTGAATAATCGAAAGAATCAGAAATGGCAACCCCAAAAAAGAATTAATGATAAAGTGAATAGTAAACCTCTCTGCGGTCAATGCGGAAAGAGGCATGTGGGAGAGTGCAAAGCTGGTACTAATAAGTGTTTCATTTGTGGCAAAGAAGGACCCTATGCCAGAAACTGTTTTTTCAATTCCCAGAATCATAATAATCAGTGTCAACAAAGGCCCTAGAAAACTCAACTTCATGTAGTCCAAGCACAGGTCGAAGGCCCTAGCATCAGTCAGGGACGTCCAAAATCTTTGGAACCTAGGGGACGGATTTATGCCTATGCCTAGAAAGAGGATGATGTGGGAACTTCAACAGTGGTAACAGGTCAGTTTTCTATTGCCAACACTGATGCTTATGTTTTATTTGATTCTTTAGTAATGCATTCATTCACATCACTTAAGTTTGCTAAACATATAGGAAATGATGGGGATAGGATAGAACAGACTTTTAAAACTGTACTTCCCTTTGGGGAGATATTAAGTTTTGATTATTAGTTACGTCATGTACCAATCATCATTTGTGAAAGGGAATTGTATATTGATTTAATAATAATCGATATACAAGATTATGATGTTATCTTGGGAATGGATTTCCTGAGAAAATACACTGCTAAGATTAATTGCCGATATTGTAAGGTTACATTTCAACCCTCCGGGAGTGAAAAGTTCATGTATTCGGGAAAGATTCCTAAGGCTCCAAAGGCGCTAATTTTGGCATTGAAAGCAAGGAAGTTTTTAGAGAGTGGATGCACCGATTATCTATTGAATTTAGTAAATAAACATCAGGAAGCTCAGTTAGGACCAAGGAATGTCCCTATAGGAAAAGAATTCATCGACGTGTTTCTGGATGAATTACCGAGCTTACTATCAGAGTGGGAAATTTCATTCGAGATTGAATTGACACCGTGTATAGCCCTGATTTCGAAGGCACTATATCGTATGGCTCCAAGAGAACTCAAAGAGCTTCAGGTGCAATTGCAAGAATTGCTGGATAAAGGGGTTTATTTGACCGAGTCATCCTCTGTGGGGAGCTCCTGTATTATTCATCAAGAAGAAAGATGGAACTTTACGGATGTGCATTGATTACCGAGAACTGAACAAAGCCACGATTAAAAACAAATATCCACTTTCAAGGATTGATGATTTATTTGATCAATTAAAAGGAGCGTCTGTATTTTCAAAAATTGACCTGTGCTCTGGATACCATCAGCTTCGAGTTAAGGAAGAGGATGTGCCAAAGACCGTGTTTCTAACACGTTATGGACATTATGAATTCTGCATTATGCCATTTAGATTGACCAATGCCCCAACAGCTTTCATGGACCTTATGAATCGGATTTTCAAAGACTATCTCGACAATTTTTTCATCATATTTATTGATGACAACCTCATTTATTCAAGAACGCTGGAAGAACACGAGGAACATTTGAAGATTGCATTGCACTTGTTAAGGAAGCATCAGTTGTATGCTAAGTTCTCAAAATATGAATTTGGGCTGCAAAAAGTTCATTTTCTAGGACATGTGGTGTCACGAGATGGAGTATTTGTCGATCCTTCCAAAGTTGAAGCAGTAAATAAGTAGCCTACATCAAAGAGCGTTACCAAAATCAGGAGTTTCCTCGGAACAATTAGCTGAACTATACGTTGCCCAGATAGTTAGATATCATGGAGTCCCAAAATTGATGGTGATGGTCAGTTCACTTCCAAGTTTTGGAGGAACGTTCACCAAGCAAAGGGAATGAAGCTGACCTTTAGTATAGCTTTCCTCCCTCAAACGGCCATTCAAACTCTGGAAGATATGCTGAGAGCTTGTGTTAGATTTCAAGGGAGGATGGGATAAAAAGCTTCCATTGATTGAATTTTCCAACAATAACAACTATCAAACCTCCATAGGAATGGCTCCATACAAAGCTCTCTACAAGAGAAGATGTAGATCGCCTTTGCATTAGTATGAAACTAGAGAAAAAGCGTTATCAATATAGATTTTGTGCAAAGGATGACAGAGGATGTAAAACTATTCCGTCAATGGATGGAAATTGCTTTCAGTTGTAAGAAGAGTTATGCTGATCGACGACGAAGACCCCTAGAATTCCAAGTAGGGAATTTGGTCTTCTTGAAAGGAATGCCAATGAAAGGGGTAATAAGATTTGGGAAGAAAGGAAAACTCGACCCAAGGTATATTGGACCATTTGAAATTCTAGAAAGAGTAGGCAGTGTGGCTTACATATTAGTTTTACGTCCTGAAATGGCATCGGTACATAACGTGTTTCATGTATCCATGCTAAAGAAGTATGTACCTAATCCCTCACATGTTCTATAGCCTGAAGAAATTAATGTACAAGAGAATCTATCCCATGAAGAGAAACCAGTTTGAATTTTGGCTCAAGAAGAAAAGGAATTAAGAAGCAAAAAAGATAACTCTTGTCAAAGTTTTGTGGTGCAACCAACAAGTGGAGGAGGCAACTTGGGAGCGAAAGGATGAAATGAGGAAAGTCTACCCTGAATTGTTTTGATTTTTGAGAATGAAAATTCTTAAGGTGGTAGGTTGTAATGACCAAGGGAAAATTCATTATTAAAATCTAATATTTAATTGGATTTGATTAATGAATTTACCCTCATAAATTGTATTTTTGTTAAAAAAATTACAATAAGATATAGAATACAATGTTAATAGGAAGCTCCACTGGAAATTCGTTATGATGCTAGATATTAACAAATACAGATTTTATGAGTTTAAATACTCAAAAATTTGTAAATAATATCCATAAAATGAATTTTATATCACAATTAATTGTAGAATTGTGATATAAATGAATGGATAATTAAGGTATAAATAAAATAGAAAATCTACCAAAACCCCTAAACCAGTGTAATAGGGGGTCCAATATGGTATACGTATACTGCTAAGTGAAAACACAGATATAAGAAACGCTGTGTTTGGCTTCCAAAAGTAAACCTAAGGCAAAGTAGAATATCGTCTACAGTCTAAGAATATGTTTTTCACCAGTTTTACTATAGTAATATAAGAAAAGTACTGTGTGGTGAAAAAATTATACTGTGTAAAGCTTTGGGGCTCACCAAGTGGACACCTATTGGAATCTTGTTGGGCCACCATGCCATGAAAGATGACCCAATCACAATTAACCGCATTAGTCACCCAATTGATTACTAGGTGGCTTACCACATTTTTTTTAAAAAAAATGTAAGAAGATAAGAATGAATTAAAGCATTTAACATCAAAACCAACCCATTTCTTCTTCCTCCCAAAATCGGCAGCCATAAGAGGTCATTCCCAAAAATTTTCCCAAGCCCAAATTCTTACAAAATTACCCCTTCTAAGTTTCAAGCTTCAAGATCAAGGTTTTGCAAACTTTTCAAGCTAAGAAATCCAAACTTTTTCTTGAATTTTCTTAGGGTTTTCAAGGGATAAGGAGGGGATTTCGACAAGAATCTTTTTATGTAAAACATGCCTAGGACAGATTTCAAAGAAGCCCTTGGAAGGCCAAGATCATCAATTCTTCCTTTGGTAAGTTTAACTTCTCAAATTTAAAGTTTAGTTGGTTTTGTTTTTGGATTTTGATTTTTTTTAGGCATGTGGCTATTCAAGCAAATTTGTGGTTTAATCTCTTGAGTATATGGTTCTTGACATAGTGGTGTTGTTGAAATTAAGGTTTAAATGTGAAAATTGTGGGTTTATGTAAAAGTAGGATAGTTTTGTAATTTTGATGCAAGTTTTGAAAAGAATGTTGATTTGGCATGAAAATGGTTTTAGGAAAGGTTGAATCTGCCTTCACAGAGACTAGAATGCTGTTTTATAATTGATTTAACAAAAAAACAAAACGACCCAAGGACTAAATTACAAAGAAAAAATTTTTCTTAACAGATTTTAAAAATGACCAAAAACACCCATGTATAGTAGAAATTTTGAAAAAGTTAAAACATAAAAGTTGTAGATATCGACAAAACTACTAAGAAAATAGACAGTTCATCGAAAATTGTGTTTGTTTGTAAGTTATGGATTTTACAAAAATTTGTTAAAAATGAAAAAAATTTTAAAGGGAAAAAACGTCATTTTGCAAAAGGATTTTGGGTATGTTATTTTGAGCAAATATGATGCTTGTGAAAAATGGAAAATTATGGTTTCAAGTGATTATTTTTAATTTCAAGGGTAAAATTGTCAAAATTTTCAAATAAGGGTCAGAATTGCAAAGTTTTATTAAAATGAAACATTAATGTAAAATAAGGAGACCTGACACCCCAGGGTATTGTTTTAAAATTGATAAGCAAAAATTTTCGCTAAATAGCAAAATTGAGCTGGGGAAATTTAGAAAGGCCCACTAACGGCAAAATCATCATTTTTTCAAAAGTATCCTAAACTACTCTGAAACATTCTAAATAGGAAAAGGGATTATTAATAAGATTTTCACCCTTTGTTAAAAACGATAAGGTAGAATAAGATAAGGAAAAGAAAATCTGAGATCATTAGAGCCACAGACGGGTATATAGCCAGTCTATTGATTAAATAATGCTTTGTATTGACGCATAAGATGAAATAGTGAAAATATGGCTAATAGCATTATAATTTGCCAAACAGGACCCTAGAAGATTAGGAAAAGGGAATTGAGATCGGCTAGCACAGCAACCTAGACAAGTAAGTACCCATCCTATCTACAGTATGAAATTATAGTTATAGAATATGATATATACATATAATTATGTACCTATGTGTATATCAAGATGTATACCTGTGTGTGTACAATAATATATGTACCTGTGTGCATATTATGATGCATACTTGGGAGTATATAAAATATGTACTTGTGTGTGCTATATAGTAGAAGAGTATTTATGTTTTGTGTATAATATGTGAATATGGCCTTATGCATGGTATGACAACCATAATAATTGGACTAATAAATATACCACTAAAAATAAAAAGAGCATTGTACCGACTCCTGACCCAAAGGGAGTTCAAGGTTATAGTATGATCTCGGTGTCACGTAGACCTATGTGCGCAATGGTATGAACACTTGGGCCCTATAAGACATGATAAGGATAAAGAATGTTCATAATAAAGCATAACTGGATCATGCATTTTAGTGAACATTGCATGTGGGCCGCGTTTGGACTTACTGGGTGTAAGCTCACTTAGTGTTTCATGCTATAGGAATTTCTACAAAGAGGTAAGAATGATTTCACTATTGAGCTGGCGGAGGAATATTCGTAATGTGCAGAACAAGGTATGAAAATCACCACAGTTATGTTTCCGCTGTTTAATATTTTAAGATATTTTGAAACTTGAAGTATGAAAGTTGTAGTATAGTTAAGTAAGACAAAACCCCTCTTTAAAATATTTAGCAAACAATATTATAAAAGAAAGTTTGTTTATGTACATATATGTATATATTTGTATTTTGAGGGTTGCTTAAATCTGCATATGTAGTATATTTTTTTTAAAAAAGAAAAAGTGTTTCCAAGTTTTTCACCTATACGTAAGTAAGAAAAGTGTTTTATCACAACCTGAAAAAGGTGGGTTATGACAGTTGGTATCAGAGCAAAAATCCTGCCACCTTACTACATGTTGCCGCAACTCCACTGTTATAGCTCAAGTAAGATAGTTTAATTTTTAGCATAGGAATATTGAATTATGATTCTATGTAAGAACATGATGCTAATTAAAATAATAAATATAGTATATGGTGGAGCCGCACAATAATCATGATGTGGAGGTGGACCGAAGTGCGAGCATTTCTTTTCGAGAGATGATACCTTTGCGTTACTTTGGTAGTCGACGACCAATGGCCTTGACGAAGTGGCTCCATGAGTTAGAAGTGATTTTTGAGACTTGCCGCACCTCACCGCATCTATAGGTCCCACTTGCCTCGGGGCGATTGCAAGGGGAAGCACTAGAATGGTGGATGGGGCTAGGACCAGAAGAGCGGCGACATGACTGGGAAGAATTTAAAACACAAATCTATGAGGAATTCGCTTTGTCACCACCCACCAACAACATACCAGTTTGGGTTAATCCTCATGTTTGGGCAGATTGGCGCCATCGACTCTACATATGTATAGAACCGATTTGGGGTTGGTATGTAGGTGAATCAGTGGAGCATTACTTAATGAGATTCTGTTAGACCTTGATACCTTTTAGTGAGCATTACTTAATGCATTTTAGTGAACATCGCATGTGGGCCATGTTTAGACTTATTGGGCATAAGCTCACTTAGTGTTTCATACTATAGGAATTTCTACAAAGAGGTTAGAATGATTTCATTGTTGACCTAGCGGAGGAAATGCGTAATGTGCAGAACGAAGTATAGAAATCACCGCAGTTATCTTTCCACTATTTAATATTTTAAAATATTTTGAAACTCGAAGTATAAAAGTTGTAGTATAGTTAAGTAAGACAAAACTCCTCTTGAAAATATTTAGTAAACATTATTGTAAAAGAAAGTTTGTTTATGTAAATATATGTATATATTTGTATTTTGAGGGTTGCTTAAATCTGCATGTGTAGTATATTTTAAAAAAAGTATTTCCAAGTTTTTCATCTATACGTAAGTAAAAAAAGTGTTTTATCACAGCCCAAAAAAGGCAGGTTGTGACATTGGGAGGGCCTACTGTGTGTCTTCTAAAATTAATTAATTATTAAATAATCATATTATTTAATAATTATAAATTAATTCATTAATTTATTTATTTGAGTGATATTTAATTTGGAATTCCATAATTCTAAATGATTAATTAAATTAACAATTTCACTTGTCCAAGTAATGTTTACAAGGATACAGGGACTAATGGACTCATAATTTCAAGCTTTAGAAAAGCCAATATATTAATCAAACTCTTTAATTAATATATTACTCATTTATTAATTCCAATACTACTCATATTTTAAAGTCATCCATTTGATATGGTCAATTCATATAAAATGACCCTCTATACATAATTCATTGTTAGACTTATAACATTTTTAATTACTTTTTTTATCCTTAAGTGCCATTAATTATCTGTGACACTAGTTATTTTTCTAACGGTTATAATTATGACTAAATTAATTATTAGTGTGCCAATTAAAATTTTGTAAAATTTTGTTTCATCAAAAATCTAATCCATATTATTTATTTTACCTATTCTCAATTTTTCTAAAATTTTCTACACCTATTTTCAAATTACTAAATGTCCTTGGGACTTCTAATTAATTTCAAAAATGCCATTTGGCATTATTTTCTTCAAAGTGTTCGAAGGAGACTAAATTTGATACCTATTCCCTTTCCCTTGTCTCCTTTTTCTTTTCTTTTTCTCCTTCTCTTTATTTCTCTCACGACACACACACACTCTCTCATTTTCTTCTCTCCTTTCTTCTCCTTGTTTGCATCAAAATCAAGAAATAGCAACAATTTTCATATATCAAGAGAAAAATATTAATTTTTTTCCCTTGATCTTCTACAATCATAAAACAAGGACCAAGAATTTTGCAAGCAAAAGCACCATTTTCTTTAAGCTTGAGGTGAGATTTTCTAAACTAAAACTTTGATTTAAATTTGTGTTTTAGCATAAAATTTGTAACAGATGTGTTTTTGATGTTTGGTGATGGTTATAAAATGTTTTTGAAGCTTGACATACTTAGACCTTTGATTTGAATGAGTTTTTGAGCTAGTTTTGGTAAGTTTTGATTTTTGGTTTTAGATTTGTATGTTAAACTTAAAAAAATTAAGAAAAATGGTTTACATGTGTTTAAGTATGATATTCCATAGTTTTTGTACATCTCCTTGTTCTAGTATTTGATAAAATAGGTTGGATCGAGCTTTGAAGCTTAAAATCTCTAAAAACAGAAAACTTGGGTTTTCTAGATTTTGCGTCTATCGGTTGGCTAGGCTAGCCAATTGGCAAGCTGGACTAGTCAGCAGGTTCAGTAGGTCAGACCTTGCCAACCAACAGGCCAAACCCAACTAATTGGTAAGCCGGCTAAGCAATCCAAAAATGGGCAGTTTGATCGGTAGGTCAGAAGCAACAGATTGGCAGGTTGGTCGTGTAGTCCAAACTCAACTATTTTTTGTTATTTTGTGTTATGAAATGTTCCAAGGATTTCATATTAATAATTATGGCGTACTGATAAAAATAGATAGAAAATTGGCATGCTTATAGATTAGGAATTAAGATAATTATGGTTGTTTTATATGTCTTAGGATAACAATGTGCTTAGAGCTTATGTAGGGAACTTGGTTTCATGAGCTGCTAGTTATCAGTAGATTATTCACCAAAGGTTAGGGATTTTATTACTCATCTGTTGTGAGGTTTTGTGGAATTAAAATTAGTTGTTTACATTGCAAGAAATATATTGAATTATTATGACATGAATATTATTTATGACACAATAATGTGAACTCGTCCTATAATGTACAGTGAGTTTAAAATGACATGACTTGTGTTGATGTGAGAAGCATGGATAGAAAATACCTTCTAAACATATCGATTGGTTATGAGAGAAATGGTAGGAGGTGAAGGGGGCAACGGTTATGTCCTTAGGCATGAATACGCTAAAAGGTAAATAGGGGGAGGTGATGACACTCCCCTGGGTCAGAAGTCTCACAACACACTGCACAAAAATTGACTTTGTGAGGATCTGAGGCTTGACGTCCCCTCACTGGACACTCTTGAGATGATTGTAGAATGGTTAAGCGCGTCTATTTGGGTTTCGTTGAGATGAGTGTTGTGATACTTCATTGCATTATGGATACCGATGAATATTGATTAATCATGATATATGTATATATTCAAATATATACTTGGTAATGATTAAAATAAGGGATCCACTATATGTGATCATAGTGAATCTTATAAGATATATAACATTGTCGAATAATTAACCATGTAGGTATTAATGTGGTAAATGATAAAACCTAATGGAGAGTAATGGCTTTCTCTACTGAGCATATTGTTGCTCATTCCCCCCATATTTTCCTCTTTTCAAGATGTACAATGTGTGAGGTGGCTAGAGAAAAGTAGTTAAGGAAGCTATACAACTGTATTCAGTTGAAATCACTTCATTTATTTAGAATGTTCTTCATTATGATATAAGCATCATATGTTACTATATGTCACTGTATTAAGATGTATTGAGGCTTAGAATAATGATGATGATAGTTTTACATTATTAAATTAATGGTGCTACATTAAACTATGATTGGTTTGTTGTTTATATGTTTATTTCGATTTGAGAATTTTCGTTTAAGTCCCAACAAATTTCTGTTAAAGTTTTATCTTTATTTTCTAATTTTTACTTAATTTATTAAAAATTGCTAACCTCTACTTAGGGGCGTTATAGAATTTTTGGCATTAAAGCCTAGATTTGGTTATCTTAGGGAGTGTAGTACCGTTTTTTATTTTGAAACGGTTAATTGTTTAAAAATGTCATCATCAAATTAAACCTTCAGGTTGATTTATACAGTCTAGGAGGATGTCGTGACATGGAGAAACCCTATAATAGAGGTATTAACGATTATATAAGTGCGATAATTTAATGGAATGTATTTATGTATAGATTGTTTAAGAGAGATTCGTTTAGTTGCAAGGATCTATAAGCCTTTTATCTTATAAGAAATTATAAGAAATACAAGGCTTGATTTGTTGATTTAAAGATTAGGCATTTTTGTGTCAAATCTTTCATAATTCAAACATGTGTAGTGGTTATGTGTTGACTCGATGGAGTACTTAATTCTTGATAAATTTTCTTAGAGGTCCTATTTACTTGAGGAATATAAGATAAATTGAGAACCCATGAGATTTAACCTTGAAAGAGATAAATGTTAATCTTTTGATCTGTTGAGATTTTGTGTGGTCAAGGAATTTATGAATTTTAAGCTTGAAATATTTATGTTACGTACGTTGTATTTAAGTGGCATCAATGGTCTTGACGAAGGGATTTAAAGTGAAAATGACTAATAGAAATTTCTTTAAGTAATCATAATACTTATGATATATGTGACGATTTTGGACCTTTACGATGGAAGATTTAATTTTTAGATGTTTAGATATGAATATCTTGATTACTTGAGGTTTTTTTATATAAGGAGTTAAACATTGTATAAATAGGATTGTGAGGATTGTAGATGTTCTTAAGCAGTAACATCAAGGGTCTTTGCTCATTGATATGATATATGTTAGAAGAAAAAAAGTATATTGTTTTCAAGGTTAATCATGTTCAAAATTCTTAGTAATGTTAATAGTGAATCTATTGATAGATGTTGGGTATTAAGGATAAGACAGAAGTATATGCATTGTTCAACAAGGTTTTCATTAAAGCAAATTATTTGAGTTACAAGAGGATTTTGTTGTTGTGGAACGATTTGGATACCATTTAGAATGACTCTTGATTGTTATCAAATCTGGCTTGTTGTTTAACTCAATAATTTTATAAAAAAATTGGGCTTCGAGTTAGGTTTCAAGATTTGTACAATTTGGGCTTCAATTTCATGCTCGTTGTTTAACTCGTTCCAAAATGCCCGAACAACCTGACCGATTTTAGCTTAGAACATTTAGGCCTAGTTCAAATTTTAAACCAGTTTGGTCTATTAAAAGGAAAAAACAAAATGCTGTCTTTCTCACTGGTCTCTATATGTGTCATATATAGTTCCCCAATCCTTGTCTATATATACGTTTACTATGCAAAGAAGATTATTTCTCCAAGCTCAGCCTTTCTCTAAAGTTGTCATTCTCTATCTAACTTTCAAATCCTCTTCATTTTCTTTAGAACTTCTTCCTTCTCTCTCTAAGAATTTCACAAAATTCTACAACTTACTATCTTGATTCTTCTTTTCTATTTACTCTTCTTTCATCTTGCCATGGACTCAAAGTACCAACATCTGAGAAAGTATTTTCCACCACTGTCCCAAAAAGTTCTCAAAATGACATACAAGAGTAGGATTACTCGATTGTAGATTCCTATGCGTTTTAGCACCCCTGGTGATGTAAGGATGTTGATAGAAAGGACGATTTATCCAAGTGACTTCAATCAAGACATCGGTTTACCAAGAATGGGCACCAGTCCTAGTACTATGAAAAGACAAGCTCGTGCCATCACGGTCGTTTGTAATAAAGGTGGACGACAAAATTGTAACAGTAAATTTACTTTGTCTGAGTTTGTCTCTATAAATAAATATGATAAAATAAATTTTTGCTAGGATGAACTTCCTAAAGAGAACTTAAAAGACCTCAATGCTTCTCTTCAAGATCAATCTAGTGGATATGGTCAAGGTGCAATCTCTAAACTTTGGTCTAAATTCAATGCAGAAAGACAACATCTCAGTAATATGACATCTCAAGATCCTGTTTGCTAAATCATAAGAAAACTAGATGGAGAATAAATTCTCACACTATGAAGGTCGTTTAAGTGTTTATTTGTTTAAAATCATTATAGTATGTGTTTAATAATTTGAGTCTCTTTCATGTAAAAACGGTTTTCAGTATTCAAAATATTTGCTTGTTTTTAGATTGTTATAGTAAGTGTTAAATGACTTGTGTCTCTCTTATTTTATTGTTTACTTAAAAATATATTATTTGTTAGATACATTTCATGTCGTACTAGAACATGTTTGTGTTGGAAAAACAGTGTGAGGTGCGCAGCGAAAATTTTAAAAAAATTTTAACATCAGAGTATTTTTCCAAAACACAAGTTTCACATGGTATATGTATAAATTAAACAGATCTTACCAACCTTTTATGTGCCGAAGTGTTGGAAATGTGGTACGCAGTAGAATTTAAAATTTTTCATCAGAGTATTTTCTAAAATACAAGTTTGACATATTATATGTATAAATTAGACAGATCTTACTAACCTTTGGGTGAAGAACCTCCGCAACCTGTGTAGAGAAGTAACGTTCCAGAAGAGCCAAAACCAACTAGTCTTCTTTGCTATTCTCTATCCACAACCGGAGTGAGTGTGGGCTCACACGTACAGCTCTTCCACCGGTGACTCTCCTTCCAACCAATAGAGAGAACCCAAAGCTAGTGTTCGTGATTTGTGAACAAAAGCTCTCAGGGAGTTTTCAGATGCTCACTAGAAGAGTATCACTCTTAATCTGTCAAATTGATCTTAGTAAATCATGAGACTCACTCCCTTTATATAGCTATTGGTCTTGGGGTCAGTCCTTATCAGAATAGGTCTCAAAAATTCGAAACAGAATCAAGTTTGCATCAATATCTGATAAGATCCGCGTGAAAACGCGTAATCTTATCTCTTGCTAATCGGCAGGCCGAACACGTCATTTGACAGGCCAAACTCCTGAGAAAAAATCTCCACGAATCTTTTATTTTCCACCCGAGATTCTAAAGGATAAAGTCTCAATTTTTATTCAAATAACCCAATAGAGAAGATATCTGATCAAAACAAACTTTATCAAGATAGTCTCTATGAAAATAAATCAATTCACAATAATTCTACAAGTTTACCTTGATCTAATTTGTCTAAAATTAAAACAACCGATAAACAGACAAGAATTATCTGATCGCAATAATTCAACAAGTTTATCTTGAACTAATTCCTTACAAAATTAATTCAACCGATAAACAGACATGAATTATCTAATTCTTCCAAATTTTAAACCAATATGATAAATCTGACATAAGACACAAATTATTGGAAAAGCACGCCGTGTCGTTACAGGATTTTGTGAGCTAGCAAAGGGGACCAAAATGGACCTATAAAGTTCAAGCTCATGATAATCTTGAAACCCAATATCCCAGATATACATTTCACAATTATCAACTCGAACGCTACTCCACTAAAAGCTTGGAGCTGCACTCTCGAACTTTATAGAATTACGAAGCTCGTATAGCTAAGTCTCTATGACATATCATAGTGTATCATATCCCCATATGAAAATCCATAATTGGCTTAAGGACAAGTTCTGTCTTACCTTCCCGATTATTTTTATCTTACGTTCCATTGTCTCACCATTAGAAAACTTACTATCCAAAGACAGTATACCATTCGGTTACACCTATGTATCCAAATGGTTGAGCGCTCCAGTTTTTCAATTACAGGACAACGCATATAAGAGGATATCATTACTCTTAAAGACGAGCTATGGATTCCATATCTATGAATAACAAGTCTACGCTATCAAGAGTCATGCCTCCAACGTACCGGCATGCATACCACTATTGAGATGTGGGTGTCACCCTTTGGTACATCAAAAGACACAAGTCGAGATAATGGGCCCATTATTCATCTCAGGATTAAGATACAATACAGATGACTGTCTAAAGTGAATCGATTTGCCAAGACAAAATTATTTATCCAAATCAATTCACTTTATGTCCCGATCCAACACATATCGTCACCTATGACAATGCGCCAATATTTCTATTTACGGAGTCCAACTCCGATGGCCAAGACAAACCATCTCCCAAAAGAGATATAGACAACATAACAATCTTTACATGAATAAAGCGCCTAACTTTATTCCCTCGATTGCGGATCATATGTTTTAGACCGTCACCTTAAGAATCGTGTCTTCTGCATAATCATCCCATCATATGCCTAATTCTTAAGATTTAGACCGACAGTTGCAGACTATTGTTTGCTTAACATACATTCAACAAATATGAACGTAAAGTGGACAAGATTTGGTATATATAAATGAATAAATTCTTTATTGATAAAACTGTCTCCAAAAACGTATTACATTTTTACTCCTTAGGGCATACATGTCTAACAATCTCCCACTTGCACTAAGTGAGAAAATACAACAAAGTTTGCATCCCTATAACTTCCACATGCCTCTCGAAAACTCTCCTAGTAAGTGTCTTCGTAAATGGATCAGCTAAATTGTCCTCTAACGTGATCTTGCACACCGTGACATGCCCACCCTCAACGAAGTCCTTTATCACATGATACTTCCGATCAATATGCTTACTTTTCTTGTGAAATCTTGGTTCCTTAGCATTAGCTACCGCCACACTGTTATCACAGTACAGTGATACTGCTTTATCCATCCCAGGAACTACCTCAAGATCCCCAAGGAACTTACGAATCCACACTGCTTCTTTCGAAGCATCACTAGCTGCCACATACTTGGCCTCCATCGTTGAATCCGAAGTGCAATCTTGCTTCGCACTTCTCCAACTAATGGCACCGCCTCCCAGAGTAAACACAAACCCTGAAGTCGATTTCCTAGAATCCAGACAGGATTGAAAATCCTATTTAGTGTATCCTAGATGAGTTAAATCCTCACCCGAATACACAAGCATATACCCTCGAGTCCTTTTCAGGTACTTGAAAATATGCTTTACCGCAATCCATTGGTTTGGTCCTGGATCCGCCTGAAATCGACTTACAATCCCGACCGCATAGCTAATATTCGGTCGTGTGCAAAGCATGGCATACATGAGACTACCCACCGTCGAAGCATAAGGCACCTTCTTCATGTATTCTCTTTCTTCATAAGACTTTGGAGAGTCTTTCTTAGAAAGAGTAATTCCAGACCTAGATGGTTGCCCACCTTTCTTGGAATCCTGCATTGCAAACCTCCTGAGAATTTTATCTATGTAGCCGGCCTGTGACAAAGCTATCATTTTGTTCTTCCTATCCCGAAAGATCTGGATACCGAGAACAAAATTAGCCTCACCCAAGTCCTTCATGTCAAACTGCTTGGTCAACCATAATTTGACCAATGACAATGCCCCAACGTCATTGCCAATTAGCAGAATGTCATCCACATTGAGCAGTAGAAAAACCACCTTCCCATCCTTAATGTGTTTGTAAACACATGGTTCATCCACATTTTGTGAGAACCCATCTTGATCACTTGATCAAATCTTATGTTCTAAGAACGAGAGGCCTGCTTAAGTTCATAAATTGACTTTAGCAGTTTACAAACCTTACCCTGTTGACCCGCGACTTTGAACCCATCTGGTTGTTCCATATAAATGGACTCATCAAGATAGCATTCAGAAAAGTCATCTTGACATCCATCTGTCAAATCTCGTAGTCGAGAGCGGCAGCTATGGACAAGAGAATCTGGATGGACTTAAGCATGGCTACAAGCGAAAAGGTTTCCTCATAATCGATTCCTTCCTTTTGCGTATAACCCTTAGCTACCAGTCTAGCCTTAAAGGTTTCAACCTTTCCATCCACTCCTCTTTTCCTCTTGTATATCCACTTACACCCTATGGGTTTTACCGCTTCGGGAAGATCCACAAGCTCCCAGACCCGATTAGTCTCTATAGACTTCATCTCTATGTTCATGACCTCTGTCCAGAGTCTTGAATCAACATCCTACATAGCTTCTGCGTAAGTATAAGGATCCCTGTCATGTTCATCTGGTTCAGCCAAAAAGACCTCCCCATTGAACATATACCTTTCAGGTTGACGCCCGATCCTCCCACTACGCCGAAACCCCTGAGGTTGTTATTCAGGTTTGTTTGGTTTTTTTACACCAATCGGAACGATTTCGTTCGGAGCCTCCAGAGTGAACGAATCACCCCTTAACTCCTCAAGCACCACTTTGCTTCGAGGTTTAAAGTCGTCCATGTAACTCTCTTCAAGGAAAGTTGCATTAGTTGAAACCACGACTTTATTTTCCTTTGGGTTATAAAAATAAGCCCCTTTTCCCTTTTGGATATCCTATAAACATGCAAACTTCTAAATGTGCTTCCAACTTATTCGGATCCTTAAACAGGACATGAGCCGGACATCCCCATATGCGAATATGGTTTAAGGATGTCTTCCATCTTGTGCACAACTCGTGAGGAGTTTTTGGGACCAATTTTGAAGGCACATTGTTCAAAAGATAACATGCAGTTTGTAGTGCATAACCCCAAAAGGATAAAGACAATGATGAATAACTCATCATGGACCGAATCATGTCCAACAAAGTCCTATTTCTTCTCTCCGCTATGCCATTCTGCTGCGGAGTGCCTGGCGCAGTCAAATGGGATAAAATCTCATTCTCTAACAAGTGTCCCAAGAACTCATCAGAAAGGTATTCCCCACCTCGATCAAATCGAAGTGCCTTTATGGGTCTACCTAATTGCTTTCCCACTTCAGCCCGAAACTCCCTGAACTTATCATAAGTTTCGCTTTTGTGGTGCATCAGGTACACATACACATATCTTGAGTAATCGTCAATAAAAGTGACGAAGTACTCATACCCTCCTCGTGCCAGGATGTTCATCGGTCCGCAAACATCACTATTCACAAGTTCTAGAACCCCTTCGGCCCTATTGCCCTTAGACCCGTATGGTCTTTTGGTCATTTTACCCTCCAAACAAGATTCATATTGAGGTATAGATTCCACCTTTAAGTGACTTAATGGTCCATCCCTTACCAACCTTTGAATCCTATTCAGGTTAATATGACCAAGGCGCAAATGCCAAAGATAAGTCTTATTAGAGTGAGAAGTTTTAAGTCTTTTTAAGTCATTATCATTTATCTCAACATTAGGCAATAAGTGCATCTTAGGTTTGATAAAATATAGATTATTTTGCATCCATCCAGAACAGATAAAAGATTTTTTTTTACGAATCACCACTTTTTTATTAAAAGATACCATGTAGGAGTCTTTAAATAAAGAAGATACAAAAATTAAATTCCTTTTAAATTTAGCAACATAAAAAAAATCTCACAAAATTAAATTCCTATAATTATCAAAGTAAAGATGGACATCTCCTACTGCTTCCACTGAGACCAAGGATCCATCGCCCATCCGAAGCGTTAAGTCTTCACGTAGCAGACTTCTCGTTTCTTTGATTCTCGTTTCTATGACCCAGATGTCACTGGATTCCTTAACCAAACAAGTTTCTAAATATAGAAGATCACACCTACCTCCCTTGGAATGCTTCTTTATATGCCCGACCTTACCACAGAAGAAGCACTTAAGCTTCTTTGGGTTCTTCTTCTTCTTCTTCTTGCTCTTGGTAGTAGCAGGAATAGAAGACTTCCCGTTTTTGGCCCGTTGCTTCTTTCCATTCCATGACTTAGGATTAGAACCAGAAGTAGCTACCATGTTGGCCTCACCAACAGCAAGAGACTCCCTGATCAGCAGTTCGAACTCCTGTAACTGTTTCATTAGTTCTGTCAAGGTCATATCCCGTCTATTACTTAAATTAAAAGTAGCACTAAATAGAATAAATTCCTTAGACAGAGTCTCAAAAACCATAGTCATCCGAGTTTCAGCATCGATGTCGGCTCCATTGGTTTGAGCCTTAGCGAGGTAACCCATGACCAACATCATGTGCTCCTTTACAAATGTCCCCAGTCTCTGTCTACAGTTTAAGAGTTTCCAAAGTGCCCCTAATCGCTTTGTTATGGCCTGGCCTCCAAACATATCCTCAAGATTATCCAAGATCCGCTTTGCACTCTTATAATCCTGATGTTGAGCCTGCAGCATGTTGTTCATGCTAGCCATAACATAGCAGCGGACCTGATCATTAGCATCTTTCCAGCGATCGTACGCTTGGAATTGCTCATTACTTGAGTCTCCTGTAGGCTCAGGAGGGCAAGGGGTTGTCAATACATATTTCAGTTTCTCAAAGGATAGGACGATGTCCAGGTTCCGTTTTCAATTGTTATAATTCTCACCAGTTAATTGGTTTTTGTCAAGTATCGATGATAAAGCGTTTTTAGACATTCTCAATCTATAATAAAGAATCATATACCAAATATAAGCAAACATATATAATAATTTAGTAAGATAACACAATCATGTAAAATCATACAAATGTGTTTATGTGTCAAAACTTTGAAAATATCACAACCTTACAACGATAATTCCCAACTCATAATTCAACAAGCTCCTAGGGGAGTCATGCCAAATTCAATCAGGAACACGGATCCCCTTCTGATTAATATATGTCATCCAGGATCCGTATGATCCAGCATATACTAATAATCGTTTCTTTGGCCATTAATTTTATTAACAGAGCTCCTAGGGAAGGTTAATAATAAAATTAATGTGAGTGTGTAACCACCGTTTTAATATTTTATCCATGATTTATAATCATCACCTAAGGGTGTGCAACCATAAATCATACTAAAATACCTTATCCTTTCAGAGATCTAATCTGGTACATGATAGAAATCCCTTGCTAGGGGTCGGGACCACCATGTTCTTCCTATGGACCAACGATGGAGGCCTTAGGTCCTCTCTTCGAAAACCTTCTCCCACTCAATCTTTTGAAGTCAAGGTTTTATTTTAAAATCATGCATGAACAATTTTAATATGAGGGGCACTCCCTATTCTATATGACATGTTATCAATATACATGGTAAATCATATTATAATGTAGATAAGCAAAGCAATGAAGCAAAGCTACAAGCAAAATAATAATAACTGTAATATTATGGTTCCACCCTAGAGAATAGAAAACCAAGATTACAAGAGAATAATCAAGACATTTATCGATTCTTCATCCTTGAATCCTCAAGCTGTATCCTTCTTCATGTAATAGCCATCTTCAAGTCTTCAATCCCGTATGAATCAAATACTTCATATTTCCGGTCATATCCAAATTTAATGTTTCTTAGAATCGTCTCAAAAATAAAATTAAAACTGCACTGGAAAAATTGCGCCTTTTCTAGACACTTGGCAGCTCTCGGTCGGTAGGCCGATCTTGGTGATCGGCCAGCTGGTCATGCTTCATCGGCCTGCCGATCATACTGATCGGCCTGCCGACCCATGAAGGTTCAGCCTGCCGGCAGAGCACCCCAATTTCTGCCCCACTGTCTGCTTGTCGGACCACACGTCCGGCCTGCCGATCTGTGACCTTCGGCCTGCTGAACTGTGATGTCCGGCATGCCAATCGTACAGAAAAACTTATTCCAGAAAATACAAGTTTAATGCAATTTATCAATTTTATTTTTAACAATTCAAAAACATAAAATTAGAGACTCAAGAAATACCTGGGGGCGCCATCATCATTCTTCTAGATCCGTCTTTTAGATCTGTCTTCTCCGAATAATTATTTATTAGAAAATTTTATAAATTTAAAATAAATAATAATTCCTAGACGGAGATGATAGTCCGCCATCTAATTACATGAAAAAAAACTTAGATACACATTCTAACCTCTAAGGAACCATAACCGGTATTAATTAATTAATAATTAAAACAACGATTTAATCAACCATAATTAATTAATAAATATTTACCACATAATCCATGACAACATATATAATTTACAGAAACCTAGAGTGCCATCTCTCTATAAAATTAAATTCAAGCCTAGGAGAGATAAAGATCACAAAATTTATGCATATAACATGATCACAAACTTGTAAATTTATGTAAAAACCATGGCTCTGATACCAATTGTTGAAAATGTGGTGCGCAGTGGAATTTTAAAATTTTTCATCAGAGTATTTTCCAAAACACAAGTTTGACATGTTATATGTATAAATTAGACAGATCTTACTAACCTTTGTGTGAAGAACCCCCGTAACCTGTGTAGAGAAGTAATGTTCCGGAAGAGCCTCAACCAATTGGTCTTCTTTGCTATTCTCTATCCAGAACCGGAGTGAGTGTGAGCTAACACGTACAGCTCTTCCACTGGTGACTCTTCTTCTAACCAATAGAGAGAACCCAAAGCTAGTGCTTGTGATTTGCGAACAAAAGCTCTCAGGGAGTTTTCAGATGCTTACTAGAAGAGTATAACTCTTAATCTCTCAAATTGATCTCAATAAATCATGAGAGTCACCCCCTTTATATAGTTATTGGTCCTGGGGTCAGTCCTTATCAGAATAGGTCTCAAAAATTTGAAACACAAGCAAGTTCGGATCAATATCTGATAAGATCCGCATGAAAATACATAATCTTATCTCTCGCTGATCGGCAGGCCGAAAAGGCCCCATCGTCAAGCCGAACACGTCATTCGGCAGGCCGAACTCCTGAGGAAAAATCTCCGCGAATCTTTTATTATCCACCTGAGTTTCTAAAGGATAAAGTCTCAGTTTTGATTTAAATAACCTAATAGAGAAGATATCTAATCAAAACAAACTTTATCAACATAATCTCTAAGAAAATAAATTTAATTCACAATAATTCTACAAGTTTATCTTGATCTAATTTGTCCAAAATTAAAACAACCGATAAACAGACAAGAATTATCTGATCGCAATAATTCAACAAGTTTATCGTGAACTAATTTCTTACAAAATTAATTCAACCGATAAACAGACATGAATTATTTAATTTTTCCAAATTTTAAACCAATATGATAAATCCGACATAAGTCACCAATTATTGAAAAAGCACGCCGTGTCGTTATAGGATTTTGTGAGCTAGCAAAGGGGACCAAAATGGACCTATAAAGTTCAAGCTCATGATAATCATGAAACCCAATATCCCAGATATACATTTCACAATTATCAACTCGAACGCTATTCCACTAAAAGCTTGGAGCTGCACTCTCGAACTTTATAGAATTACGAAGCTCGTATAGCTAAGTCTCTATGACATATCATAGTGTATCGTATCCCCATATGAAAATCCATAATCGGCTTAAGGACAAGTTCTGTCTTACCTTCCCGATTATTTTTATCTTACGTTTCATTGTCTCACCATTAGAAAACTTACTATCCAAAGACAGTATACCATTCGGTTGAACCTATGAATCCAAATGGTTGAGCGCTCCAGTTTTCCAATTATAGGACAACGCATATAAGAGGATATCATTACTCCTAAAGAGGAGCTATGGATTCCATATCTATGAATAACAAGTCTACGCTATCAAGAGTCATGCCTCCAACGTACCGACATGCATACCACTATTGAGATGTGGGAGTCACCCTTTGGTACATCAAAAGACACAAGTCGAGACAACGGACCCACTATCCATCTCAAGATTAAGATAAAATACAAATGATTGTCTAAAGTGAATCGATTTGCCAAGACAGAATTATTAATCCAAATCAATTCACTTTGTGTCCCGATCCAACTCATCATCACCTATGACAACGTGCCAATGTTTTTATTCATGGAGTCCAACTCTGATGATCAAGACAAACTATCTCCCAATAGGGATATAGACATCATAACAATCTTTGCATGAATAAAACACCCAACTTTATTCCCTTGATTGCGGATCATATGTTTTAGACCGTCACCTTAAGAATCGTGTCTTCTGCATAATCAGTCCATCATATGCCCAATTCTTAAAGGTGTAGACTGACAGTCTCAGACTACTGTTTGCTTAACATACATTCAACAAATATGAACATAAAGAGGACAAGATTTGGTACATATAAATGAATAAATTCTTTATTGATAAAAATGTCTCCAAAAACGTATTACATTTTTACTCTTTAGGGCATACATGTCTAACAGTTTGAATTTTTGAAACTTATCTAGACGTTTCAAGATTATGTCTCATATTTCAAAAGTTCTACAGTCGAGGTATTGCTAGATAAGATGCAAGTCATACATATGAAATCCGACACTGCAACGTTCAAGCTTGATTAGGAGAAAGGAATCTAGAAGCAGGCATTAGATTTGAATCTCTACCTATAATATTTTGGTTTCACCCATGGCATGTACTTCCATATTTCATGTGTCCCAATAACCGCTCACCTTCAAACTCTGTATTTCATATGGCATACTATTGTTAAAACTTTTAGATTTATCGACTCCAATGTTGGGAGGGTTGATGATATGGAGGAACGAGTACTCTTAAAACACATCCTATTTAAGGTATGATATTTTGTTTATCGATACTTCTGCATTCTCTAAGCATGGATGATTATGATAGTTGATTATATAGAGTGCTTTATACTCTAGAAACATATCCACATCATGATTGCAATGTATGGTATTTTGTTAATGTTTTGTGGGAGCGCCAAAGTAATTATAGGAATGCTTTGTAGAAAAATATATGTATATTATTTAGGTTGAATGTTTTTATCATGTGAGAGAATAGCCGTTTATAGGAGGATTCGTCAAATTTGCTTACAACTACAGGATTTCTTCTAATCTCTCTATGTATCATCTTAATGTACATTTTTAATATCAATGCTTGTGTTATTTATTTTATTAGTATTACATTTTTAATTTATTTTAGTTGAGATATGAAACCAACCATCCTATTAATCTTCCTAATTTAATTATAAGCCATGGTCCAGAAACAATGAAAGACTAGAAAATGGCATGATCAGCGTGTGCACTTTCCTAATCAGATTCCTAGACCATAATGTAGTGTCACAAATTCAGAACCTATTAGCAATACTGTTGTCAAAGGATTAGGTATTTAGAATAAGATTGTTATTTCAAGAAAATGAATGGAGATATGGTAACCCATGTTTAGAGACAAATAACATCAAGGGTGTAAAGTCGAAAGTGGAATCTTAATGGATTTGTGATTATTACTTGCACCATAGATTTAAAATTTCAAGAACGAAATTTCTTTAAGAATGATAGAGTTGTGACACCCATTATTTTTCAAACGAGTATAATTATGACTAAATTAATTAATAGTGTGCCGATTAAAATTTTTTTAAATTTTGTTTCATCAAAACTCTAATCCATATTATTTATTTTACCCATTCTCAATTTTTCTAAAATTTTCTACACCTATTTTTAAAATTACTAAATGCCCTTGGAACTTCTAGTTAATTTTAAAAATACCATTTGGCATTATCTGCTTCAAAGTCTCCAAAGGAGACTAAATTTGATACATGCTCCCATGCCTTTGTCTCCTCTTTCTTTTCTTTTTCTTCTTTTCCTTCTTTCTCTTATGACAAACACACACACAGACACACACTCTCTCTCTTTCTCGTTTTCTTTTCTCTTTTCTTCTCCTTGGTTGCTAAAAATTAAAGTAATAGCAAACCTAATTTTCACAAATCAAGAGAATGATCTGAAATTATTTCCCTTGATCTTCCATAATCATAAAACAAGGACCAAAGATTTTGTAAGCAAAATCACCATTTTCTTCAAGCTTGAGTTGAGATTTTCTAAACTAAAATTTTGATTTAAATTTGTGCTTTACAATAAAATTTGTGAGAGATGTGTTTTTGTTGTTTGGGGATAGTTATACAATGGTTTTAAAGCTTGATATACTTAGATCTTTGTTTTAAATTAGTTCTTGAGTTAGTCTTGAAAAGTTTTGATTTTTGGTTTTAAATTTGTATGTTGAGTTTAAAAATTTTGGGGAAAATGTTTTCCATGTGTTTAAGTATGATATTCTGTAGTTTTTGTACATCTTTCATGTTCTGGGATTTGATAAAATAGGTTAGATCAAGCTTTGAAAATCAAAATCTCTGAAAACAAAAAACTAGAGTTTTCCAGATTTTGCGTTTATCAGCAGGCCAGACTAGCCAATTGGTAGGCCAAACTAGTCGGCAGGTTTAGTAGATCGAACCTTGCCAACCAGCAGGCCAAACCCAACCAATCGGTTGGCCAATCGAGTAATCCAAAAATGGGCATTTTGATCGGCAGGCCGAAAGTAGCTGATCAAAAAGCTGGTCGTGCAGTCCAAACTCAACTGTTTTTTATTGTTTTGTGTTGCAAAATGTTCCAAAGATTTCATATTAATAATTATGACACACTAATAATAATAGATGGAAAATTAGCTTGATTATAGATTAGGAATTAAGTTAAGTAAGGTTGTTTTGTACGTTTTAGGATAACGACGTGCTTAGAGCTTACGTAGGGAACATGGTTTCGTGAGCTAGAAGTTATCAGAAGATTATTCACCCAAAGGTAGGGATTCTATTACTTATCTTTTGTGAGGTTTTGTAGAATTAAAATTGATTCTTTACATTACAAGATAAATATATATATATATATATATATATATATATATAAAGATGTTGAATTGTTATAATATAAATATCACTTATGACACAATAATGTGAACTCGTCCTGTAATATACATTAAGGTTAAACTGATTTGACATGTGTTGACATAATTTGAGAAGCATGGTTAGGAAATACTGACTCTAAACATAATGATTCATTACGAGAAGAAAGGTAAGACGTGAAGAGGTTGGCGGTTATGTACTTAGGTACGATACCCTAAAAGGTAAATAGGGGGAGGTGATGACGCTCCTTTGGCTTGAAAGTCCCAAAATGCACTGTATAAGAATCGACTTGGTGAGGATCTAGGGCTTGATGTCCCCTCACTGGACACTCTTGGAATGAATGTAGGGTGGTCAAGCGTGCTCATTTGGGTTTCCTTGAGATGAGTGATGTGCTACTCCATTGTATTGTGAATACCAAT
This sequence comes from Artocarpus heterophyllus, assembly GCA_025403435.1. Taxonomy (NCBI): domain Eukaryota; kingdom Viridiplantae; phylum Streptophyta; class Magnoliopsida; order Rosales; family Moraceae; genus Artocarpus; species Artocarpus heterophyllus. The sequence goes on from CM046333.1 coordinate 29,525,792, forward strand.
GAACATTGATTAATCATGATATATGTATATATGTAAATGTATGGAACTTGATAATAATTAACGTAAGATATCTACTAGATGTGATTATAATAAATCTCATAATATATGTAATGTTGTAGAATAACTAACCATACATGTATTAATGTGGTAAATGATAAAACTTAAATGTGAGTAATCGTTTTCCTTAGTGTGCATGTTGTGAATCATTTTTCTATATTTTTATCTTCTCAGTGCTCACAAATTAAACGATTCAAAAAAGAACCTTATTGGTGGGTATTTTGTTTTTCATGACGTACTGTAAAATTCTCATATCCATATTATCTTAAAAATAGGATTTTCTTTGGTACCACGACCTAAGTCCATAGATCCTTTTTCGAACCGTAATTAATACGTTTTTACCTCCAACATGCAGTTGTAGTCGTTGACCATAATCAAATTGGTATAAACTCAAAAATAACAGTAGCCTTGCAATTTATTGCGGGACATTAACATCATTATGCTGCATGGATTGTCATTTAGGGTAGCACACTTTTTTTTTTTTGCCCTCTTATAGAGCAAGTATTTTTTTAGCTGCTCAAGAAAAATATTAAGAACAATTCAATAGGTTTCTTTTTTTTTTTTTTGGTCATACGACGCATTATCTTAACATGCAAAACCATAGATCCGACCTTTAATCGAAGGATTCTAATAATCTATACATATATATATATATAAATATATATATATATATATATATATATATATATAAATGCCAAACTTTTTTTTTACGAACACTCTCCTGCACTCTTGCACTTAACAGTGTCAACCTTTTTTATTATTTTTCTTTAGTTTTTTTATTCATTTTTTTACATTATTATTATTATTTTTTATCCTTTTTGCTTTTCTTTTTTTTTTTTGTTGCTTAAGGCTTCTCTACAATCAAGTTATTGCAAATTTATAATGTTTTTTTCTCATCTTGTTCCTCTTTATTAAACAACTTTTTTTCTCTTTCACCAATGTTAGTGTTGAATGCCTATTAAATATAACATATGACCTCTATTACTAAATAAACTAAAAAAATAATAAAATAGTAATTAAAACGTTAGCACAAGATAAAGCTTACAAAATTAATTCCATATGCGTCACATGTTGCACCCACATGGTATATATATAAAAGAACCGAATTTTAATTTGAGAATTCTCCTATCTTGACAAGTGTCAACCTTTCCTTTTTTAATTTTTTTCCATTTCTCTTTTCTTGTTTTTAATTCTTATTTTTTCTCCCCTTTGTTTCTCTTTTGCTAGAGGATACCCAATCAAATTATTACAAATTTGCAATGTGCTTTTTTAAAATACATTTTTTACTTGTTTCGGTCCATTTTAAAAACAATTAATTTCCTTTTCATTATTTCGTTTTAGCAAATATAATATTAGTGCTGGCAATTTATTAGCAACTAGGTAAAACCTCTTGTCACTAAATCAATTAGAAAAGTAAAAAAAAAAAATAGTAATTGATAGTCAAGTCCTATAGAAAAAAAAAATCTTATTCCTTTCAAAGCAATCTTATTTTATCACATGGGGTTATAACATCGCTACTAACAAGATAGTGAAACTCAATCTAAAAAGTACATTATATTTTAAATTAGGTCCCATAGTTTTATAAATAATGGGGTTGAAATCTCATGGGATGAAAATGATTTTTTATTCTTCTCAATATGCTACACATTTTATGAGGCAAGCGAAATGGGATTTTTATAGCCCGAAGTTGCATGAGTGTGGATGCATTATCTTCGCACTAATCAGTTCTCTATTTTCTCGTATTTTTATGATACCCACCCGAACTCTGATTTATTAATTTATTAGGCAAATGGAGAAAAAGAGGTGCCTTAAAGAGGAAAGGAATTAGCTTCTAGGAAGCTGGCATTGATTTTGGGTTAATCAAAGCTACAAGAACATCTAAATGCTGTCTGAAAGATCTCCAACTTGAGCTATATTTTAACGTGGGAATCTTTGTAGACTTTTGTTTTTGTTTTTTTTTTTTTTTTTTGAGGGAATTGAGTTTGTGAAAGGTAAACATAAATTAAAATTAGCGCAATAAAAAAAAAAAAAAAGTTGTTGCTTTCGCTGGCAGCTTCTTCGCCTTTATTTGGACCAAATAACGCCCCCTTTTTTTTTTTTTTTTCTTTCTCTAGCTATATGTCACTTGGGTTTGACAACTTAAAATAAATAAATAAATAAATAAAACTTGGGTTTGAGACTAGCTAAAGGTCAAGGATTCTTAAAAAATTGCACTATATCTAGGAGTTGTAATTGATGTCCTCATTTAAGTAGTTGTTTGGTTGTGACAGATTAAGTGGTTGATTGAGCTGATTTTAGCTTCCTAAATAATACCAGAAAATGTCAAAAATGTGTGGCTTGTCATCTATTATACATTAATAATCATGTCTCCTGTTAACAAGTGCATGAATAAAGTAGTTGCAAGAGATATAGCAACTGCGAACAATTTCAAAATTTTCCAAGTATTGGAAAGGGAGTTAGTTTGCTGTGGCTTTTTCCCAACAAAAACAAAAGAAAAGTAGAAATCAAGAAGCAAGACAAAATTGTTAACAGTGTATGATTGCACATACTTCTGACTGATGGTACAGTTTTCGATTATAGGAGGTGTGTTAGAAAAAAAAGGGTAGGAAATATGAGGGTTCGAGGAACAGAAGTTGAGAAAAAAATCATAAAAAAATACAAAGAAAACTAAACCAATCAATGTTGGTACCATGTTGCTGTTGACCGACAAAAACAATTGAACTCTTAAAACCGACCACGCCGCGCAAAACGATGGCGTGAGGAGCCTGTCATGGAAAAAGTGGAGTGCAACTTAATCCCAAAGTCTGCTTCAATTCAATTTTTTTTTTTTTTTAAATTGGATGTCGCAATATATATATATATATATATATATACACACGCACATACATACAATTAGACGTAGCTTCTTCTTTACTTTCCCAAAGTGAAATGCTGAAGCCGTCAAAACACCATAAAACTACCACAATAACCAAGATCGTCTACCTAGAAATAAGAAATCAACGACGATTAAAATAACTTGTATTTTTACTTTTAAACAGAAAAAATAAAGGAGTACAAGTCAAGGTTTTTTGGTTACTATTTAGACAGTGAATGAAAAAGTGTTTTTTAGTTTTATAAGAGTTTTGAACATATTTGATTAATTAAGTTAAAAATTTTTATTGGTAAAAAAAGTAATATAGTTGAAGAATATGTATGGACTTTTTAATTTGTTATTTTTAAATAAAAAGTCAAAAATATAAGTAAAAAAACTTTTCATAAACACCAAATAGCTAGTTTTTTTTTTTAAGAATACTTAAAAAAGCTAAATGTATTTGTTTAAAATCTGTCTAAACATATCAAAAAGCAACCTTTAAAGTAAAAAAAGTCAAAAGCATCTTTTTTAAGCTATTCCAAACATGCTTGTAATCATAAAAAGATAAGCTGCATCTTGTAAGAGAATACTTATATAATGTTTAGGTAATCCACACAGGTAGAAAAAGTTATTTTAATCATTGAATTAATATTTTAACAGTCTAACCTATAACTGTTTACGTTAAAAATGTAATAAATAATTGTTTCTATTTACAAATAAAACTATTAAAAAATTAATCTAACAATTAAAACATCAATACTTCGGGTGTAAAATAACCTTCTCCCTGTTAGACTACCTAATGATTAATGTACTTTAACAATTAGTATTCAACAAGAGCGAAATAAGTCATATAGATAAAGTACTATGTACTCTTCCGTAACTTTGAACTTACAGCACGTTTGCTTGTCAAGAGTGAAGAGATTGCTCATAGTCATTTTATCTGAGTGAGATTGGTGGAATATTTAAAATTGAGCAATGAGATGTGGCCTTCGAATTGGGACTCCCAAAGATGATAGTAGTATTAGATTACAATACTATATGCGAAAGTTTACTTACAAAATGTTGAATGCAAATACAAAAGAAAAATATAATTGCCAATATTTGATATTTAATTTACCAATGATCTCACTATAATAAATGTAAAATCCCAATTCTTATTAATTACCATTTGGTATTCTGTATTTTTTAAGAGGAATTTAGTACCTTGTAGTACGATAAAACACCAAATTAATACACTGTTGTACAGAGAATATTAAAAAGGTATCTTCCTGTTTGAGAAAATATCATTTTGACAACCCTAGGCTTGAAGTGCCCATTCATCCCTATGTTGTTTTTGTTAAATTTTAATCTGCTCCAATTTTCTTAGGGAAGAAAATTAACATTTAACTCTAAACAAAACTTGTGTCCAAACAAATTAATTTTTTTAGTCTGTAAAAGGACAAAATAAGCATTTTGCATCCCAACAAATAGGTTTAGAGTACGAGAATGAATATTTTCAAAAACAGTTAGGTGTTTTTTAAAAAATTTTCAAACAACAAGATATTGATTCTGTCTCATAAAGTACAAGAATTCACCCTTAAATTTCAAAACTTGATACTTTATTTTAACGTTTTATTTGTAATTTAATTTTTGGTTTACCTTTTTTCTTGGACAGTTATACTCCTTATATTGGTTATTTTATTTTCAAAATATTACAATAACGATTTTAAAAGTAAATGGCACAATAGGTCCTGAGTTTTTAGTAGGGGTGGTTTTGACACAGAAGAGGGGTACAGTGAGAATCGTGCCATGAGATTGAGTGCAACATGTGGCGTACCCGGCACCACTCAAGCCCCCATGAGGCCCGTAGGTCAGCCCCTGGCATAATTGGCTCTTATTGCGGCTTATCCGGGCCCACTCATTCGTACTGTCCCTTCTAGGACCCACTGGTCTCTCAGGGTTTTATTTCGCGTCTCTCATGGTTCGAACCTCAAACCTCCCTTAAGAGGTTCTTATTTCCTTCATGAGTACCAATTGAGCTACGTGAAGAAAATAAGAACCTTTTAAGGGAGGCTTGAGGTTCGAACCATGAGGGACGCGAAATAAAATCCTGAGGGACTAGTGGGTCCTAGAGGGGACAGTACGGATGAGTGGGCCAGGATAAGCCACAATAAGAGCCAATTATGCTGGGGGCCGACCTACGGGCCTCATGGAGGCTTGAGTGGGGCCAGGTACGCCACACAACAAGGGAATGCCATGATGTTTAGTTTATTGGAGAGATTGTAATATATCTCTCACAATCATTGGAGATCAAAGATGATACTTAATTCAACAAGAAAAACATGTTTTTAACGTGTTTAAAGACAACTTAGAGCACCATAACACACATATTGCAGGCCGCGGTGCTAAAATGTGCAAATTGTATAGAAAAAGAGAGTAGACTCAGTGCCGCGGTGTTGGGCTATTGTAACGCCCCTATATGGGGGTTAACAGTTTTTAATGAGATAAAATAAAAATAAATAATAAAAGTAAAACCTTAAAAATAAAATTTGCCCGGGACTTAAATGAAAACTCCCAACTCAAAAATAAAAATATAAACGACAAATAAACCACAGTTTTAATGTAGCACCTTAAATTTAATAATATAAACTGTTGTCATCATCATTTTAACCCTCAACACATTGTAATACAATCACAGAAAGTAACAATTGATGCTTACATTATCATGAAGAACATTCTCAACAATTGAAGCAGTCCCAATGTAATATAGCTACATCACTTCCTCAACTATATTTCTCGTAGCCACCTCACACTTAGTGAGTCCTGAAAAGATAAAAATATAAGGGAATGAGCAACACTATGCTCAGTAGAGAAAGCCATTACTCACCTTTAGGTTTTTATCATTACCACATTAAAATCTGCATGGTTAGTAAGTTACATCATATTCCAGATTATGAGGTTTATTATGATCACATCTTATGGATACCGTAGTTAATCATTACCAAGTGTCATAATTACACATTTATACAAATATTAACAATCATCATTGTTCCTAGGTATCCATGTTAAATTGAGTATCACTCAACTCATCGAAACCCAAATGGGCGCACTTGATCACCCTATAAACATTCCAAGTGTGTTCCGGTGAGGGGACATCAAGCCCCGAGTCCTCACCAAGTCGATTCCTGTACAGTGTGTTCTGGGACTTTCAACCCAAGGAAGCGTCATCGCCTTCCCCCTATTTTACCTTTTAGGGTATTCATGCCCAAGGACGTAACCGTCGCCCTCTTCATGTCTCACAATTTCTCTATATTGAATCATTATCAATAGAGTTAGTTTTCCTAACCATGCTTCTCAATTTATAACATGTGTCAATTCATTATGTTCCTCGCCGTACAATACAAGACGAGTCCATGTCATAGTTTCATATGTGATAATCATATAATATCAGTTCAACATAGATATATATATATTGCGGCAAAACAATCAATTTTAATTCTATAAAAACCTCACAAAAGATGAGTAATAGAATCCCTACCTTTTAAGCTTATCAACAGTCTCTTAATCCTGGAATCAATTAACGTTAGCTCCATACTCCCTTGATCCTAAGGCGTGCATAAGGACAATTAAAACTAAAGCACAACATACAACTACATTCATAAAATTTATTTTAATTTAATCTTAGAATTTCAAGAAATAACCACTGCCCATAGAGGTATTGCAAAGTTTAACAATATAAATTTTCTGTCTAGGGCATATACACTTAGACTTCATACATATGCTCCAAAATAGCAACAAACATATACTTAGGTTTAAGAACGCAAATTTGAATAATCCTTTAGTATAAAAGAAAATTTATAAATGAAAGACTAAATTTGTTCATAAGATTCTAACCTCGGATTATGGTTAGTTGGAAGCTTGAAATGGCTTCAAAACAGGTTCCTTTACTTCGGTATGACTGAAATTCTTGCTCAAATGGAGGTGATGGTGGCTGATTTTTATGGCTGCCTTGAAGAAGTTCTCTAAGTATTTTGCTTCAGCAAAGAAATGAGAAGAAGAGTGTGGGAACCGTGGAAGAGAAAGGAAGAAAAGATGAAGTCTTTGAAAAGAAGTGATAGAAACAATTATAGAGGAGACATGTTGAAGCATGTCACGGAGGAAATAAAGAAAATGAGGGTCAAGAGTAGTTGGAAAAGATATCCTTATGTCTCATCTAAAGACTTTAACACACATAATGCCAATATGACATTTTTGAGATTTATTAGAAGTTCTAAGGCTTTTAAAGTAATCATACTAAATAAATATAGGAGAATTTTAGAAAATTTAAAAATAGATAAAAATAAATATTATAAAATAAATTTAAATGAAGCAATTTTTTTTATACATTAAAAATTAATTTAATTACCTCAATACCCATTAGGAGAATAACGGGTGTCACAGCTCTACCCCCCTTAAAGAAATTTCGTCCTCGAAATTTCAATTCTAGCAATACTAGTAAAATTTTTGATTCCATTATGATTCCAATTCCGAGTCTAAACCATTAATGTTGTTTTTCTTCCAAAGTTAAGTTATCGTATCTCCACTTATTTACTTGCATAATAAATCTTACTCCTAAATCCCTCAATGAGAGTATTTCTGACAAGTTTTAACTTATAACACCGTATAATAGTCTAAGAATCTGATCAGGCATACATATTGACCATACCATGATTCCAGTCCTTCATTGTCCATGGACTGTGATTTACAATCACATTTAAGGAGATTGCCAGAGAAATTTTATATACTTCATCTTTAGGTTCCTTTTCCTTTTTGAGTAAGGAAAAGTCAAATATATTTGATTTCATACCTCAACTAATAAACTAGAACATAATCATAAAACATATATCACAAACACTTTTATTCAAAACTATACATTAAACTTACTCATAGAGATATTAAACGGAATCTCAGAGTTGCAAACATACCCGGCATATTTTTCATTAAACAGCTATCCTCATGAAACAAACATTCAACCCAAATAATATACTCATATTTCATATGGAATATCCCCATAACTGACTCTGGTACTTCCACATAATATTAACAGAATATTACACATTACAAACATAATACGAATACGTTTCGAGAGTACAAGGCACTCCGTATACCAGCTATCCATATCATGCATGCTTAGAGGATACAAAAACATCGATAAACAAAAGATCGAACCTTAAGAAGGATGCGTTTCGAGAGCATCAAGTACTCCGTATCCAGCCATCCCGGCATTAGGCTCAATGAATCTAAAAGATTTAACAACGACGTACCACAAGGAACACATAATACAAGGCAAACGGTTATTCGTAACACACGAAATACAGACACACATGCCTACATGCCAAAGATAAAACAAAAAGATTACAGATGGAGATTCAAATCAATTGGCCGCTCCCGGCTTTCCCTTTCCCATTCAAGCTTGGATGTTGCAGTGTCGGATTCTGGATGTATGATTTGCATTTTATCTATCAATTCCTCAGCTGTTGAAGTAGTAACAAAGATTTGTCTCTCCGATTCTGTAGTGATGTTTTCTTCCACAGCGTAATCTAGAAATTTCAAAAGACCGTCATAAAAACCATTTACATTCAGCAGTCCCAAAGGTTTGGAATAAAAGCCCAACAATTGCCCACAAGCAACTATAAATATTTCCTCAAGAGTACCTAGACCACCAGGTAATGCTATAAAAGCATCAGAATTATAGATTATGTCTTTAAAATTTTTAGGGATACTCCTGACTCCTTCTCCCTTACCTATGGCTTCCTTACAAAGGTTTCCTTCAACTGGAATATGAGGCCAAATTCTTACATCAGTAGCGTCGCTAGACCTAGCTGCTAGTGCCATATTTACCATCATTTTTATACTACCACCCCCATAGATTATGTTAATCTTTTTGCGTGCTAGGACTTGCCCTAAGTGATTTGCAGCTTCTAAATAAGCTTTATCTTTTCCAAAGCTGGAACCACAAAAGACACAGACATTCTTTATTTTCTTCGTGGATTGGGAGGTAGACATATTTGGTTTATAGAAGTGGTTGCTTAATGTCTGCTCCACTTAGACTTCGGGTTCTACATGAGATTTTAAAGATGAGAAATATACAAAAAGGGCTAAAGAGATAGACGAGTAGGTAATGAAAAGGTAATCCAAAGATTTAAACAAAATCTTGTGCGGATAAGAAAGTAAGATAAGGTGATTGATAGTTTACAGAAAATCTGATTCACTTTTTGAAAAAGATTAGACTCTAATTGTATAACTTTTGACAATTGAGAACAATTCGACAAAAGACCCTCTTGACACAACTGTAGACTTTTGACAAATATACACCAAGTCTATAAATTTAATATAAATGACAAATACTGTAGAACTTTTGAAATTTGAGACACAAATCTTGAAATATCTGGATAAGCTTTTCAAAATTCAAACATATTACTGTATCGTATGTAACGTGTCTGATAAGATAATATATTTTATTATATATATATTTAAGAAAATCATAAATTAAATAAGATATTAACACTTACTGTATCAATCTAATAATCACAATTATTTCAAACACAAAAGCAAATATTCTGAGTAAAAGAAAAACACAAACTGTTGAACATCAGCTAAAACTGCTTCAAATAAGTAAAGACTAAATAACCTTTATAGAGCGATGACTTATTCCCCATCCAGTTTTCTTATGGCTTGGCAAACAGGATCTAGAAATACCATATTCCTGAGGCGTTGTCTTTCTGTATAAAATTTAGGCTAGAGTTTAAAAATAGCTCCTTGAACATATCCACTAGGGTGACCGTGGAGAGGAGGATGGATGCTATCCAAGTTCTCCTTTGAAAGTCCATTCCTACAAAACCTTATTTTATCCTCTCTATTCGTAGACATATAGCCAGGTGAAGTACATTTACCGTTACAATTTTGTCTTCCACATTTGTTACAAGTGATCACGATGGCACGAGCTCTTCTTTTCATTGCACTACGACTGGTACCTGTTCCTGGTAAACCGACATCTTGACTAAAGTCACTCGGACGGATTTTCCCCTCTATTAACATTCTCACATCACAAGGGATACCAAAACGCATAAGAATCCACAACCGAGTAATTCTAGCCTTGTATTTCTTTCTGAGAATCTTTTGGGAGAGTGATGGGAAATACTTTCTCAGGTGTTGGTACTTTGGGTCCATGATGAGATGAAAGAAGAGTAAATAGAAAGGAAAAATTAAGATAGTAAATTGCAGAATCCTAGAATTCCTTCTTCTTTTGGAGGAAAAGAAGAATTTCTAATGAAAAAGAAGAAGATTTGCGATTTAGAGAGAAAATAACAAATTAAGAGAGAAAAAGTGAACTCAGAGAAATAAGCTCTTATGCACAGTAAACGTATATGTAAACAATAATTAAACCACTGTATATGACACGTATAGAAACCACGTGGGAGAGACAGTGTGAATCAAACTGATTTAAGATTTGAACTAGGCCCAAATGTTCTTAGTTGAAAATGGTCAGGTTGTTTCGGGCCTTAACACATTTAAAACGAGTTAAATAACAAACATAAAATTGAAAACCAATTTGTATAAATCTTAAACACAATTTAAAGCCCACCATAGATAAAGTTAACTATAAACAACAAATCTAATTTAACGACAACAAGGATCTTCTTGAATGATATTTAAAATCATTTCATAACAACATAATCTTCCAGCAACTCAAATAATTTTGTTTTAATCAAAACCTTATTGAACAATGCATACACCCATATGTTATTCATAATACTCAACATCTATCAATGGATTCATCATCATTACTACCAAGGGTTTAGAATGCGACTAACCTTGAAATCAATACGATTTACGTCTTTCAACGTAGACCATATCAACAAACAAAGACACTTGATGTTACTACTTAAGAACATCTACAATCCCCACAATTCTACTCATACAATATATAATTTCCTCATATAACAAAACCTTAGGTAACCAAAAGATTCACTGATACACTTAAATACAATGTACGTAACGAAATATTCCAATTTTGAGATTCATGCATTCTAGACTTTACACAGTCTCAACAGACCAAAGTCTAACATTTATCTCTCTCAAGATTCAATACCATGATTCCCAACTTATATCATATTCCTCAAATATATAGAACTTTTAAGAAAAGACATTGACACTTATGTGCTCCATCGAATCCACACATAATCATTACTTAGGTTTGAATCAATTACGAAAAATTTGGCATATCTATGCCAAACTTTAAAATCAATAAATCAAGCCTTATATTTCTCATTGTTTTTCACGAGACAAAAGGCTTTTCAATCCTCGTATCTATACGAATTTCTCATCGTTTATACGAATTAGATATGCTTATAGATCCAAATATTATACGAATCTCTCATAAGCAATCTACTTATAAACTCATTCCATATAATTATCATTCCCTCATAACTATTAATACTTTCCTTCTATATAATTATTGTACTCATATAACTATTAATATTTTCATTCTATGGCCTTTCCATGTTACATCCTTCTAGACTGTATAAATCAATGTGAAGGTTCATTTTGATGATGACAATGAAAATTCAGCTTCAAAACCATCTCAAAAATATTTTTTTTTTAAAGTGGTGCTACACTCCCTAGGTTAACCAAACCTAGGCTCTGATACCAAAAATTCTGTAACGCCCCTATATGGGGGTTAACAGTTTTTAATGAGATAAAATAAAAATAAATAATAAAAGTAAAACCTTAAAAATAAAATTTGCCCGGGACTTAAATGAAAACTCTCAACTCAAAAATAAAAAATAAACGATAAATAAACCACAGTTTTAATGTAGCACCTTAAATTTAATAATATAAACTGTTGTCATCATCATTTTAACCCTCAACACATTGTAATACAATCACAGAAAGTAACAATTGATGCTTACATTATCATGAAGAACATTCTCAACAATTGAAAGCAGTCCCAATGTAATATAGCTACATCACTTCCTCAACTATATTTCTCGTAGCCACCTCACACTTAGTGAGTCCTGAAAAGATAAAAATATAAGGGAATGAGCAACACTATGCTCAGTAGAGAAAGCCATTACTCACCTTTAGGTTTTTATCATTACCACATTAAAATCTGCATGGTTAGTAAGTTACATCATATTCCAGATTATGAGGTTTATTATGATCACATCTTATGGATACCGTAGTTAATCATTACCAAGTGTCATAATTACACATTTATACAAATATTAACAATCATCATTGTTCCTAGGTATCCATGTTAAATTGAGTATCACTCAACTCATCGAAACCCAAATGGGCGCACTTGATCACCCTATAAACATTCCAAGGGTGTTCCGGTGAGGGGACATCAAGCCCCGAGTCCTCACCAAGTCGATTCCTGTACAGTGTGTTCTGGGACTTTCAACCCAAGGAAGCGTCATCGCCTTCCCCCTATTTTACCTTTTAGGGTATTCATGCCCAAGGACGTAACCGTCGCCCTCTTCATGTCTCACAATTTTTCTATATTGAATCATTATCAATAGAGTTAGTTTTCCTAACCATGCTTCTCAATTTATAACATGTGTCAATTCATTATGTTCCTCGCCGTACAATACAAGACGAGTCCATGTCATAGTTTCATATGTGATAATCATATAATATCAGTTCAACATAGATATATATATATTGCGGCAAAACAATCAATTTTAATTCTATAAAAACCTCACAAAAGATGAGTAATAGAATCCCTACCTTTTAAGCTTATCAACAGTCTCTTAATCCTGGAATCAATTAACGTTAGCTCCATACTCCCTTGATCCTAAGGCGTGCATAAGGACAATTAAAACTAAAGCACAACATACAACTACATTCATAAAATTTATTTTAATTTAATCTTAGAATTTCAAGAAATAACCACTGCCCATAGAGGTATTACAAAGTTTAACAATATAAATTTTCTGTCTAGGGCATATACACTTAGACTTCATACATATGCTCCAAAATAGCAACAAACATATACTTAGGTTTAAGAACGCAAATTTGAATAATCCTTTAGTATAAAAGAAAATTTATAAATGAAAGACTAAATTTGTTCATAAGATTCTAACCTCGGATTATGGTTAGTTGGAAGCTTGAAATGGCTTCAAAACAGGTTCCTTTACTTCGGTATGACTGAAATTCTTGCTCAAATGGAGGTGATGGTGGCTGATTTTTATGGCTGCCTTGAAGAAGTTCTCTAAGTATTTTGCTTCAGCAAAGAAATGAGAAGAAGAGTGTGGGAACCGTGGAAGAGAAAGGAAGAAAAGATGAAGTCTTGAAAAGAAGTGATAGAAACAATTATAGAGGAGACATGTTGAAGCATGTCACGGAGGAAATAAAGAAAATGAGGGTCAAGAGTAGTTGGAAAAGATATCCTTATGTCTCATCTAAAGACTTTAACACACATAATGCCAATATGACATTTTTGAGATTTATTAGAAGTTCTAAGGCTTTTAAAGTAATCATACTAAATAAATATAGGAGAATTTTAGAAAATTTAAAAATAGATAAAAATAAATATTATAAAATAAATTTAAATGAAGCAATTTTTTTTTATACATTAAAAATTAATTTAATTACCTCAATACCCGTTAGGAGAATAACGGGGGTGTCACA